>CAWUFW010014083.1:0-433835 GCA_963921515.1 Calotriton arnoldi
TTGAACCGAGCCATATGCAAATCAGTCTTGACCCTGTGCCTCATGGGAACAGTCCAGACCGAACTGCCAGGCCAGGTCCTCCCTGGACTGGAAACAAGCATCCTAGGACCGGTTTCGGGGTTTCACCCTCATCAGCCAGGATAGCTTGACTCCAGTGGCATGGAGAGCACGGGACCCACGTCTAGCGCATACCCGTCCCACTCAGGGTGACAAATGCAAAAAGAACAATTGATGGACAGAATGCAGAACAATGTCATACATTCACCCCAGTGCAGAGATCTGGGCCTAAATCCATTGTTTTTTTGCTCACCATGCCATTCCAGTTTGAACCGAGCCATATGCAAATCAGTCTTGACCCTGTGCCTCATGGGAACAGTCCAGACCGAACTGCCAGGCCAGGTCCTCACTGGACTGGAAACAAGCATCCTAGGACCGGTTTCGGGGTTTCACCCTCATCAGCCAGGATAGCTTGACTCCAGTGGCTTGTAGAGCACGGGACCCACGTCTGGGCATACCCGTCCCACTCGGGGTGACAAATGCAAAAAGAACAATTGATGGACAGAATGCAGAACAATGTCATACATTCACCCCAGTACAGAGATCTGGGCCTAAATCCATCATTTTTCTGCTCACCATGCCATTCCAGTGTGAACCCAGCCATATGCAAATCAGTCTTGACCCTGTGCCTCATCGGAACAGTCCAGACCGAACTGCCAGGCCAGGTCCTCCCTGGACTGGAAACAAGCATCCTAGGACCGGTTTTGGGGTTTCACCCCTCATCAGCCAGGATAGCTTGACTCCAGTGGCATGGAGAGCACAGGACCACGTCTGGGCATACCCGTCCCACTCGGGGTGACAAATGCAAAAAGAACAATTGATGGACAGAATGCAGAACAATATCATACATTCACCCCAGTGCAGAGATCTGGGCCTAAATCCATTGTTTTTTGCTCACCATGCCATTCCAGTTTGAACCCAGCCATATGCAAATCAGTCTTGACCCTGTGCTTCATGGGAACAGTCCAGACCGAACTGCCAGGCCAGGTCCTCCCTGGACTGGAAACAAGCATCCTAGAACAGGTTTCGGGATTCACCCCTCATCAGCCAGGATAGCTTGACTCCAGTGACATGGAGAGCACGGGACCCACGTCTGGGCATACCCGTCCCACTCAGAGTGACAAATGCAAAAAGAACAATTGATGGACAGAATGCAGAACAATGTCATACATTCACCCCAGTACAGAGATCTGGGCCTAAATCCATCGTTTTTTTGCTCACCATGCCATTCCAGTTTGATCCCAGCCATATGCATATCAGTCTTGACCCTGTGCCTCATGGGAACAGTCCAGACCGAACTGCCAGGCCAGGTCCTCCCTGGACTGGAAACAAGCATCCTAGGACCAGTTTCGGGGTTTCACCCCTCATCAGCCAGGATAGCTTGACTCCAGTGGCATGGAGAGCACGGGACCCACGTCTGGGCGTACCCATCCCACTCAGGGTGACAAATGCAAAAAGAACAATTGATGGACAGAATGCAGAACAATGTCATACATTCACCCCAGTACAGAGATCTGGGCCTAAATCCATCGTTTTTTTGCTCACCATGCCATTCCAGTTTGAACCCAGCCATATGCAAATCAGTCTTGACCCTGTGCTTCATGGGAACAGTCCAGACAGAACTGCCAGACCAGGTCCTCCCTGAATTGGAAACAAGCATCCTAGAACCGGTTTCGGGGTTTCACCCCTCATCAGCCAGGATAGCTTGGCTCCAGTGGCATGGAGAGCAAGGGACCCACTTCTGGGCATACCCGTCCCACTCGGGGTGTCAAATGCAAAAAGAACAATTGATGGACAGAATGCAGAACAATGTCATGCATTCACCCCAGTACAGAGATCTGGGCCTAAATCCATTGTTTTTTTGCTCACCATGCCATTCCAGTTTGAACCCAGCCATATGCAAATCAGTCTTGACCCTGTGCCTCATGGGAACAGTCCAGACCGAACTGCCAGGCCAGGTCCTCCCTGGACTGGAAACAAGCATCCTAGGACCGGTTTCGGGGTTTCACCCCTCATCAGCCAGGATAGCTTGACTCCAGTGGCATGGAGAGCACGGGACCAACTTCTGGGCATACCCGTCCCACTCGGGGTGACAAATGCAAAAAGAACAATTGATGGACAGAATGCAGAACAATGTCATACATTCACCCCAGTACAGAGATCTGGGCCTAAATCCATCGTTTTTTTGCTCACCATGCCATTCCAGTGTGAACCCAGCCATATGCAAATCAGTCTTGACCCTGTGCCTCATGGGAACAGTCCAGACCGAACTGCAAGGCCAGGTCCTCCCTGGACTGGAAACAAGCATCCTAGGACCGGTTTCGGGGTTTCACCCCTCATCAGCCAGGATAGCTTGACTTCAGTGGCATGGAGAGCACGGGACCCACGTCTGGGCATACCCGTCCCACTCGGGGTGACAAATGCAAAAGAACAATTGATGGACAGAATGCAGAACAATGTCATACATTCACCCGAGTACAGAGATCTGGGCCTAAATCCATCGTTTTTTTGCTCACCATGCCATTCCAGTTTGATCCCAGCCATATACAAATCAGTCTTGACTCTGTGCCTCATGGGAACAGTCCAGACCGAACTGCCAGGCCAGGTCCTCCCTGGACTGGAAACAAGCATCCTAGGACCGGTTTCGGGGTTTCACCCCTCATCAGCCAGGATAGCTTGACTCCCGTGGCATGGAGAGCACGGGACCCACGTCTGGGCATACCCGTCCCACTTGGGGTGACAAATGCAAAAAGAACAATTGATGGACAGAATGCAGAACAATGTCATACATTCACCCCAGTACAGAGATCTGGGCCTAAATCCATCGTTTCTTTGCTCAACATGCCATTCCAGTGTGAACCCAGCCATATGTAAATCAGTCTTGACCCTGTGCCGCATGTGAACAGTCCAGACCGAACTGCCAGGCCAGGTCCTCCCTGGACTGGAAACAAGCATCCTAGGACCGGTTTCGGGGTTTCACCCCTCATCAGCCAGGATAGCTTGACTCCAGTGACATGGAGAGCACGGGACCCACGTCTGGGCATACCCGTCCCACTCAGAGTGACAAATGCAAAAAGAACAATTGATGGACAGAATGCAGAACAATGTCATACATTCACCCCAGTACAGAGATCTGGGCCTAAATCCATCGTTTTTTTGCTCACCATGCCATTCCAGTTTGATCCCAGCCATATGCATATCAGTCTTGACCCTGTGCCTCATGGGAACAGTCCAGACGGACTGCCAGGCCAGGTCCTCCCTGGACTGGAAACAAGCATCCTTGGACCAGTTTCGGGGTTTCACCCCTCATCTGCCAGGATAGCTTGACTCCAGTGGCATGGAGAGCACGGGACCCACGTCTGGACGTACCCATCCCACTCAGGGTGACAAATGCAAAAATAACAATTGATGGACAGAATGCAGAACAATGTCATACATTCACCCCAGTACAGAGATCTGGGCCTAAATCCATCGTTTTTTTGCTCACCATGCCATTCCAGTTTGAACCCAGCCATATGCAAATCAGTCTTGACCCTGTGCTTCATGGGAACAGTCCAGACCGAACTGCCAGGCCAGGTCCTCCCTGGACTGGAAACAAGCATCCTAGGACCGGTTTCGGGGTTTCACCCCTCATCAGCCAGGATAGCTTGACTCCAGTGGCATGGAGAGCACGGGACCCACTTCTGGGCATACCCGTCCCACTCGGGGTGACAAATGCAAAAAGAACAATTGATGGACAGAATGCAGAACAATGTCATACATTCACCCCAGTACAGAGATCTGGGCCTAAATCCATTGTTTTTTTGCTCACCATGCCATTCCAGTTTGAACCCAGCCATATGCAAATCAGTCTTGACCCTGTGCCTCATGGGAACAGTCCAGACCGAACTGCCAGGCCAGGTCCTCCCTGGACTGGAAACAAGCATCCTAGGACCGGTTTCGGGGTTACACCCCTCATCAGCCAGGATAGCTTGACTCCAGTGGCATGGAGAGCACTGGACCCACGTCTGGGCATACCCGCCCCACTCGGGGTGACAAATGCAAAAAGAACAATTGATGGACAGAATGCAGAACAATGTCATACATTCACCCCAGTACAGAGATCTGGGCCTAAATCCATTGTTTTTTTGCTCACCATGCCATTCCAGTTTGAACCCAGCCATATGCAAATCAGTCTTGACCCTGTGCCTCATGGGAACAGTCCAGACCGAACTGCCAGGCCAGGTCCTCCCTGGACTGGAAACAAGCATCCTAGGACCGGTTTCGGGGTTTCACCCCTCATCAGCCAGGATAGCTTGACTCCAGTGGCATGGAGAGCACGGGACACACGTCTGGGCATACCCGTCCCACTCGGGGTGACAAATGCAAAAAGAACAATTGATGGACAGAATGCAGAACAATGTCATACATTCACCCCAGTACAGAGATCTGGGCCTAAATCCATCGTTTTTTTGCTCACCATGCCATTCCAGTTTGATCCCAGCCATATACAAATCAGTCTTGACCCTGTGCCTCATGGGAACAGTCCAGACCGAACTGCCAGGCCAGGTCCTCCCTGGACTGGAAACAAGCATCCTAGGACCGGTTTCGGGGTTTCACCCCTCATCAGCCAGGATAGCTTGACTCCAGTGGCATGGAGAGCACGGGACCCACGTCTGGGCATACCCATCCCACTCGGGGTGACAAATGCAAAAAGAACAATTGATGGACAGAATGCAGAACAATGTCATACATTCACCCCAGTACAGAGATCTGGGCCTAAATCCATCGTTTTTTTGCTCATCATGCCATTCCAGTTTGAACCCAGCCATATGCAAATCAGTCTTGACCCTGTGCTTCATGGGAACAGTCCAGACCGAACTGCCAGGCCAGGTCCTCCCTGGACTGGAAATAAGCATCCTAGGACCGGTTTCGGGGTTTCACCCCTCATCAGCCAGAATAGCTTGACTCCCGTGGCATGGAGAGCACGGGACCACGTCTGGGCATACCCGTCCCACTTGGGGTGACAAATGCAAAAAGAACAATTGATGGACAGAATGCAGAACAATATCATACATTCACCCCAGTACAGAGATCTGGGCCTAAATCCATCGTTTTTTTGCTCACCATGCCATTCCAGTGTGAACCCAGCCATATGCAAATCAGTCTTGACCCTGTGCCGCATGTGAACAGTCCAGACCGAACTGCCAGGCCAGGTCCTCCCTGGACTGGAAACAAGCATCCTAGGACCGGTTTTGGGGTTTCACCCCTCATCAGCGAGGATAGCTTGACTCCAGTGGCATGGAGAGCACGGGACCACGTCTGGGCATACCCGTCCCACTCGGGGTGACAAATGCAAAAAGAACAATTGATGGACAGAATGCAGAACAATGTCATACACTCACCCCAGTGCAGAGATCTGGGCCTAAATCCATTGTTTTTTTGCTCACCATGCCATTCCAGTTTGAACCCAGCCATATGCAAATCAGTCTTGACCCTGTGCTTCATGGGAACAGTCCAGACTGAACTGCCAGGCCAGGTCCTCCCTGGACTGGAAACAAGCATCCTAGGACCGGTTTCGGGGTTTCACCCCTCATCAACCAGGATAGCTTGACTCCAGTGGCATGGAGAGCACAGGACCCACGTCTGGGCATACCCGTCCCACTCGGGGTGACAAATGCAAAAAGAACAATTGATGGACAGAATGCAGAACAATATCATACATTCACCCCAGTACAGAGATCTGGGCCTAAATCCATCATTTTTTTGCTCACCATGCCCTTCCAGTTTGAACCCAGCCATATGCAAATCAGTCTTGACCCTGTGCCTCATGGGAACAGTGCAGACCGAACTGCCAGGCAAGGTCCTCCCTGGACTGGAAACAAGCATCCTAGGACCGGTTTTGGGGATTCACCCCTCATCAGCCAGGATAGCTTGACTCCAGTGGCATGGAGAGCACGGGACCCACGTCTGGGCATACCCATCCCACTCGGGGTGACAAATACAAAAAGAACAATTGATGGACAGAATGCAGAACAATGTCATACATTCACCCCAGTGCAGAGATCTGGGCCTAAATCCATTGTTTTTTTGCTCACCATGCCATTCCACTTTGAACCGAGCCATATGCAAATCAGTCTTGACCCTGTGCCTCATGGGAACAGTCCAGACCGAACTGCCAGGCAAAGTCCTCCCTGGACTGTAAACAAACATCCTCGGACCGGTTTCGGGGTTTCACCCCTCATCAGCCAGGATAGCTTGACTCCAGTGGCTTGTAGAGCACGGGACCCACGTCTGGACATACCTGTCCCACTCGGGGTGACAAATGCAAAAAGAACAATTGATGGACAGAATGCAGAACAATGTCATACTTTCACCCCAGTACAGAGATCTGGGCCTAAATCCATCGTTTTTTTGCTCACCATGCCATTCCAGTTTGATCCCAGCCATATGCAAATCAGTCTTGACCCTGTGCCTCATGGGAACAGTCCAGACCGAACTGCCAGGCCAGGTCCTCCCTGGACTGGAAACAAGCATCCTAGGACCGGTTTCGGGGTTTCACCCCTCATCAGCCAGGATAGCTTGACTCCAGTGGCATGGAGAGCACGGCACCCACGTCTGGGCATACCCATCCCAGTCGGGGTGACAAATGCAAAAAGAACAATTGATGGACAGAATGCAGAACAATGTCATACATTCACCCCAGTACAGAGATCTGGGCCTAAAGCCATCATTTTTTGCTCCATGCCATTCCAGTTTGAACCCAGCCATATGCAAATCAGTCTTGACCCTGTGCCTTATGGGAACAGTCCAGACCGAACTGCCAGGCAAGGTCCTCCCTGGACTGGAAACAAGCATCCTAGAACAGGTTTCGGGGTTTCACCCCTCATCAGCCAGGATAGCTTGACTCCAGTGACATGGAGAGCACGGGACCCACGTCTGGGCATACCCGTCCCACTCAGAGTGACAAATGCAAAAAGAACAATTGATGGACAGAATGTAGAACAATGTCATACATTCACCCCAGTACAGAGATCTGGGCCTAAATCCATCATTTTTTTGCTCACCATGCCATTCCAGTTTGATCCCAGCCATATGCATATCATTCTTGACCCTGTGCCTCATGGGAACAGTCCAGACCGAACTGCCAGGCCAGGTCCTCCCTGGACTGGAAACAAGCATCCTAGGACCAGTTTCGGGGTTTCACCCCTCATCTGCCAGGATAGCTTGACTCCAGTGGCATGGAGAGCACGGGACCCACGTCTGGGCGTACCCATCCCACTCAGGGTGACAAATGCAAAAAGAACAATTGATGGACAGAATGCAGAACAATGTCATACATTCACACCAGTACAGAGATCTGGGCCTAAATCCATCGTTTTTTTGCTCACCATGCCATTCCAGTTTGAACCCAGCCTTATGCAAATCAGTCTTGACCCTGTGCTTCATGGGAACAGTCCAGACAGAACTGCCAGACCAGGTCCTCCCTGGATTGGAAACAAGCATCCTAGAACCGGTTTCGGGGTTTCACCCCTCATCAGCCAGGATAGCTTGGCTCCAGTGGCATGGAGAGCAAGGGACCCACTTCTGGTAATACCCGTCCCACTCGGGGTGTCAAATGCAAAAAGAACAATTGATGGATAGAATGCAGAACAATGTCATGCATTCACCCCAGTACAGAGATCTGGGCCTAAATCCATTGTTTTTTTGCTCACCATGCCATTCCAGTTTGAACCCAGCCATATGCAAATCAGTCTTGACCCTGTGCCTCATGGGAACAGTCCAGACCGAACTGCCAGGCCAGGTCCTCCCTGGACTAGAAACAAGCATCCTAGGACCGGTTTCGGGGTTTCACCCCTCATCAGCCAGGATAGCTTGACTCCAGTGGCATGGAGAGCACGGGACCCACTTCTGGGCATACCCGTCCCACTCGGGGGGACAAATGCAAAAAGAACAATTGATGGACAGAATGCAGAACAATGTCATACATTCACCCCAGTACAGAGATCTGGGCCTAAATCCATCGTTTTTTTGCTCACCATGCCATTCCAGTCTGAACCCAGCCATATGCAAATCAGTCTTGACCCTGTGCCTCATGGGAACAGTCCAGACCGAACTGCCAGGCCAGGTCCTCCCTGGACTGGAAACAAGCATTCTAGGACCAGTTTCGGGGTTTCACCCCTCATCAGCCAGGATAGCTTGACTCCAGTGGCATGGAGAGCACGGGACCCACGTCTGGGCATACCCGTCCCACTCGGGGTGACAAATGCAAAAAGAACAATTGATGGACAGAATGCAGAACAATGTCAAACATTCACCCCAGTACAGAGATCTGGGCCTAAATCCATCGGTTTTTTGCTCACCATGCCATTCCAGTGTGAACCCAGCCATATGCAAATCAGTCTTGACCCTGTGCCTCATGGGAACAGTCCAGACCGAACTGCCAGGCCAGGTCCTCCCTGGACTGGAAACAAGCATCCTAGGACCGGTTTCGGGGTTTCACCCTCATCAGCCAGGATAGCTTGACTCCAGTGGCATGGAGAGCACGGGACACACGTCTGGGCATACCCGTCCCACTCGGGAGACAAATGCAAAAAGAACAATTGATGGACAGAATGCAGAACAATGTCATACATTCACCCCAGTGAAGAGATCTGGGTCTAAATCCATTGTTTTTTTGCTCACCATGCCATTCCAGTTTGAACCGAGCCATATGCAAATCAGTCTTGACCCTGTGCCTCATGGGAACAGTCCAGACCGAACTGCCAGGCAAGGTCCTCCCTGGACTGTAAACAAACATCCTCGGACCGGTTTCGGGGTTTCACCCCTCATCAGCCAGGATAGCTTGACTCCAGTGGCTTGTAGAGCACGGGACCCACGTCTGGACATACCTGTCCCACTCGGGGTGACAAATGCAAAAAAGAACAATTGATGGACAGAATGCAGAACAATGTCATACATTCACCCCAGTACAGAGATCTGGGCCTAAATCCATCGTTTTTTTGCTCACCATGCCATTCCAGTGTGAACCCAGCCATATGCAAATCAGTCTTGACCCTGTGCCGCATGTGAACAGTCCAGACCGAACTGCCAGGCCAGGTCCTCCCTGGACTGGAAACAAGCATCCTAGGACCGGTTTTGGGGTTTCACCCCTCATCAGCGAGGATAGCTTGACTCCAGTGGCATGGAGAGCACGGGACCACGTCTGGGCATACCCGTCCCACTCGGGGTGACAAATGCAAAAAGAACAATTGATGGACAGAATGCAGAACAATGTCATACACTCACCCCAGTGCAGAGATCTGGGCCTAAATCCATTGTTTTTTTGCTCACCATGCCATTCCAGTTTGAACCCAGCCATATGCAAATCAGTCTTGACCCTGTGCTTCATGGGAACAGTCCAGACTGAACTGCCAGGCCAGGTCCTCCCTGGACTGGAAACAAGCATCCTGGACCGGTTTCGGGGTTTCACCCCTCATCAACCAGGATAGCTTGACTCCAGTGGCTTGGAGAGCACAGGACCCACGTCTGGGCATACCCGTCCCACTCGGGGTGACAAATGCAAAAAGAACAATTGATGGACAGAATGCAGAACAATATCATACATTCACCCCAGTACAGAGATCTGGGCCAAAATCCATCATTTTTTTGCTCACCATGCCCTTCCAGTTTGAACCCAGCCATATGCAAATCAGTCTTGACCCTGTGCCTCATGGGAACAGTGCAGACCGAACTGCCAGGCAAGGTCCTCCCTGGACTGGAAACAAGCATCCTAGGACCGGTTTTGGGGATTCACCCCTCATCAGCCAGGATAGCTTGACTCCAGTGGCATGGAGAGCACGGGACCCACGTCTGGGCATACCCATCCCACTCGGGGTGACAAATACAAAAAGAACAATTGATGGACAGAATGCAGAACAATGTCATACATTCACCCCAGTGCAGAGATCTGGGCCTAAATCCATTGTTTTTTTGCTCACCATGCCATTCCACTTTGAACCGAGCCATATGCAAATCAGTCTTGACCCTGTGCCTCATGGGAACAGTCCAGACCGAACTGCCAGGCAAAGTCCTCCCTGGACTGTAAACAAACATCCTCGGACCGGTTTCGGGGTTTCACCCCTCATCAGCCAGGATAGCTTGACTCCAGTGGCTTGTAGAGCACGGGACCCACGTCTGGACATACCTGTCCCACTCGGGGTGACAAATGCAAAAAGAACAATTGATGGACAGAATGCAGAACAATGTCATACTTTCACCCCAGTACAGAGATCTGGGCCTAAATCCATCGTTTTTTGCTCACCATGCCATTCCAGTTTGATCCCAGCCATATGCAAATCAGTCTTGACCCTGTGCCTCATGGGAACAGTCCAGACCGAACTGCCAGGCCAGGTCCTCCCTGGACTGGAAACAAGCATCCTAGGACCGGTTTCGGGGTTTCACCCCTCATCAGCCAGGATAGCTTGACTCCAGTGGCATGGAGAGCACGGCACCCACGTCTGGGCATACCCATCCCAGTCGGGGTGACAAATGCAAAAAGAACAATTGATGGACAGAATGCAGAACAATGTCATACATTCACCCCAGTACAGAGATCTGGGCCAAAAGCCATCATTTTTTGCTCGCCATTCCAGTTTGAACCTAGCCATATGCAAATCAGTCTTGACCCTGTGCCTTATGGGAACAGTCCAGACCGAACTGCCAGGCAAGGTCCTCCCTGGACTGGAAACAAGCATCCTAGAACAGGTTTCGGGGTTTCACCCCTCATCAGCCAGGATAGCTCGACTCCAGTGACATGGAGAGCACGGGACCCACGTCTGGGCATACCCGTCCCACTCAGAGTGACAAATGCAAAAAGAACAATTGATGGACAGAATGTAGAACAATGTCATACATTCACCCCAGTACAGAGATCTGGGCCTAAATCCATCATTTTTTTGCTCACCATGCCATTCCAGTTTGATCCCAGCCATATGCATATCATTCTTGACCCTGTGCCTCATGGGAACAGTCCAGACCGAACTGCCAGGCCAGGTCCTCCCTGGACTGGAAACAAGCATCCTAGGACCAGTTTCGGGGTTTCACCCTCATCTGCCAGGATAGCTTGACTCCAGTGGCATGGAGAGCACGGGACCCACGTCTGGGCGTACCCATCCCACTCAGGGTGACAAATGCAAAAAGAACAATTGATGGACAGAATGCAGAACAATGTCATACATTCACACCAGTACAGAGATCTGGGCCTAAATCCATCGTTTTTTTGCTCACCATGCCATTCCAGTTTGAACCCAGCCTTATGCAAATCAGTCTTGACCCTGTGCTTCATGGGAACAGTCCAGACAGAACTGCCAGACCAGGTCCTCCCTGGATTGGAAACAAGCATCCTAGAACCGGTTTCGGGGTTTCACCCTCATCAGCCAGGATAGCTTGGCTCCAGTGGCATGGAGAGCAAGGGACCCACTTCTGGTACATACCCGTCCCACTCGGGGTGTCAAATGCAAAAAGAACAATTGATGGATAGAATGCAGAACAATGTCATGCATTCACCCCAGTACAGAGATCTGGGCCTAAATCCATCTTTTTTTGCTCACCATGCCATTCCAGTTTGAACCCAGCCATATGCAAATCAGTCTTGACCCTGTGCCTCATGGGAACAGTCCAGACCGAACTGCCAGGCCAGGTCCTCCCTGGACTAGAAACAAGCATCCTAGGACCGGTTTCGGGGTTTCACCCCTCATCAGCCAGGATAGCTTGACTCCAGTGGCATGGAGAGCACGCGACCCACTTCTGGGCATACCCGTCCCACTCGGGGTGACAAATGCAAAAAGAACAATTGATGGACAGAATGCAGAACAATGTCATACATTCACCCCAGTACAGAGATCTGGGCCTAAATCCATCGTTTTTTTGCTCACCATGCCATTCCAGTCTGAACCCAGCCATATGCAAATCAGTCTTGACCCTGTGCCTCATGGGAACAGTCCAGACCGAACTGCCAGGCCAGGTCCTCCCTGGACTGGAAACAAGCATTCTAGGACCAGTTTCGGGGTTTCACCCCTCATCAGCCAGGATAGCTTGACTCCAGTGGCATGGAGAGCACGGGACCCACGTCTGGGCATACCCGTCCCACTCGGGGTGACAAATGCAAAAAGAACAATTGATGGACAGAATGCAGAACAATGTCAAACATTCACCCCAGTACAGAGATCTGGGCCTAAATCCATCGGTTTTTTGCTCACCATGCCATTCCAGTGTGAACCCAGCCATATGCAAATCAGTCTTGACCCTGTGCCTCATGGGAACAGTCCAGACCGAACTGCCAGGCCAGGTCCTCCCTGGACTGGAAACAAGCATCCTAGGACCGGTTTCGGGGTTTCACCCCTCATCAGCCAGGATAGCTTTACTTCAGTGGCATGGAGAGCACGGGACACACGTCTGGGCATACCCGTCCCACTCGGGGAGACAAATGCAAAAAGAACAATTGATGGACAGAATGCAGAACAATGTCATACATTCACCCCATTGCAGAGATCTGGGTCTAAATCCATTGTTTTTTTGCTCACCATGCCATTCCAGTTTGAACCGAGCCATATGCAAATCAGTCTTGACCCTGTGCCTCATGGGAACAGTCCAGACCGAACTGCCAGGCAAGGTCCTCCCTGGACTGTAAACAAACATCCTCGGACCGGTTTCGGGGTTTCACCCCTCATCAGCCAGGATAGCTTGACTCCAGTGGCTTGTAGAGCACGGGACCCACGTCTGGACATACCTGTCCCACTCGGGGTGACAAATGCAAAAAAAGAACAATTGATGGACAGAATGCAGAACAATGTCATACATTCACCCCAGTACAGAGATCTGGGCCAAAATCCATCGTTTTTTTGCTCACCATGCCATTCCAGTTTGATCCCAGCCATATGCAAATCAGTCTTGACCCTGTGCCGCATGTGAACAGTCGAGACCGAACTGCCAGGCCAGGTCCTCCCTGGACTGGAAACAAGCATCCTAGGACCGGTTTCGGGGTTTCACCCCTCATCAGCCAGGATAGCTTGACTCCAGTGGCATGGAGAGCACGGGACCACGTCTGGGCATACCCGTCCCACTCGGGGTGACAAATGCAAAAAGAACAATTGATGGACAGAATGCAGAACAATGTCATACATTCACCCCAGTGCAGAGATCTGGGCCTAAATCCATTGGTTTTTTGCTCACCATGCCATTCCAGTTTGAACCCAGCCATATGCAAATCAGTCTTGACCCTGTGCTTCATGGGAACAGTCCAGACCGAACTGCCAGGCCAGGTCCTCCCTGGACTGGAAACAAGCATCCTAGGACCGGTTTCGGGGTTTCACCCCTCATCAGCCAGGATAGCTTGACTCCAGTGGCTTGGAGAGCACGGGACCCACGTCTGGGCATACCCGTCCCACTCGGGGTGACAAATGCAAAAAGAACAATTGATGGACAGAATGCAGAACAATATCATACATTCACCCCAGTACAGAGATCTGGGCCAAAATCCATCATTTTTTTGCTCACCATGCCCTTCCAGTTTGAACCCAGCCATATGCAAATCAGTCTTGACCCTGTGCCTCATGGGAACAGTGCAGACCGAACTGCCAGGCAAGGTCCTCCCTGGACTGGAAACAAGCATCCTAGGACCGGTTTTGGGGATTCACCCCTCATCAGCCAGGATAGCTTGACTCCAGTGGCATGGAGAGCACGGGACCCACATCTGGGCATACCCATCCCACTCGGGGTGACAAATACAAAAAGAACAATTGATGGACAGAATGCAGAACAATGTCATACATTCACCCCAGTGCAGAGATCTGGGCCTAAATCCATTGTTTTTTTGCTCACCATGCCATTCCACTTTGAACCGAGCCATATGCAAATCAGTCTTGACCCTGTGCCTCATGGGAACAGTCCAGACCGAACTGCCAGGCAAAGTCCTCCCTGGACTGTAAACAAACATCCTCGGACCGGTTTCGGGGTTTCACCCCTCATCAGCCAGGATAGCTTGACTCCAGTGGCTTGTAGAGCACGGGACCCACGTCTGGACATACCCGTCCCACTCGGGGTGACAAATGCAAAAAGAACAATTGATGGACAGAATGCAGAACAATGTCATACTTTCACCCCAGTACAGAGATCTGGGCCTAAATCCATCGTTTTTTGCTCACCATGCCATTCCAGTTTGATCCCAGCCATATGCAAATCAGTCTTGACCCTGTGCCTCATGGGAACAGTCCAGACCGAACTGCCAGGCCAGGTCCTCCCTGGACTGGAAACAAGCATCCTAGGACCGGTTTCGGGGTTTCACCCCTCATCAGCCAGGATAGCTTGACTCCAGTGGCATGGAGAGCACGGCACCCACGTCTGGGCATACCCATCCCAGTCGGGGTGACAAATGCAAAAAGAACAATTGATGGACAGAATGCAGAACAATGTCATACATTCACCCCAGTACAGAGATCTGGGCCTAAAGCCATCATTTTTTGCTCCATGCCATTCCAGTTTGAACCCAGCCATATGCAAATCAGTCTTGACCCTGTGCCTCATGGGAACAGTCCAGACCGAACTGCCAGGCAAGGTCCTCCCTGGACTGGAAACAAGCATCCTAGAACAGGTTTCGGGGTTTCACCCCTCATCAGCCAGGATAGCTCGACTCCAGTGACATGGAGAGCACGGGACCCACGTCTGGGCATACCCGTCCCACTCAGAGTGACAAATGCAAAAAGAACAATTGATGGACAGAATGTAGAACAATGTCATACATTCACCCCAGTACAGAGATCTGGGCCTAAATCCATCATTTTTTTGCTCACCATGCCATTCCAGTTTGATCCCAGCCATATGCATATCAGTCTTGACCCTGTGCCTCATGGGAACAGTCCAGACCGAACTGCCAGGCCAGGTCCTCCCTGGACTGGAAACAAGCATCCTAGGACCAGTTTCGGGGTTTCACCCCTCATCTGCCAGGATAGCTTGACTCCAGTGGCATGGAGAGCACGGGACCCACGTCTGGACGTACCCATCCCACTCAGGGTGACAAATGCAAAAATAACAATTGATGGACAGAATGCAGAACAATGTCATACATTCACCCCAGTACAGAGATCTGGGCCTAAATCCATCGTTTTTTGCTCACCATGCCATTCCAGTTTGAACCCAGCCATATGCAAATCAGTCTTGACCCTGTGCCTCATGGGAACAGTCCAGACAGAACTGCCAGACCAGGTCCTCCCTGGATTGGAAACAAGCATCCTAGAACCGGTTTCGGGGTTTCACCCCTCATCAGCCAGGATAGCTTGGCTCCAGTGGCATGGAGAGCAAGGGACCCACTTCTGGTGCATACCCGTCCCACTCGGGGTGTCAAATGCAAAAGAACAATTGATGGACAGAATGCAGAACAATGTCATGCATTCACCCCAGTACAGAGATCTGGGCCTAAATCCATCGTTTTTTGCTCACCATGCCATTCCAGTTTGAACCCAGCCATATGCAAATCAGTCTTGACCCTGTGCCTCATGGGAACAGTCCAGACCGAACTGCCAGGCCAGGTCCTCCCTGGACTAGAAACAAGCATCCTAGGACCGGTTTCGGGGTTTCACCCCTCATCAGCCAGGATAGCTTGACTCCAGTGGCATGGAGAGCACGCGACCCACTTCTGGGCATACCCGTCCCACTCGGGGTGACAAATGCAAAAAGAACAATTGATGGACAGAATGCAGAACAATGTCATACATTCACCCCAGTACAGAGATCTGGGCCTAAATCCATCGTTTTTTGCTCACCATGCCATTCCAGTTTGAACCCAGCCATATGCAAATCAGTCTTGACCCTGTGCCTCATGGGAACAGTCCAGACCGAACTGCCAGGCCAGGTCCTCCCTGGACTGGAAACAAGCATTCTAGGACCAGTTTCGGGGTTTCACCCTCATCAGCCAGGATAGCTTGACTCCAGTGGCATGGAGAGCACGGGACCCACGTCTGGGCATACCCGTCCCACTCGGGGTGACAAATGCAAAAAGAACAATTGATGGACAGAATGCAGAACAATGTCAAACATTCACCCCAGTACAGAGATCTGGGCCTAAATCCATCGGTTTTTTGCTCACCATGCCATTCCAGTGTGAACCCAGCCATATGCAAATCAGTCTTGACCCTGTGCCTCATGGGAACAGTCCAGACCGAACTGCCAGGCCAGGTCCTCCCTGGACTGGAAACAAGCATCCTAGGACCGGTTTCGGGGTTTCACCCCTCATCAGCCAGGATAGCTTTACTTCAGTGGCATGGAGAGCACGGGACACACGTCTGGGCATACCCGTCCCACTCGGGGAGACAAATGCAAAAAGAACAATTGATGGACAGAATGCAGAACAATGTCATACATTCACCCCATTGCAGAGATCTGGGTCTAAATCCATTGTTTTTTGCTCACCATGCCATTCCAGTTTGAACCGAGCCATATGCAAATCAGTCTTGACCCTGTGCCTCATGGGAACAGTCCAGACCGAACTGCCAGGCAAGGTCCTCCCTGGACTGTAAACAAACATCCTCGGACCGGTTTCGGGGTTTCACCCCTCATCAGCCAGGATAGCTTGACTCCAGTGGCTTGTAGAGCACGGGACCCACGTCTGGACATACCTGTCCCACTCGGGGTGACAAATGCAAAAAAGAACAATTGATGGACAGAATGCAGAACAATGTCATACATTCACCCCAGTACAGAGATCTGGGCCTAAATCCATCGTTTTTTGCTCACCATGCCATTCCAGTTTGATCCCAGCCATATGCAAATCAGTCTTGACCCTGTGCCTCATGGGAACAATCCAGACCGAACTGCCAGGCCAGGTCCTCCCTGGACTGGAAACAAGCATCCTAGGACTGGTTTCGGGGTTTCACCCCTCATCAGCCAGGATAGCTTGACTCCAGCCGCATGGAGAGCACAGGACCACGTCTGGGCATACCCGTCCCACTCGGGGTGACAAATGCAAAAAGAACAATTGATGGACAGAATGCAGAACAATGTCATACATTCACCCCAGTACAGAGATCTGGGCCTAAATCCATCGTTTTTCTGCTCACCATGCCATTCCCGTGTGAACCCAGCCATATGCAAATCAGTCTTGACCCTGTGCCTCATCGGAACAGTCCAGACCGAACTGCCAGGCCAGGTCCTCCCTGGACTGGAAACAAGCATCCTAGGACCGGTTTTGGGGTTTCACCCCTCATCAGCCAGGATAGCTTGACTCCAGTGGCATGGAGAGCACAGGACCACGTCTGGGCATACCCGTCCCACTCGGGGTGACAAATGCAAAAAGAACAATTGATGGACAGAATGCAGAACAATATCATACATTCACCCCAGTGCAGAGATCTGGGCCTAAATCCATTGTTTTTTGCTCACCATGCCATTCCAGTTTGAACCCAGCCATATGCAAATCAGTCTTGACCCTGTGCTTCATGGGAACAGTCCAGACCGAACTGCCAGGCCAGGTCCTCCCTGGACTGGAAACAAGCATCCTAGAACAGGTTTCGGGGATTCACCCCTCATCAGCCAGGATAGCTTGACTCCAGTGACATGGAGAGCACGGGACCCACGTCTGGGCATACCCGTCCCACTCAGAGTGACAAATGCAAAAAGAACAATTGATGGACAGAATGCAGAAGAATGTCATGCATTCACCCCAGTACAGAGATCTGGGCCTAAATCCATTGTTTTTTTGCTCACCATGCCATTCCAGTTTGAACCCAGCCATATGCAAATCAGTCTTGACCCTGTGCTTCATGGGAACAGTCCAGACTGAACTGCCAGGCCAGGTCCTCCCTGGACTGGAAACAAGCATCCTGGACCGGTTTCGGGGTTTCACCCCTCATCAACCAGGATAGCTTGACTCCAGTGGCTTGGAGAGCACAGGACCCACACCTGGGCATATCCGTCCCACTCGGGGTGACAAATGCAAAAAGAACAATTGATGGACAGAATGCAGAACAATATCATACATTCACCCCAGTACAGAGATCTGGGCCAAAATCCATCATTTTTTTGCTCACCATGCCCTTCCAGTTTGAACCCAGCCATATGCAAATCAGTCTTGACCCTGTGCCTCATGGGAACAGTGCAGACCGAACTGCCAGGCAAGGTCCTCCCTGGACTGGAAACAAGCATCCTAGGACCGGTTTTGGGGATTCACCCCTCATCAGCCAGGATAGCTTGACTCCAGTGGCATGGAGAGCACGGGACCCACGTCTGGGCATACCCATCCCACTCGGGGTGACAAATACAAAAAGAACAATTGATGGACAGAATGCAGAACAATGTCATACATTCACCCCAGTGCAGAGATCTGGGCCTAAATCCATTGTTTTTTTGCTCACCATGCCATTCCAGTTTGAACCCAGCCATATGCAAATCAGTCTTGACCCTGTGCCTCATGGGAACAGTCCAGACCGAACTGCCAGGCAAGGTCCTCCCTGGACTGGAAACAAGCATCCTAGGACCGGTTTCGGGGTTTCATCCCTCATCAGCCAGGATAGCTTGACTCCAGTGGCTTGGAGAGCACGGGACCCACGTCTGGACATACCCGTCCCACTCGGGGTGACAAATGCAAAAAGAACAATTGATGGACAGAATGCAGAACAATGTCATACATTCACCCCAGTACAGAGATCTGGGCCTAAATCCATTGTTTTTTTGCTCACCATGCCATTCCAGTTTGATCCCAGCCATATGCAAATCAGTCTTGACCCTGTGCCTCATGGGAACAGTCCAGACCGAACTGCCAGGCCAGGTCCTCCCTGGACTGGAAACAAGCATCCTAGGACCGGTTTCGGGGTTTCACCCCTCATCAGCCAGGATAGCTTGACTCCAGTGGCATGGAGAGCACGGCACCCACGTCTGGGCATACCCATCCCAGTCGGGGTGACAAATGCAAAAAGAACAATTGATGGACAGAATGCAGAACAATGTCATACATTCACCCCAGTACAGAGATCTGGGCCTAAAGCCATCATTTTTTGCTCACCGCCATTCCAGTTTGAACCCAGCCATATGCAAATCAGTCTTGACCCTGTGCCTTATGGGAACAGTCCAGACCGAACTGCCAGGCAAGGTCCTCCCTGGACTGGAAACAAGCATCCTAGAACAGGTTTCGGGGTTTCACCCCTCATCAGCCAGGATAGCTTGACTCCAGTGACATGGAGAGCACGGGACCCACGTCTGGGCATACCCGTCCCACTCAGAGTGACAAATGCAAAAAGAACAATTGATGGACAGAATGTAGAACAATGTCATACATTCACCCCAGTACAGAGATCTGGGCCTAAATCCATCATTTTTTTGCTCACCATGCCATTCCAGTTTGATCCCAGCCATATGCATATCAGTCTTGACCCTCTGCCTCATGGGAACAGTCCAGACCGAACTGCCAGGCCAGGTCCTCCCTGGACTGGAAACAAGCATCCTAGGACCAGTTTCGGGGTTTCACCCCTCATCTGCCAGGATAGCTTGACTCCAGTGGCATGGAGAGCACGGGACCCACGTCTGGGCGTACCCATCCCACTCAGGGTGACAAATGCAAAAAGAACAATTGATGGACAGAATGCAGAACAATGTCATACATTCACACCAGTACAGAGATCTGGGCCTAAATCCATCGTTTTTTGCTCACCATGCCATTCCAGTTTGAACCCAGCCTTATGCAAATCAGTCTTGACCCTGTGCTTCATGGGAACAGTCCAGACAGAACTGCCAGACCAGGTCCTCCCTGGATAAGAAACAAGCATCCTAGAACAGGTTTCGGGGTTTCACCCCTCATCAGCCAGGATAGCTTGGCTCCAGTGGCATGGAGAGCAAGGGACCCACTTCTGGTAATACCCGTCCCACTCGGGGTGTCAAATGCAAAAAGAACAATTGATGGATAGAATGCAGAACAATGTCATGCATTCACCCCAGTACAGAGATCTGGGCCTAAATCCATCGTTTTTTGCTCACCATGCCATTCCAGTTTGAACCCAGCCATATGCAAATCAGTCTTGACCCTGTGCCTCATGGGAACAGTCCAGACCGAACTGCCAGGCCAGGTCCTCCCTGGACTGGAAACAAGCATCCTAGGACCGGTTTCGGGGTTTCACCCGTCATCAGCCAGGATAGCTTGACTCCAGTGGCATGGAGAGCACGCGACCCACTTCTGGGCATACCCGTCCCACTCGGGGTGACAAATGCAAAAAGAACAATTGATGGACAGAATGCAGAACAATGTCATACATTCACCCCAGTACAGAGATCTGGGCCTAAATCCATCGTTTTTTTGCTCACCATGCCATTCCAGTCTGAACCCAGCCATATGCAAATCAGTCTTGACCCTGTGCCTCATGGGAACAGTCCAGACCGAACTGCCAGGCCAGGTCCTCCCTGGACTGGAAACAAGCATTCTAGGACCGGTTTCGGGGTTTCACCCCTCATCAGCCAGGATAGCTTGACTCCAGTGGCATGGAGAGCACGGGACCCACGTCTGGGCATACCCGTCCCACTCGGGGTGACAAATGCAAAAAGAACAATTGATGGACAGAATGCAGAACAATGTCAAACATTCACCCCAGTACAGAGATCTGGGCCTAAATCCATCGTTTTTTTGCTCACCATGCCATTCCAGTGTGAACCCAGCCATATGCAAATCAGTCTTGACCCTGTGCCTCATGGGAACAGTCCAGACCGAACTGCCAGGCCAGGTCCTCCCTGGACTGGAAACAAGCATCCTAGGACCGGTTTCGGGGTTTCACCCCTCATCAGCCAGGATAGCTTGACTTCAGTGGCATGGAGAGCACGGGACACACGTCTGGGCATACCCGTCCCACTCGGGGAGACAAATGCAAAAAGAACAATTGATGGACAGAATGCAGAACAATGTCATACATTCACCCCAGTGCAGAGATCTGGGCCTAAATCCATTGTTTTTTTGCTCACCATGCCATTCCAGTTTGAACCGAGCCATATGCAAATCAGTCTTGACCCTGTGCCTCATGGGAACAGTCCAGACCGAACTGCCAGGCAAGGTCCTCCCTGGACTGGAAACAAACATCCTCGGACCAGTTTCGGGGTTTCACCCCTCATCAGCCAGGATAGCTTGACTCCAGTGGCTTGTAGAGCACGGGACCCACGTCTGGACATACCTGTCCCACTCGGGGTGACAAATGCAAAAAAGAACAATTGATGGACAGAATGCAGAACAATGTCATACATTCACCCCAGTACAGAGATCTGGGCCTAAATCCATCGTTTTTTGCTCACCATGCCATTCCAGTTTGATCCCAGCCATATGCAAATCAGTCTTGACCCTGTGCCTCATGGGAACAATCCAGACCGAACTGCCAGGCCAGGTCCTCCCTGGACTGGAAACAAGCATCCTAGGACCGGTTTCGGGGTTTCACCCCTCATCAGCCAGGATAGCTTGACTCCAGCCACATGGAGAGCACAGGACCACGTCTGGGCATACCCGTCCCACTCGGGGTGACAAATGCAAAAAGAACAATTGATGGACAGAATGCAGAACAATGTCATACATTCACCCCAGTACAGAGATCTGGGCCTAAATCCATCGTTTTTCTGCTCACCATGCCATTCCAGTGTGAACCCAGCCATATGCAAATCAGTCTTGACCCTGTGCCTCATCGGAACAGTCCAGACCGAACTGCCAGGCCAGGTCCTCCCTGGACTGGAAACAAGCATCCTAGGACCGGTTTTGGGGTTTCACCCCTCATCAGCCAGGATAGCTTGACTCCAGTGGCATGGAGAGCACAGGACCACGTCTGGGCATACCCGTCCCACTCGGGGTGACAAATGCAAAAAGAACAATTGATGGACAGAATGCAGAACAATATCATACATTCACCCCAGTGCAGAGATCTGGGCCTAAATCCATTGTTTTTTTGCTCACCATGCCATTCCAGTTTGAACCCAGCCATATGCAAATCAGTCTTGACCCTGTGCTTCATGGGAACAGTCCAGACCGAACTGCCAGGCCAGGTCCTCCCTGGACTGGAAACAAGCATCCTAGAACAGGTTTCGGGGTTTCACCCCTCATCAGCCAGGATAGCTTGACTCCAGTGACATGGAGAGCACGGGACCCACGTCTGGGCATACCCGTCCCACTCAGAGTGACAAATGCAAAAAGAACAATTGATGGACAGAATGCAGAACAATGTCATACATTCACCCCAGTACAGAGATCTGGGCCTAAATCCATTGTTTTTTGCTCACCATGCCATTCCAGTTTGATCCCAGCCATATGCATATCAGTCTTGACCCTGTGCCTCATGGGAACAGTCCAGACTGAACTGCCAGGCCAGGTCCTCCCTGGACTGGAAACAAGCATCCTAGGACCAGTTTCGGGGTTTCACCCCTCATCAGCCAGGATAGCTTGACTCCAGTGGCATGGAGAGCACGGGACCCACGTCTGGGCGTACCCATCCCACTCAGGGTGACAAATGCAAAAAGAACAATTGATGGACAGAATGCAGAACAATGTCATACATTCACCCCAATACAGAGATCTGGGCCTAAATCCATCGTTTTTTGCTCATCATGCCATTCCAGTTTGAACCCAGCCATATGCAAATCAGTCTTGACCCTGTGCTTCATGGGAACAGTCCAGACAGAACTGCCAGACCAGGTCCTCCCTGGATTGGAAACAAGCATCCTAGAACCGGTTTCGGGGTTTCACCCCTCATCAGCCAGGATAGCTTGGCTCCAGTGGCATGGAGAGCAAGGGACCCACTTCTGGGCATACCCGTCCCACTCGGGGTGTCAAATGCAAAAAGAACAATTGATGGATAGAATGCAGAACAATGTCATGCATTCACCCCAGTACAGAGATCTGGGCCTAAATCCATTGTTTTTTTGCTCACCATGCCATTCCAGTTTGAACCCAGCCATATGCAAATCAGTCTTGACCCTGTGCCTCATGGGAACAGTCCAGACCGAACTGCCAGGCCACGTCCTCCCTGGACTGGAAACAAGCATCCTAGGACAGGTTTCGGGGTTTCACCCCTCATCAGCCAGGATAGCTTGACTCCAGTGGCATGGAGAGCACGGGACCAACGTCTGGGCATACCCGTCCCACTCGGGGTGACAAATGCAAAAAGAACAATTGATGGACAGAATGCAGAACAATGTCATACATTCACCCCAGTACAGAGATCTGGGCCTAAATCCATCGTTTTTTTGCTCACCATGCCATTCCAGTGTGAACCCAGCCATATGCAAATCAGTCTTGACCCTGTGCCTCATGGGAACAGTCCAGACCGAACTGCAAGGCCAGGTCCTCCCTGGACTGGAAACAAGCATCCTAGGACCGGTTTCGGGGTTTCACCCCTCATCAGCCAGGATAGCTTGACTTCAGTGGCATGGAGAGCACGGGACACACGTCTGGGCATACCCGTCCCACTCGGGGTGACAAATGCAAAAAGAACAATTGATGGACAGAATGCAGAACAATGTCATACATTCACCCGAGTACAGAGATCTGGGCCTAAATCCATCGTTTTTTTGCTCACCATGCCATTCCAGTTTGATCCCAGCCATATACAAATCAGTCTTGACTCTGTGCCTCATGGGAACAGTCCAGACCGAACTGCCAGGCCAGGTCCTCCCTGGACTGGAAATAAGCATCCTAGGACCGGTTTCGGGGTTTCACCCCTCATCAGCCAGAATAGCTTGACTCCCGTGGCATGGAGAGCACGGGACCACGTCTGGGCATACCCGTCCCACTTGGGGTGACAAATGCAAAAAGAACAATTGATGGACAGAATGCAGAACAATGTCATACATTCACCCCAGTACAGAGATCTGGTCCTAAATCCATTGTTTTTTGCTCACCATGCCATTCCAATGTGAACCCAGCCATATGCAAATCAGTCTTGACCCTGTGCCTCATGGGAACAGTCCAGACCGAACTGCCAGGCCAGGTCCTCCCTGGACTGGAAATAAGCATCCTAGGACCGGTTTCGGGGTTTCACCCCTCATCAGCCAGGATAGCTTGACTCCAGTGGCATGGAGAGCACAGGACCCACGTCTGGGCATACGGGTCCCACTCGGGGTGACAAATGCAAAAAGAACAATTGATGGACAGAATGCAGAACAATGTCATACACTCACCCCAGTGCAGAGATCTGGGCCTAAATCCATTGTTTTTTTGCTCACCATGCCATTCCAGTTTGAACCCAGCCATATGCAAATCAGTCTTGACCCTGTGCTTCATGGGAACAGTCCAGACTGAACTGCCAGGCCAGGTCCTCCCTGGACTGGAAACAAGCATCCTAGGACCGGTTTCGGGGTTTCACCCCTCATCAGCCAGGATAGCTTGACTCCAGTGGCTTGGAGAGCACAGGACCCACGTCTGGGCATACCCGTCCCACTCGGGGTGACAAATGCAAAAAGAACAATTGATGGACAGAATGCAGAACAATATCATACATTCACCCCAGTACAGAGATCTGCGCCAAAATCCCTCATTTTTTTGCTCACCATGCCCTTCCAGTTTGAACCCAGCCATATGCAAATCAGTCTTGACCCTGTGCCTCATGGGAACAGTCCAGACCGAACTGCCAGGCAAGGTCCTCCCTGGACTGGAAACAAGCATCCTAGGACCGGTTTTGGGGATTCACCCCTCATCAGCCAGGATAGCTTGACTCCAGTGGCATGGAGAGCACGGGACCCACGTCTGGGCATACCCATCCCACTCGGGGTGACAAATACAAAAAGAACAATTGATGGACAGAATGCAGAACAATGTCATACATTCACCCCAGTGCAGAGATCTGGGCCTAAATCCATTGTTTTTTTGCTCACCATGCCATTCCACTTTGAACCGAGCCATATGCAAATCAGTCTTGACCCTGTGCCTCATGGGAACAGTCCAGACCGAACTGCCAGGCAAGGTCCTCCCTGGACTGTAAACAAACATCCTCGGACCGGTTTCGGGGTTTCACCCCTCATCAGCCAGGATAGCTTGACTCCAGTGGCTTGTAGAGCACGGGACCCACGTCTGGACATACCTGTCCCACTCGGGGTGACAAATGCAAAAAGAACAATTGATGGACAGAATGCAGAACAATGTCATACTTTCACCCCAGTACAGAGATCTGGGCCTAAATCCATCGTTTTTTGCTCACCATGCCATTCCAGTTTGATCCCAGCCATATGCAAATCAGTCTTGACCCTGTGCCTCATGGGAACAGTCCAGACCGAACTGCCAGGCCAGGTCCTCCCTGGACTGGAAACAAGCATCCTAGGACCGGTTTCGGGGTTTCACCCCTCATCAGCCAGGATAGCTTGACTCCAGTGGCATGGAGAGCACGGCACCCACGTCTGGGCATACCCATCCCAGTCGGGGTGACAAATGCAAAAAGAACAATTGATGGACAGAATGCAGAACAATGTCATACATTCACCCCAGTACAGAGATCTGGGCCAAAAGCCATCATTTTTTGCTCACGCCATTCCAGTTTGAACCTAGCCATATGCAAATCAGTCTTGACCCTGTGCCTTATGGGAACAGTCCAGACCGAACTGCCAGGCAAGGTCCTCCCTGGACTGGAAACAAGCATCCTAGAACAGGTTTCGGGGTTTCACCCCTCATCAGCCAGGATAGCTCGACTCCAGTGACATGGAGAGCACGGGACCCACGTCTGGGCATACCCGTCCCACTCAGAGTGACAAATGCAAAAAGAACAATTGATGGACAGAATGTAGAACAATGTCATACATTCACCCCAGTACAGAGATCTGGGCCTAAATCCATCATTTTTTTGCTCACCATGCCATTCCAGTTTGATCCCAGCCATATGCATATCATTCTTGACCCTGTGCCTCATGGGAACAGTCCAGACCGAACTGCCAGGCCAGGTCCTCCCTGGACTGGAAACAAGCATCCTAGGACCAGTTTCGGGGTTTCACCCCTCATCTGCCAGGATAGCTTGACTCCAGTGGCATGGAGAGCACAGGACCCACGTCTGGGCGTACCCATCCCACTCAGGGTGACAAATGCAAAAAGAACAATTGATGGACAGAATGCAGAACAATGTCATACATTCACACCAGTACAGAGATCTGGGCCTAAATCTATTGTTTTTTTGCTCACCATGCCATTCCAGTTTGAACCCAGCCTTATGCAAATCAGTCTTGTGCTTCATGGGAACAGTCCAGACAGAACTGCCAGACCAGGTCCTCCCTGGATTGGAAACAAGCATCCTAGAACCTGTTTCGGGGTTTCACCCCTCATCAGCCAGGATAGCTTGGCTCCAGTGGCATGGAGAGCAAGGGACCCACTTCTGGGCAATACCCGTCCCACTCGGGGTGTCAAATGCAAAAAGAACAATTGATGGATAGAATGCAGAACAATGTCATGCATTCACCCCAGTACAGAGATCTGGGCCTAAATCCATCTTTTTTTTGCTCACCATGCCATTCCAGTTTGAACCCAGCCATATGCAAATCAGTCTTGACCCTGTGCCTCATGGGAACAGTCCAGACCGAACTGCCAGGCCAGGTCCTCCCTGGACTGGAAACAAGCATCCTAGGACCGGTTTCGGGGTTTCACTCCTCATCAGCCAGGATAGCTTGACTCCAGTGGCATGGAGAGCACGCGACCCACTTCTGGGCATACCCGTCCCACTCGGGGTGACAAATGCAAAAAGAACAATTGATGGACAGAATGCAGAACAATGTCATACATTCACCCCAGTACAGAGATCTGGGCCTAAATCAATCGTTTTTTTGCTCACCATGCCATTCCAGTCTGAACCCAGCCATATGCAAATCAGTCTTGACCCTGTGCCTCATGGGAACAGTCCAGACCGAACTGCCAGGCCAGGTCCTCCCTGGACTGGAAACAAGCATTCTAGGACCAGTTTCGGGGTTTCACCCCTCATCAGCCAGGATAGCTTGACTCCAGTGGCATGGAGAGCACGGGACCCACGTCTGGACATACCCGTCCCACTCGGGGTGACAAATGCAAAAAGAACAATTGATGGACAGAATGCAGAACAATGTCAAACATTCACCCCAGTACAGAGATCTGGGCCTAAATCCATCGGTTTTTTGCTCACCATGCCATTCCAGTGTGAACCCAGCCATATGCAAATCAGTCTTGACCCTGTGCCTCATGGGAACAGTCCAGACCGAACTGCCAGGCCAGGTCCTCCCTGGACTGGAAACAAGCATCCTAGGACCGGTTTCGGGGTTTCACCCCTCATCAGCCAGGATAGCTTGACTTCAGTGGGAGCACGGGACACACGTCTGGGCATACCCGTCCCACTCGGGGAGACAAATGCAAAAAGAACAATTGATGGACAGAATGCAGAACAATGTCATACATTCACCGCAGTGCAGAGATCTGGGTCTAAATCCATTGTTTTTTTGCTCACCATGCCATTCCAGTTTGAACCGAGCCATATGCAAATCAGTCTTGACCCTGTGCCTCATGGGAACAGTCCAGACCGAACTGCCAGGCAAGGTCCTCCCTGGACTGGAAACAAACATCCTCGGACCGGTTTCGGGGTTTCACCCCTCATCAGCCAGGATAGCTTGACTCCAGTGGCTTGTAGAGCACGGGACCCACGTCTGGACATACCTGTCCCACTCGGGGTGACAAATGCAAAAAAGAACAATTGATGGACAGAATGCAGAACAATGTCATACATTCACCCCAGTACAGAGATCTGGGCCTAAATCCATCGTTTTTTTGCTCACCATGCCATTCCAGTTTGATCCCAGCCATATGCAAATCAGTCTTGACCCTGTGCCTCATGGGAACAATCCAGACCGAACTGCCAGGCCAGGTCCTCCCTGGACTGGAAACAAGCATCCTAGGACTGGTTTCGGGGTTTCACCCCTCATCAGCCAGAATAGCTTGACTCCAGCCACATGGAGAGCACAGGACCACGTCTGGGCATACCCGTCCCACTCGGGGTGACAAATGCAAAAAGAACAATTGATGGACAGAATGCAGAACAATGTCATACATTCACCCCAGTACAGAGATCTGGGCCTAAATCCATCGTTTTTCTGCTCACCATGCCATTCCCGTGTGAACCCAGCCATATGCAAATCAGTCTTGACCCTGTGCCTCATCGGAACAGTCCAGACCGAACTACCAGGCCAGGTCCTCCCTGGACTGGAAACAAGCATCCTAGGACCGGTTTTGGGGTTTCACCCCTCATCAGCCAGGATAGCTTGACTCCAGTGGCATGGAGAGCACAGGACCACGTCTGGGCATACCCGTCCCACTGGGGGTGACAAATGCAAAAAGAACAATTGATGGACAGAATGCAGAACAATGTCATACATTCACCCCAGTGCAGAGATCTGGGCCTAAATCCATTGTTTTTTTGCTCACCATGCCATTCCAGTTTGAACCCAGCCATATGCAAATCAGTCTTGACCCTGTGCTTCATGGGAACAGTCCAGACCGAACTGCCAGGCCAGGTCCTCCCTGGACTGGAAACAAGCATCCTAGAACAGGTTTCGGGGATTCACCCCTCATTAGCCAGGATAGCTTGACTCCAGTGACATGGAGAGCACGGGACCCACGTCTGGGCATACCCGTCCCACTCAGAGTGACAAATGCAAAAAGAACAATTGATGGACAGAATGCAGAACAATGTCATACATTCACCCCAGTACAGAGATCTGGGCCTAAATCCATTGTTTTTTTGCTCACCATGCCATTCCAGTTTGATCCCAGCCATATGCATATCAGTCTTGACCGTGTGCCTCATGGGAACAGTCCAGACTGAACTGCCAGGCCAGGTCCTCCCTGGACTGGAAACAAGCATCCTAGGACCAGTTTCGGGGTTTCACCCCTCATCAGCCAGGATAGCTTGACTCCAGTGGCATGGAGAGCACGGGACCCACGTCTGGGCGTACCCATCCCACTCAGGGTGACAAATGCAAAAAGAACAATTGATGGACAGAATGCAGAACAATGTCATACATTCACCCCAATACAGAGATCTGGGCCTAAATCCATCGTTTTTTTGCTCATCATGCCATTCCAGTTTGAACCCAGCCATATGCAAATCAGTCTTGACCCTGTGCTTCATGGGAACAGTCCAGACAGAACTGCCAGACCAGGTCCTCCCTGAATTGGAAACAAGCATCCTAGAACCGGTTTCGGGGTTTCACCCCTCATCAGCCAGGATAGCTTGGCTCCAGTGGCATGGAGAGCAAGGGACCCACTTCTGGGCATACCCGTCCCACTCGGGGTGTCAAATGCAAAAAGAACAATTGATGGACAGAATGCAGAAGAATGTCATGCATTCACCCCAGTACAGAGATCTGGGCCTAAATCCATTGTTTTTTTGCTCACCATGCCATTCCAGTTTGAACCCAGCCATATGCAAATCAGTCTTGACCCTGTGCCTCATGGGAACAGTCCAGACCGAACTGCCAGGCCAGGTCCTCCCTGGACTGGAAACAAGCATCCTAGGACAGGTTTCGGGGTTTCACCCCTCATCAGCCAGGATAGCTTGACTCCAGTGGCATGGAGAGCACGGGACCAACTTCTGGGCATACCCGTCCCACTCGGGGTGACAAATGCAAAAAGAACAATTGATGGACAGAATGCAGAACAATGTCATACATTCACCCCAGTACAGAGATCTGGGCCTAAATCCATCGTTTTTTTGCTCACCATGCCATTCCAGTGTGAACCCAGCCATATGCAAATCAGTCTTGACCCTGTGCCTCATGGGAACAGTCCAGACCGAACTGCAAGGCCAGGTCCTCCCTGGACTGGAAACAAGCATCCTAGGACCGGTTTCGGGGTTTCACCCCTCATCAGCCAGGATAGCTTGACTTCAGTGGCATGGAGAGCACGGGACACACGTCTGGGCATACCCGTCCCACTCGGGGTGACAAATGCAAAAAGAACAATTGATGGACAGAATGCAGAACAATGTCATACATTCACCCGAGTACAGAGATCTGGGCCTAAATCCATCGTTTTTTTGCTCACCATGCCATTCCAGTTTGATCCCAGCCATATACAAACCAGTCTTGACCCTTTGCCTCAAGGGAACAGTCCAGACCGAACTGCCAGGCCAGGTCCTCCCTGGACTGGAAATAAGCATCCTAGGACCGGTTTCGGGGTTTCACCCCTCATCAGCCAGAATAGCTTGACTCCCGTGGCATGGAGAGCACGGGACCACGTCTGGGCATACCCGTCCCACTTGGGGTGACAAATGCAAAAAGAACAATTGATGGACAGAATGCAGAACAATGTCATACATTCACCCCAGTACAGAGATCTGGTCCTAAATCCATCGTTTTTTTGCTCACCATGCCATTCCAATGTGAACCCAGCCATATGCAAATCAGTCTTGACCCTGTGCCTCATGGGAACAGTCCAGACCGAACTGCCAGGCCAGGTCCTCCCTGGACTGGAAATAAGCATCCTAGGACCGGTTTCGGGGTTTCACCCCTCATCAGCCAGGATAGCTTGACTCCAGTGGCATGGAGAGCACAGGACCCACGTCTGGGCATACGGGTCCCACTCGGGGTGACAAATGCAAAAAGAACAATTGATGGACAGAATGCAGAACAATGTCATACACTCACCCCAGTGCAGAGATCTGGGCCTAAATCCATTGTTTTTTTGCTCACCATGCCATTCCAGTTTGAACCCAGCGATATGCAAATCAGTCTTGACCCTGTGCTTCATGGGAAAAGTCCAGACTGAACTGCCAGGCCAGGTCCTCCCTGGACTGGAAACAAGCATCCTGGACCGGTTTCGGGGTTTCACCCCTCATCAGCCAGGATAGCTTGACTCCAGTGGCTTGGAGAGCACAGGACCCACGTCTGGGCATACCCGTCCCACTCGGGGTGACAAATGCAAAAAGAACAATTGATGGACAGAATGCAGAACAATATCATACATTCACCCCAGTACAGAGATCTGCGCCAAAATCCATCATTTTTTGCTCACCATGCCCTTCCAGTTTGAACCCAGCCATATGCAAATCAGTCTTGACCCTGTGCCTCATGGGAACAGTCCAGACCGAACTGCCAGGCAAGGTCCTCCCTGGACTGGAAACAAGCATCCTAGGACCGGTTTTGGGGATTCACCCCTCATCAGCCAGGATAGCTTGACTCCAGTGGCATGGAGAGCACGGGACCCACGTCTGGGCATACCCATCCCACTCGGGGTGACAAATACAAAAAGAACAATTGATGGACAGAATGCAGAACAATGTCATACATTCACCCCAGTGCAGAGATCTGGGCCTAAATCCATTGTTTTTTTGCTCACCATGCCATTCCACTTTGAACCGAGCCATATGCAAATCAGTCTTGACCCTGTGCCTCATGGGAACAGTCCAGACCGAACTGCCAGGCAAGGTCCTCCCTGGACTGTAAACAAACATCCTCGGACCGGTTTCGGGGTTTCACCCCTCATCAGCCAGGATAGCTTGACTCCAGTGGCTTGTAGAGCACGGGACCCACGTCTGGACATACCTGTCCCACTCGGGGTGACAAATGCAAAAAGAACAATTGATGGACAGAATGCAGAACAATGTCATACTTTCACCCCAGTACAGAGATCTGGGCCTAAATCCATCGTTTTTTGCTCACCATGCCATTCCAGTTTGATCCCAGCCATATGCAAATCAGTCTTGACCCTGTGCCTCATGGGAACAGTCCAGACCGAACTGCCAGGCCAGGTCCTCCCTGGACTGGAAACAAGCATCCTAGGACCGGTTTCGGGGTTTCACCCCTCATCAGCCAGGATAGCTTGACTCCAGTGGCATGGAGAGCACTGCACCCACGTCTGGGCATACCCATCCCAGTCGGGGTGACAAATGCAAAAAGAACAATTGATGGACAGAATGCAGAACAATGTCATACATTCACCCCAGTACAGAGATCTGGGCCTAAATCCATCGTTTTTTTGCTCACCATGCCATTCCAGTTTGAACCCAGCCATATGCAAATCAGTCTTGACCCTGTGCTTCATGGGAACAGTCCAGACAGAACTGCCAGACCAGGTCCTCCCTGAATTGGAAACAAGCATCCTAGAACCGGTTTCGGGGTTTCACCCCTCAACAGCCAGGATAGCTTGGCTCCAGTGGCATGGAGAGCAAGGGACCCACTTCTGGGCATACCCATCCCACTCGGGGTGTCAAATGCAAAAAGAACAATTGATGGACAGAATGCAGAACAATGTCATACATTCACCCCAGTACAGAGATCTGGGCCTAAATCCATCGTTTTTTTGCTCACCATGCCATTCCAGTGTGAACCCAGCCATATGCAAATCAGTCTTGACCCTGTGCCTCATGGGAACAGTCCAGACCGAACTGCAAGGCCAGGTCCTCCCTGGACTGGAAACAAGCATCCTAGGACCGGTTTCGGGGTTTCACCCCTCATCAGCCAGGATAGCTTGACTTCAGTGGCATGGAGAGCACGGGACACACGTCTGGGCATACCCGTCCCACTCGGGGTGACAAATGCAAAAAGAACAATTGATGGACAGAATGCAGAACAATGTCATACATTCACCCGAATACAGAGATCTGGGCCTAAATCCATCGTTTTTTTGCTCACCATGCCATTCCAGTTTGATCCCAGCCATATACAAATCAGTCTTGACCCTGTGCCTCAAGGGAACAGTCCAGACCGAACTGCCAGGCCAGGTCCTCCCTGGACTGGAAATAAGCATCCTAGGACCGGTTTCGGGGTTTCACCCCTCATCAGCCAGGATAGCTTGACTCCAGTGGCATGGAGAGCACAGGACCCACGTCTGGGCATACGGGTCCCACTCGGGGTGACAAATGCAAAAAGAACAATTGATGGACAGAATGCAGAACAATGTCATACACTCACCCCAGTGCAGAGATCTGGGCCTAAATCCATTGTTTTTTTGCTCACCATGCCATTCCAGTTTGAACCCAGCCATATGCAAATCAGTCTTGACCCTGTGCTTCATGGGAAAAGTCCAGACTGAACTGCCAGGCCAGGTCCTCCCTGGACTGGAAACAAGCATCCTGGACCGGTTTCGGGGTTTCACCCCTCATCAGCCAGGATAGCTTGACTCCAGTGGCTTGGAGAGCACAGGACCCACGTCTGGGCATACCCGTCCCACTCGGGGTGACAAATGCAAAAAGAACAATTGATGGACAGAATGCAGAACAATATCATACATTCACCCCAGTACAGAGATCTGCGCCAAAATCCATCATTTTTTTGCTCACCATGCCCTTCCAGTTTGAACCCAGCCATATGCAAATCAGTCTTGACCCTGTGCCTCATGGGAACAGTCCAGACCGAACTGCCAGGCAAGGTCCTCCCTGGACTGGAAACAAGCATCCTAGGACCGGTTTTGGGGATTCACCCCTCATCAGCCAGGATAGCTTGACTCCAGTGGCATGGAGAGCACGGGACCCACGTCTGGGCATACCCATCCCACTCGGGGTGACAAATACAAAAAGAACAATTGATGGACAGAATGCAGAACAATGTCATACATTCACCCCAGTGCAGAGATCTGGGCCTAAATCCATTGTTTTTTTGCTCACCATGCCATTCCACTTTGAACCGAGCCATATGCAAATCAGTCTTGACCCTGTGCCTCATGGGAACAGTCCAGACCGAACTGCCAGGCAAGGTCCTCCCTGGACTGTAAACAAACATCCTCGGACCGGTTTCGGGGTTTCACCCCTCATCAGCCAGGATAGCTTGACTCCAGTGGCTTGTAGAGCACGGGACCCACGTCTGGACATACCTGTCCCACTCGGGGTGACAAATGCAAAAAGATCAATTGATGGACAGAATGCAGAACAATGTCATACTTTCACCCCAGTACAGAGATCTGGGCCTAAATCCATCGTTTTTTTGCTCACCATGCCATTCCAGTTTGATCCCAGCCATATGCAAATCAGTCTTGACCCTGTGCCTCATGGGAACAGTCCAGACCGAACTGCCAGGCCAGGTCCTCCCTGGACTGGAAACAAGCATCCTAGGACCGGTTTCGGGGTTTCACCCCTCATCAGCCAGGATAGCTTGACTCCAGTGGCATGGAGAGCACTGCACCCACGTCTGGGCATACCCATCCCAGTCGGGGTGACAAATGCAAAAAGAACAATTGATGGACAGAATGCAGAACAATGTCATACATTCACCCCAGTACAGAGATCTGGGCCTAAATCCATCGTTTTTTTGCTCACCATGCCATTCCAGTTTGAACCCAGCCATATGCAAATCAGTCTTGACCCTGTGCTTCATGGGAACAGTCCAGACCGAACTGCCAGGCCAGGTCCTCCCTGGACTGGAAATAAGCATCCTAGGACCGGTTTCGGGGTTGCACCCCTCATCAGCCAGGATAGCTTGACTCCAGTGGCATGGAGAGCACGGGACCCACGTCTGGGCATACCCGTCCCACTCGGGGTGACAAATGCAAAAAGAACAATTGATGGACAGAATGTTGAACAATGTCATACATTCACCCCAGTACAGAGATCTGGGCCTACATCCATCGTTTTTTTGCTCACCATGCCATTCCAGTCTGAACCCAGCCATATGCAAATCAGTCTTGACCCTGTGCCTCATGGGAACAGTCCAGACCGAACTGCCAGGCCAGGTCCTCCCTGGACTGGAAACAAGCATTCTAGGACCAGTTTCGGGGTTTCACCCCTCATCAGCCAGGATAGCTTGACTCCAGTGGCATGGAGAGCACGGGACCCACGTCTGGGCATACCCGTCCCACTCGGGGTGACAAATGCAAAAAGAACAATTGATGGACAGAATGCAGAACAATGCCAAACATTCACCCCAGTACAGAGATCTGGGCCTAAATCCATCGGTTTTTTGCTCACCATGCCATTCCAGTGTGAACCCAGCCATATGCAAATCAGTCTTGACCCTGTGCCTCATGGGAACAGTCCAGACCGAACTGCCAGGCCAGGTCCTCCCTGGACTGGAAACAAGCATCCTAGGACCGGTTTCGGGGTTTCACCCCTCATCAGCCAGGATAGCTTGACTTCAGTGGCATGGAGAGCACGGGACACACGTCTGGGCATACCCGTCCCACTCGGGGAGACAAATGCAAAAAGAACAATTGATGGACAGAATGCAGAACAATGTCATACATTCACCCCAGTGCAGAGATCTGGGTCTAAATCCATTGTTTTTTTGCTCACCATGCCATTCCAGTTTGAACCCAGCCATATGCAAATCAGTCTTGACCCTGTGCCTCATGGGAACAGTCCAGACCGAACTGCCAGGCAAGGTCCTCCCTGGACTGGAAACAAACATCCTCGGACCGGTTTCGGGGTTTCACCCCTCATCAGCCAGGATAGCTTGACTCCAGTGGCTTGTAGAGCACGGGACCCACGTCTGGACATACCCATCCCAGTCGGGGTGACAAATGCAAAAAGAACAATTGATGGACAGAATGCAGAACAATGTCATACATTCACCCCAGTACAGAGATCTGGGCCTAAATCCATCGTTTTTTTGCTCACCATGCCATTCCAGTTTGAACCAAGCCATATGCAAATCAGTCTTGACCCTGTGCTTCATGTGAACAGTCCAGACCGAACTGCCATGCCAGGTCCTCCCTGGACTGGAAATAAGCATCCTAGGACCGGTTTCGGGGTTTCACCCCTCATCAGCCAGAATAGCTTGACTCCAGCCACATGGAGAGCACAGGACCACGTCTGGGCATACCCGTCCCACTCGGGGTGACAAATGCAAAAAGAACAATTGATGGACAGAATGCAGAACAATGTCATACATTCACCCCAGTACAGAGATCTGGGCCTAAATCCATCGTTTTTCTGCTCACCATGCCATTCCCGTGTGAACCCAGCCATATGCAAATCAGTCTTGACCCTGTGCCTCATCGGAAAAGTCCAGACCGAACTGCCAGGCCAGGTCCTCCCTGGACTGGAAACAAGCATCCTAGGACCGGTTTTGGGGTTTCACCCCTCATCAGCCAGGATAGCTTGACTCCAGTGGCATGGAGAGCACAGGACCACGTCTGGGCATACCCGTCCCACTCGGGGTGACAAATGCAAAAAGAACAATTGATGGACAGAATGCAGAACAATATCATACATTCACCCTAGTGCAGAGATCTGGGCCTAAATCCATTGTTTTTTTGCTCACCATGCCATTCCAGTTTGAACCCAGCCATATGCAAATCAGTCTTGACCCTGTGCTTCATGGGAACAGTCCAGACCGAACTGCCAGGCCAGGTCCTCCCTGGACTGGAAACAAGCATCCTAGAACAGGTTTCGGGGATTCACCCCTCATCAGCCAGGATAGCTTGACTCCAGTGACATGGAGAGCACGCGACCCACGTCTGGGCATACCCGTCCCACTCAGAGTGACAAATGCAAAAAGAACAATTGATGGACAGAATGCAGAACAATGTCATACATTCACCCCAGTACAGAGATCTGGGCCTAAATCCATCGTTTTTTTGCTCACCATGCCATTCCAGTTTGATCCCAGCCATATGCATATCAGTCTTGACCCTGTGCCTCATGGGAACAGTCCAGACCGAACTGCCAGGCCAGGTCCTCCCTGGACTGGAAACAAGCATCCTAGGACCGGTTTCGGGGTTTCACCCCTCATCAGCCAGAATAGCTTGACTCCCGTGGCATGGAGAGCACGGGACCCATGTCTGGGCGTACCCATCCCACTCAGGGTGACAAATGCAAAAAGAACAATTGATGGACAGAATGCAGAACAATGTCATACATTCACCCCAGTACAGAGATCTGGTCCTAAATCCATTGTTTTTTTGCTCACCATGCCATTCCAGTTTGAACCCAGCCATATGCAAATCAGTCTTGACCCTGTGCTTCATGGGAACAGTCCAGACAGAACTGCCAGACCAGGTCCTCCCTGAATTGGAAACAAGCATCCTAGAACCGGTTTCGGGGTTTCACCCCTCATCAGCCAGGATAGCTTGGCTCCAGTGGCATGGAGAGCACATGACCCACGTCTGGGCATACCCGTCCCACTCGGGGTGACAAATGCAAAAAGAACAATTGATGGACAGAATGCAGAACAATGTCATGCATTCACCCCAGTACAGAGATCTGGGCCTAAATCCATTGTTTTTTTGCTCACCATGCCATTCCAGTTTGAACCCAGCCATATGCAAATCAGTCTTGACCCTGTGCCTCATGGGAACAGTCCAGACCGAACTGCCAGGCCAGGTCCTCCCTGGACTGGAAACAAGCATCCTAGAACAGGTTTCGGGGTTTCACCCCTCATCAGCCAGGATAGCTTGACTCCAGTGACATGGAGAGCACGGGACCCACGTCTGGGCATACCCGTCCCACTCAGAGTGACAAATGCAAAAAGAACAATTGATGGACAGAATGCAGAACAATGTCATACATTCACCCCAGTACAGAGATCTAGGCCTAAATTCATCGTTTTTTTGCTCACCATGCCATTCCAGATTGATCCCAGCCATATGCATATCAGTCTTGACCCTGTGCCTCATTGGAACAGTCCAGACCGAACTGCCAGGCCAGGTCCTCCCTGGACTGGAAACAAGCATCCTAGGACCAGTTTCGGGGTTTCACCCCTCATCAGCCAGGATAGCTTGACTCCAGTGGCATGGAGAGCAGGGGACCCACGTCTGGGCGTACCCATCCCACTCAGGGTGACAAATGCAAAAAGAACAATTGATGGACAGAATGCAGAACAATGTCATACATTCACCCCAGTACAGAGATCTGGGCCTAAATCCATCGTTTTTTGCTCACCATGCCATTCCAGTTTGAACCCAGCCATATGCAAATCAGTCTTGACCCTGTGCTTCATGGGAACAGTCCAGACAGAACTGCCAGACCAGGTCCTCCCTGGATTGGAAACAAGCATCCTAGAACCGGTTTCGGGGTTTCACCCCTTATCAGCCAGGATAGCTTGGCTCCAGTGGCATGGAGAGCAAGGGACCCACTTCTGGGCATACCCGTCCCACTCGGGGTGTCAAATACAAAAAGAACAATTGATGGACAGAATGCAGAACAATGTCATGCATTCACCCCAGTACAGAGATCTGGGCCTAAATCCATCGTTTTTTGCTCACCATGCCATTCCAGTTTGAACCCAGCCATATGCAAATCAGTCTTGACCCTGTGCCTCATGGGAACAGTCCAGACCGAACTGCCAGGCCAGGTCCTCCCTGGACTGGAAACAAGCATCCTAGGACCGGTTTCGGGGTTTCACCCCTCATCAGCCAGGATAGCTTGACTCCAGTGGCATGGAGAGCACGGGACCCACGTCTGGGCATACCCGTCCCACTAGGGGTGACAAATGCAAAAAGAACAATTGATGGACAGAATGCAGAACAATGTCATACATTCACCCCAGTACAGAGATCTGGGCCTAAATCCATCGTTTTTTTGCTCATCATGCCATTCCAGTTTGAACCCAGCCATATGCAAATCAGTCTTGACCCTGTGCCTCATGGGAACAGTCCAGACCGAACTGCCAGGCTAGGTCCTCCCTGGACTGGAAACAAGCATCCTAGGACCGGTTTCGGGGTTTCACCCCTCATCAGCCAGGATAGCTTGACTCCAGTGGCATGGAGAGCACGGGACCCACGTCTGGGCATACCCGTCCCACTCGGGGTGACAAATGCAAAAAGAACAATTGATGGACAGAATGCAGAACAATGTCAAATATTCACCCCAGTACAGAGATCTGGGCCTAAATCCATTGTTTTTTTGCTCACCAAGCCATTCCAGTGTGAACCCAGCCATATGCAAATCAGTCTTGACCCTGTGCTTCATGGGAACAGTCCAGACCGAACTGCCAGGCCAGGTCCTACCTGGACTGGAAATAAGCATCCTAGGACCGGTTTCGGGGTTTCACCCCTCATCAGCCAGAATAGCTTGACTCCCGTGGCATGGAGAGCACGGGACCACGTCTGGGCATACCCGTCCCACTTGGGGTGACAAATGCAAAAAGAACAATTGATGGACAGAATGCAGAACAATGTCATACATTCACCCCAGTACAGAGATCTGGTCCTAAATCCATCGTTTTTTTGGTCACCATGCCATTCCAATGTGAACCCAGCCATATGCAAATCAGTTTTGACCCTGTGCCTCATGGGAACAGTCCAGACCGAACTGCCAGGCCAGGTCATCCCTGGACTGGAAATAAGCATCCTAGGACCGGTTTCGGGGTTTCACCCCTCATCAGCCAGGATAGCTTGACTCCAGTGGCATGGAGAGCACAGGACCCACGTCTGGGCATACCCGTCCCACTCGGGGTGACAAATGCAAAAAGAACAATTGATGGACAGAATGCAGAACAATATCATACATTCACCCCAGTACAGAGATCTGGGCCTAAATCCATCGTTTTTTTGCTCACCATGTCATTCCAGTTTGAACCCAGCCATATGCAAATCAGTCTTGACCCTGTGCTTCATGGGAACAGTCCAGACCGAACTGCCAGGCCAGGTCCTCCATGGACTGGAAACAAGCATCCTAGGACCGGTTTCGGGGTTTCACCCCTCATCAGCCAGGGTAGCTTGACTCCAGTGGCTTGGAGAGCACGGGACCCACGTCTGGGCATACCCGTCCCACTCGGGGTGACAAATGCAAAAAGAACAATTGATGGACAGAATGCAGAACAATATCATACATTCACCCCAGTACAGAGATCTGGGCCAAAATCCATCATTTTTTGCTCACCATGCCATTCCAGTTTGAACCCAGCCATATGCAAATCAGTCTTGACCCTGTGCCTCATGGGAACAGTCCAGACCGAACTGCCAGGCAAGGTCCTCCCTGGACTGGAAACAAGCATCCTAGGACCGGTTTTGGGGATTCACCCCTCATCAGCCTGGATAGCTTGACTCCAGTGGCATGGAGAGCACGGGACCCACGTCTGGGCATACCCGTCCCACTCGGGGTGACAAATACAAAAAGAACAATTGATGGACAGAATGCAGAACAATGTCATACATTCACCCCAGTGCAGAGATCTGGGCCTAAATCCATTGTTTTTTTGCTCACCATGCCATTCCAGTTTGAACCGAGCCATATGCAAATCAGTCTTGACCCTGTGCCTCATGGGAACAGTCCAGACCGAACTGCCAGGCCAGGTCCTCCCTGGACTGGAAACAAGCATCCTAGGACCGGTTACGGGGTTTCACCCCTCATCAGCCAGGATAGCTTGACTTCAGTGGCATGGAGAGCACGGGACACACGTCTGGGCATACCCGTCCCACTCGGAGAGACAAATGCAAAAAGAACAATTGATGGACAGAATGCAGAACAATGTCATACATTCACCCCAGTGCAGAGATCTGGGCCTAAATCCATTGTTTTTTTGCTCACCATGCCATTCCAGTTTGAACCGAGCCATATGCAAATCAGTCTTGACCCTGTGCCTCATGGGAACAGTCCAGACCGAACTGCCAGGCAAGGTCCTCCCTGGACTGGAAACAAACATCCTCGGACCGGTTTCGGGGTTTCACCCCTCATCAGCCAGGATAGCTTGACTCCAGTGGCTTGTAGAGCACGGGACCCACGTCTGGACATACCTGTCTCACTCGAGGTGACAAATGCAAAAAAGAACAATTGATGGACAGAATGCAGAACAATGTCATACATTCACCCCAGTACAGAGATCTGGGCCTAAATCCATTGTTTTTTTGCTCACCATGCCATTCCAGTTTGAACCGAGCCATATGCAAATCAGTCTTGACCCTGTGCCTCATGGGAACAGTCCAGACCGAACTGCCAGGCCAGGTCCTCCCTGGACTGGAAACAAGCATCCTAGGACCGGTTTCGGGGTTTCACCCCTCATCAGCCAGGATAGCTTGACTTCAGTGGCATGGAGAGCACGGGACCCACGTCTGGGCATACCCGTCCCACTCGGGGTGACAAATGCAAAAAGAACAATTGATGGACAGAATGCAGAACAATGTCATACATTCACCCCAGTGCAGAGATCTGGGCCTAAATCCATTGTTTTTTTGCTCACCATGCCATTCCAGTTTGAACCCAGCCATATGCAAATCAGTCTTGACCCTGTGCCTCATGGGAACAGTCCAGACCGAACTGCCAGGCAAGGTCCTCCCTGGACTGGAAACAAGCATCCTAGGACCGGTTTCGGGGTTTCATCCCTCATCAGCCAGGATAGCTTGACTCCAGTGGCATGGAGAGCACGGGACCCACGTCTGGACATACCTGTCTCACTCGGGGTGACAAATGCAAAAAGAACAATTGATGGACAGAATGCAGAACAATGTCATACATTCACCCCAGTACAGAGATCTGGGCCTAAATCCATCGTTTTTTTGCTCACCATGCCATTCCAGTTTGATCCCAGCCATATGCAAATCAGTCTTGACCCTGTGCCTCATGGGAACAGTCCAGACCGAACTGCCAGGCCAGGTCCTCCCTGGACTGGAAACAAGCATCCTAGGACTGGTTTCGGGGTTTCACCCCTCATCAGCCAGGATAGCTTGACTCCAGTGGCATGGAGAGCACGGCACCCACTTCTGGGCATACCCATCCCAGTCGGGGTGACAAATGCAAAAAGAACAATTGATGGACAGAATGCAGAACAATGTCATACATTCACCCCAGTACAGAGATCTGGGCCTAAATCCATCGTTTTTTTGCTCACCATGCCATTCCAGTTTGAACCAAGCCATATGCAAATCAGTCTTGACCCTGTGCTTCATGGGAACAGTCCAGACCGAACTGCCATGCCAGGTCCTCCCTGGACTGGAAATAAGCATCCTAGGACCGGTTTCGTGGTTTCACCCCTCATCAGCCAGAATAGCTTGACTCCAGCGACATGGAGAGCACAGGACCACGTCTGGGCATACCCGTCCCACTCGGGGTGACAAATGCAAAAAGAACAATTGATGGACAGAATGCAGAACAATGTCATACATTCACCCCAGTACAGAGAACTGGGCCTAAATCCATCGTTTTTCTGCTCACCATGCCATTCCAGTGTGAACCCAGCCATATGTAAATCAGTTTTGACCCTGTGCCTCATCGGAACAGTCCAGACCGAACTGCCAGGCCAGGTCCTCCCTGGACTGGGTACAAGCATCCTAGGACCGGTTTCGGGGTTTCACCCCTCATCAGCCAGGATAGCTTGACTCCAGTGGCATGGAGAGCACAGGACCACGTCTGGGCATACCCGTCCCACTCGGGGTGACAAATGCAAAAAGAACAATTGATGGACAGAATGCAGAACAATATCATACATTCACCCCAGTGCAGAGATCTGGGCCTAAATCCATTGTTTTTTGCTCACCATGCCATTCCAGTTTGAACCCAGCCATATGCAAATCAGTCTTGACCCTGTGCTTCATGGGAACAGTCCAGACCGAACTGCCAGGCCAGGTCCTCCCTGGACTGGAAACAAGCATCCTAGAACAGGTTTCGGGGATTCACCCCTCATCAGCTAGGATAGCTTGACTCCAGTGACATGGAGAGCACGGGACCCACGTCTGGGCATACCCGTCCCACTCAGAGTGACAAATGCAAAAAGAACAATTGATGGACAGAATGCAGAACAATGTCATACATTCACCCCAGTACAGAGATCTGGGCCTAAATCCATCGTTTTTTTGCTCACTATGCCATTCCAGTTTGACCCCAGCCATATGCATATCAGTCTTGACCCTGTGCCTCATGGGAACAGTCCAGACCGAACTGCCAGGCCAGGTCCTCCCTGGACTGGAAACAAGCATCCTAGGACCAGTTTCGGGGTTTCACCCCTCATCAGCCAGGATAGCTTGACTCCAGTGGCATGGAGAGCACGGGACCCACGTCTGGGCGTACCCATCCCACTCAGGGTGACAAATGCAAAAAGAACAATTGATGGACAGAATGCAGAACAATGTCATACATTCACCCCAGTACAGAGATCTGGGCCTAAATCCATCGTTTTTTTGCTCACCATGCCATTCCAGTTTGAACCCAGCCATATGCAAATCAGTCTTGACCCTGTGCTTCATGGGAACAGTCCAGACAGAACTGCCAGACCAGGTCCTCCCTGGATTGGAAACAAGCATCCTAGAACCGGTTTCGGGGTTTCACCCATCAGCCAGGATAGCTTGGCTCCAGTGGCATGGAGAGCAAGGGACCCACTTCTGGGCATACCCGTCCCACTCGGGGTGTCAAATGCAAAAAGAACAATTGATGGATAGAATGCAGAACAATGTCATGCATTCACCCCAGTACAGAGATCTGGGCCTAAATCCATTGTTTGTTTGCTCACCATGCCATTCCAGTTTGAACCCAGCCATATGCAAATCAGTCTTGACCCTGTGCCTCATGGGAACAGTCCAGACCGAACTGCCAGGCCAGGTCCTCCCTGGACTGGAAACAAGCATCCTAGGACCGGTTTCGGGGTTTCACTCCTCATCAGCCAGGATAGTTTGACTCCAGTGGCATGGAGAGCACGGGACCCACGTCTGGGCGTACCCATCCCACTCAGGGTGACAAATGCAAAAAGAACAATTGATGGACAGAATGCAGAACACTGTCATACATTCACCCCAGTACAGAGATCTGGGCCTAAATCCATTGTTTATTTGCTCACCATGCCATTCCAGTTTGAACCGAGCCATATGCAAATCAGTCTTGACCCTGTGCCTCATGGGAACAGTCCAGACCGAACTGCCAGGCAAGGTCCTCCCTGGACTGGAAACAAACATCCTCGGACCGGTTTCGGGGTTTCACCCCTCATCAGCCAGGATAGCTTGACTCCAGTGGCTTGTAGAGCACGGGACCCACGTCTGGACATACCTGTCCCACTCGGGGTGACAAATGCAAAAAGAACAATTGATGGACAGAATGCAGAACAATGTCATACATTCACCCCAGTACAGAGATCTGGGCCTAAATCCATCGTTTTTTGCTCACCATGCCATTCCAGTTTGATCACAGCCATATGCAAATCAGTCTTGACCCTGTGCCTCATGGGAACAATCCAGACCGAACTGCCAGGCCAGGTCCTCCCTGGACTGGAAACAAGCATCCTAGGACTGGTTTCGGGGTTTCACCCCTCATCAGCCAGGATAGCTTGACTCCAGTGGCATGGAGAGCACAGGACCACGTCTGGGCATACCCGTCCCACTCGGGGTGACAAATGCAAAAAGAACAATTGATGGACAGAATGCAGAACAATGTCATACATTCACCCCAGTACAGAGATCTGGGCCTAAATCCATCGTTTTTCTGCTCACCATACCATTCCCGTGTGAACCCAGCCATATGCAAATCAGTCTTGACCCTGTGCCTCATCGGAACAGTCCAGACCGAACTGCCAGGCCAGGTCCTCCCTGGACTGGAAACAAGCATCCTAGGACCGGTTTTGGGGTTTCACCCCTCATCAGCCAGGATAGCTTGACTCCAGTGGCATGGAGAGCACAGGACCACGTCTGGGCATACCCGTCCCACTCGGGGTGACAAATGCAAAAAGAACAATTGATGGACAGAATGCAGAACAATATCATACATTCACCCCAGTGCAGAGATCTGGGCCTAAATCCATTGTTTTTTTGCTCACCATGCCATTACAGTTTGAACCCAGCCATATGCAAATCAGTCTTGACCCTGTGCTTCATGGGAACAGTCCAGACCGAACTGCCAGGCCAGGTCCTCCCTGGACTGGAAACAAGCATCCTAGAACAGGTTTCGGGGATTCACCCCTCATCAGCCAGGATAGCTTGACTCCAGTGACATGGAGAGCACGGGACCCACGTCTGGGCATACCCGTCCCACTCAGAGTGACAAATGCAAAAAGAACAATTGATGGACAGAATGCAGAACAATGTCATACATTCACCCCAGTACAGAGATCTGGGCCTAAATCCATCGTTTTTTTGCTCACCATGCCATTCCAGTTTGATCCCAGCCATATGCATATCAGTCTTGACCCTGTGCCTCATGGGAACAGTCCAGACCGAACTGCCAGGCCAGGTCCTCCCTGGCTGGAAACAAGCATCCTAGGACCAGTTTCGGGGTTTCACCCCTCATCAGCCAGGATAGCTTGACTCCAGTGGCATGGAGAGCACGGGACCCACGTCTGGGCGTACCCATCCCACTCAGGGTGACAAATGCAAAAAGAACAATTGATGGACAGAATGCAGAACAATGTCATACATTCACCCCAGTACAGAGATCTGGGCCTAAATCCATCGTTTTTTTGCTCACCATGCCATTCCAGTTTGAACCCAGCCATATGCAAATCAGTCTTGACCCAGTGCTTCATGGGAACAGTCCAGACAGAACTGCCAGACCAGGTCCTCCCTGGATTGGAAACAAGCATCCTAGAACCGGTTTCGGGGTTTCACCCCTCATCAGCCAGGATAGCTTGGCTCCAGTGGCATGGAGAGCAAGGGACCCACTTCTGGGCATACCCGTCCCACTCGGGGTGTCAAATGCAAAAAGAACAATTGATGGACAGAATGCAGAACAATGTCATGCATTCACCCCAGTACAGCGATCTGGGCCTAAATCCATTGTTTTTTTGCTCACCATGCCATTCCAGTTTGAACCCAGCCATATGCAAATCAGTCTTGACCCTGTGCCTCATGGGAACAGTCCAGACCGAACTGCCAGGCCAGGTCCTCCCTGGACTGGAAACAAGCATCCTAGGACCGGTTTCGGGGTTTCACCCCTCATCAGCCAGGATAGCTTGACTCCAGAGGCATGGAGAGCACGGGACCCACTTCTGGGCATACCCGTCCCACTCGGGGTGACAAATGCAAAAAGAACAATTGATGGACAGAATGCAGAACAATGTCATACATTAACCACAGTACAGAGATCTGGGCCTAAATCCATCGTTTTTTTGCTCACCATGCCATTCCAGTGTGAACCCAGCCATATGCAAATCAGTCTTGACCCTGTGCCTCATGGGAACAGTCCAGACCGAACTGCAAGGCCAGGTCCTCCCTGGACTGGAAACAAGCATCCTAGGACCGGTTTTGGGGTTTCACCCCTCATCAGCCAGGATAGCTTGACTTCAGTGGCATGGAGAGCACGGGACACACGTCTGGGCATACCCGTCCCACTCGGGGTGACAAATGCAAAAAGAACAATTGATGGACAGAATGCAGAACAATGTCATACATTCACCCCAGTACAGAGATCTGGGCCAAAATCCATCATTTTTTTGCTCACCATGCCCTTCCAGTTTGAACCCAGCCATATGCAAATCAGTCTTGACCCTGTGCCTCATGGGAACAGTCCAGACCGAACTGCCAGGCAAGGTCCTCCCTGGACTGGAAACAAGCATCCTAGGACCGGTTTTGGGGATTCACCCCTCATCAGCCAGGATAGCTTGACTCCAGTGGCATGGAGAGCACGGGACCCACGTCTGGGCATACCCATCCCACTCGGGGTGACAAATACAAAAAGAACAATTGATGGACAGAATGCAGAACAATGTCATACATTCACCCCAGTGCAGAGATCTGGGCCTAAATCCATTGTTTTTTTGGTCACCATGCCATTCCACTTTGAACCGAGCCATATGCAAATCAGTCTTGACCCTGTGCCTCATGGGAACAGTCCAGACCGAACTGCCAGGCAAGGTCCTCCCTAGACTGTAAACAAACATCCTCGGACCGGTTTCGGGGTTTCACCCCTCATCAGCCAGGATAGCTTGACTCCAGTGGCTTGTAGAGCACGGGACCCACGTCTGGACATACCTGTCCCACTCGGGGTGACAAACGCAAAAAGAACAATTGATGGACAGAATGCAGAACAATGTCATACTTTCACCCCAGTACAGAGATCTGGGCCTAAATCCATCGTTTTTTTGCTCACCATGCCATTCCAGTTTGATCCCAGCCATATGCAAATCAGTCTTGACCCTGTGCCTCATGGGAACAGTCCAGACCGAACTGCCAGGCCAGGTCCTCCCTGCACTGGAAACAAGCATCCTAGGACCGGTTTCGGGGTTTCACCCCTCATCAGCCAGGATAGCTTGACTCCAGTGGCATGGAGAGCACGGCACCCACTTCTGGGCATACCCATCCCAGTCGGGGTGACAAATGCAAAAAGAACAATTGATGGACAGAATGCAGAACAATGTCATACATTCACCCCAGTACAGAGATCTGGGCCTAAATCCATCGTTTTTTTGCTCACCATGCCATTCCAGTTTGAACCCAGCCATATGCAAATCAGTCTTGACCCTGTGCCTCATCGGAACAGTCCAGACCGAACTGCCAGGCCAGGTCCTCCCTGGACTGGAAACAAGCATCCTAGGACCGGTTTTGGGGTTTCACCCCTCATCAGCCAGGATAGCTTGACTCCAGTGGCATGGAGAGCACAGGACCACGTCTGGGCATACCCGTCCCACTCGGGGTGACAAATGCAAAAAGAACAATTGATGGACAGAATGCAGAACAATGTCATACATTCACCCCAGTACAGAGATCTGGGCCAAAAGCCATCATTTTTTGCTCACGCCATTCCAGTTTGAACCTAGCCATATGCAAATCAGTCTTGACCCTGTGCCTTATGGGAACAGTCCAGACCGAACTGCCAGGCAAGGTCCTCCCTGGACTGGAAACAAGCATCCTAGGACCGGTTTTGGGGTTTCACCCCTCATCAGCCAGGATAGCTTGACTCCAGTGGCATGGAGAGCACATGACCCACGTCTGGGCATACCCGTCCCACTCGGGGTGACAAATGCAAAAAGAACAATTGATGGACAGAATGCAGAATAATGTCATACATTCACCCCAGTACAGAGATCTGGGCCTAAATCCATTGTTTTTTTGCTCACCATGCCATTCCAGAGTGAACCCAGCCATATGCAAATCAGTCTTGACCCTGTGCCTCATCGGAACAGTCCAGACCGAACTGCCAGGCCAGGTCCTCCCTGGACTGGAAACAAGCATCCTAGGACCGGTTTTGGGGTTTCACCCCTCATCAGCCAGGATAGCTTGACTCCAGTGGCATGGAGAGCACAGGACCACGTCTGGGCATACCCGTCCCACTCGGGGTGACAAATGCAAAAAGAACAATTGATGGACAGAATGCAGAACAATGTCATACATTCACCCCAGTACAGAGATCTGGGCCAAAAGCCATCATTTTTTGCTCATGCCATTCCAGTTTGAACCTAGCCATATGCAAATCAGTCTTGACCCTGTGCCTTATGGGAACAGTCCAGACCGAACTGCCAGGCAAGGTCCTCCCAGGACTGGAAACAAGCATCCTAGGACTGGTTTTGGGGTTTCACCCCTCATCAGCCAGGATAGCTTGACTCCAGTGGCATGGAGAGCACATGACCCACGTCTGGGCATACCCGTCCCACTTGGGGTGACAAATGCAAAAAGAACAATTGATGGACAGAATGCAGAATAATGTCATACATTCACCCCAGTACAGAGATCTGGGCCTAAATCCATTGTTTTTTTGCTCACCGTGCCATTCCAGTTTGAACCCAGCCATATGCAAATCAGTCTTGACCCTGTGCCTCATGGGAACAGTCCAGACCGAACTGCCAGGCCAGGTCCTCCCTGGACTGGAAACAAGCATCCTAGAACAGGTTTCGGGGTTTCACCCCTCATCAGCCAGGATAGCTTGACTCCAGTGACATGGAGAGCACGGGACCCACGTCTGGGCATACCCGTCCCACTCAGAGTGACAAATGCAAAAGAACAATTGATGGACAGAATGCAGAACAATGTCATACATTCACCCCAGTACAGAGATCTGGGCCTAAATCCATCGTTTTTTGCTCACCATGCCATTCCAGTTTGATCCCAGCCATATGCATATCAGTCTTGACCCTGTGCCTCATTGGAACAGTCCAGACCGAACTGCCAGGCCAGGTCCTCCCTGGACTGGAAACAAGCATCCTAGGACCAGTTTCGGGGTTTCACCTCTCATCAGCCAGGATAGCTTGACTCCAGTGGCATGGAGAGCACGGGACCCACGTCTGGGCGTACCCATCCCACTCAGGGTGACAAATGCAAAAAGAACAATTGATGGACAGAATGCAGAACAATGTCATACATTCACCCCAGTACAGAGATCTGGGCCTAAATCCATCGTTTTTTGCTCACCATGCCATTCCAGTTTGAACCCAGCCATATGCAAATCAGTCTTGACCCTGTGCTTCATGGGAACAGTCCAGACAGAACTGCCAGACCAGGTCCTCCCTGGATTGGAAACAAGCATCCTAGAACCGGTTTCGGGGTTTCACCCCTTATCAGCCAGGATAGCTTGGCTCCAGTGGCATGGAGAGCAAGGGACCCACTTCTGGGCAGACCCGTCCCACTCGGGGTGTCAAATACAAAAAGAACAATTGATGGGCAGAATGCAGAACAATGTCATGCATTCACCCCAGTACAGAGATCTGGGCCTAAATCCATCGTTTTTTTGCTTACCATGCCATTCCAGTTTGAACCCAGCCATATGCAAATCAGTCTTGACCCTGTGCCTCATGGGAACAGTCCAGACCGAACTGCCAGGCCAGGTCCTCCCTGGACTGGTAACAAGCATCCTAGGACCGGTTTCGGGGTTTCACCCCTCATCAGCCAGGATAGCTTGACTCCAGTGGCATGGAGAGCACGGGACCCACGTCTGGGCATACCCGTCCCACTAGGGGTGACAAATGCAAAAAGAACAATTGATGGACAGAATGCAGAACAATGTCATACATTCACCCCAGTACAGAGATCTGGGCCTAAATCGATCGTTTTTGCTCACCATGCCATTCCAGTTTGAACCCAGCCATATGCAAATCAGTCTTGACCCTGTGCCTCATGGGAACAGTCCAGACCGAACTGCCAGGCCAGGTCCTCCCTGGACTGGAAACAAGCATCCTAGGACCGGTTTCGGGGTTTCACCCCTCATCAGCCAGGATAGATTGACTCCAGTGGCATGGAGAGCACGGGACCCACGTCTGGGCATACCCGTCCCACTCGGGGTGACAAATACAAAAAGAACAATTGATGGACAGAATGCAGAACAATGTCAAATATTCACCCCAGTACAGAGATCTGGGCCTAAATCCATCGTTTTTTGCTCACCAAGCCATTCCAGTGTGAACCCAGCCATATGCAAATCAGTCTTGACCCTGTGCCTCATGGGAACAGTACAGACCGAACTGCCAGGCCAGGTCCTCCCTGGACTGGAAACAAGCATCCTAGGACCGGTTTCGGGGTTTCACCCCTCATCAGCCAGGATAGCTTGACTTCAGTGGCGTGGAGAGCACGGGACACACGTCTGGGCATACCCGTCCCACTCGGGGTGACAAATGCAAAAAGAACAATTGATGGACAGAATGCAGAACACTGTCATACATTCACCCCAGTACAGAGATCTGGGCCTAAATCCATCGTTTTTTGCTCATCATGCCATTCCAGTTTGAACCCAGCCATATGCAAATCAGTCTTGACCCTGTGCTTCATGGGAACAGTCCAGGCCGAACTGCCAGGCCAGGTCCTCCCTGGACTGGAAATAAGCATCCTAGGACCGGTTTCGGGGTTTCAGCCCTCATCAGCCAGAATAGCTCTACTCCCGTGGCATGGAGAGCACGGGACCACGTCTGGGCATACCCGTCCCACTTGGGGTGACAAATGCAAAAAGAACAATTGATGGACAGAATGCAGAACAATGTCCTACATTCACCCCAGTACAGAGATCTGGTCCTAAATCCATCGTTTTTTGCTCACCATGCCATTCCAATGTGAACCCAGCCATATGCAAATCAGTCTTGACCCTGTGCCTCATGGGAACAGTCCAGACCAAACTGCCAGGCCAGGTCATCCCTGGACTGGAAATAAGCATCCTAGGACCGGTTTCGGGTTTTCACCCCTCATCAGCCAGGATAGCTTGACTCCAGTGGCATGGAGAGCACAGGACCCACGTCTGGGCATACCCGTCCCACTCGGGGTGACAAATGCAAAAAGAACAATTGATGGACAGAATGCAGAACAATATCATACATTCACCCCAGTACAGAGATCTGGGCCTAAATCCATCGTTTTTTGCTCACCATGTCATTCCAGTTTGAACCCAGCCATATGCAAATCAGTCTTGACCCTGTGCTTCATGGGAACAGTCCAGACCGAACTGCCAGGCCAGGTCCTCCATGGACTGGAAACAAGCATCCTAGGACCGGTTTTGGGGTTTCACCCCTCATCAGCCAGGGTAGCTTGACTCCAGTGGCTTGGAGAGCACGGGACCCACGTCTGGGCATACCCGTCCCACTCGGGGTGACAAATGCAAAAAGAACAATTGATGGACAGAATGCAGAACAATATCATACATTCACCCCAGTACAGAGATCTGGGCCAAAATCCATCATTTTTTTGCTCACCATGCCATTCCAGTTTGAACCCAGCCATATGCAAATCAGTCTTGACCCTGTGCCTCATGGGAACAGTCCAGACCGAACTGCCAGGCAAGGTCCTCCCTGGACTGGAAACAAGCATCCTAGGACCGGTTTTGGGGATTCACCCCTCATCAGCCAGGATAGCTTGACTCCAGTGGCATGGAGAGCACGGGACCCACGTCTGGGCATACCCGTCCCACTCGGGGTGACAAATACAAAAAGAACAATTGATGGACAGAATGCAGAACAATGTCATACATTCACCCCAGTGCAGAGATCTGGGCCTAAATCCATTGTTTTTTGCTCACCATGCCATTCCAGTTTGAACCGAGCCATATGCAAATCAGTCTTGACCCTGTGCCTCATGGGAACAGTCCAGACCGAACTGCCAGGCAAGGTCCTCCCTGGACTGGAAACAAACATCCTCGGACCGGTTTCGGGGTTTCACCCCTCATCAGCCAGGATAGCTTGACTCCAGTGGCTTGTAGAGCACGGGACCCACGTCTGGACATACCTGTCCCACTCGGGGTGACAAATGCAAAAAGAACAATTGATGGACAGAATGCAGAACAATGTCATACATTCACCCCAGTACAGAGATCTGGGCCTAAATCCATCGTTTTTCTGCTCACCATGCCATTCCAGTGTGAACCCAGCCATATGCAAATCAGTCTTGACCCTGTGCCTCATCGGAACAGTCCAGACCGAACTGCCAGGCCAGGTCCTCCCTGGACTGGAAACAAGCATCCTAGGACCGGTTTTGGGGTTTCACCCCTCATCAGCCAGGATAGCTTGACTCCAGTGGCATGGAGAGCACAGGACCACGTCTGGGCATACCCGTCCCACTCGGGGTGACAAATGCAAAAAGAACAATTGATGGACAGAATGCAGAACAATATCATACATTCACCCCAGTGCAGAGATCTGGGCCTAAATCCATTGTTTTTTGCTCACCATGCCATTCCATTTTGAACCCAGCCATATGCAAATCAGTCTTGACCCTGTGCTTCATGGGAACAGTCCAGACCGAACTGCCAGGCCAGGTCCTCCCTGGACTGGAAACAAGCATCCTAGGACCGGTTTCGGGGTTTCACCCCTCATCAGCCAGGATAGCTTGACTCCAGGGCTTGGAGAGCACGGGACCCACGTCTGGGCATACCCGTCCCACTCGGGGTGACTAATGCAAAAAGAACATTTGATGGACAGAATGCAGAACAATGTCATACATTCACCCCAGTACAGAGATCTGGGCCAAAATCCATCATTTTTTGCTCGCCATTCCAGTTTGAACCTAGCCATATACAAATCAGTCTTGACCCTGTGCCTCATGGGAACAGTCCAGACCGAACTGCCTGGCAAGGTCCTCCCTGGACTGGAAACAAGCATCCTAGGACCGGTTTCGGGGTTTCACCCCTCATCAGCCAGGATAGCTTGACTCCAGTGGCATGGAAAGCACGGGACCCACGTCTGGGCATACCCGTCCCACTCGGGGTGACAAATGCAAAACGAACAATTGATGGACAGAATGCAGCACAATGTCATACATTCACCCCAGTGCAGAGATCTGGGCCTAAAGCCATTGTTTTTTTGCTCACCATGCCATTCCAGGTTCAACCCAGCCATATGCAAATCAGTCTTGACCCTGTGCCTCATGGGAACAGTCCAGACCGAAGTGCCAGGCAAGGTCCTCCCTGGACTGGAAACAAGCATCCTAGAACCGGTTTCGGGGTTGCACCCCTCATCAGCCAGGATAGCTTGACTCCAGTGGCTTGGAGAGCACGGGACCCACGTATGGGCATACCCGTCCCACTCAGGGTGACAAATGCAAAAAGAACAATTGATGGACAGAGTGCAGAACAATGTCATACATTCACCCCAGTACAGAGAACTGGGCCTAAATCCATCATTTTTTCGCTCACCATGCCATTCCAGTTTGAAACCAGCCATATGCAAATCAGTCTTGACCCTGTGCCTCATGGGAACAGTCCAGACCGAACTGCCAGGCAAGGTCCTCCCTGGACTGGAAACAAGCATCCTAGGACCGGTTTCGGGGTTTCACCCCTCATCAGCCAGGATAGCTTGACTCCAGTGGCATGGAGAGCACGGGACCCACGTGTGCGCATACCCGTCCCACTCGGGGTGACAAATGCAAAAAGAACAATTGATGGACAGAATGCAGAACAATGTCATACATTCACCCCAGTACAGAGATCTGGGCCTAGATCCATCGTTTTTGCTAACCATGCCATTCCAGTTTGAATCCAGCCATATGCAAATCAGTCTTGACCCTGTGCCTCATGGGAACAGTCCAGACCGAACTGCCAGGCCAGGTCCTCCCTGGCCTGGAAACAAGCATCCTAGGACCGGTTTCGGAGTTTCACCCCTCATCAGCCAGGATAGCTTGACTCCAGTGGCATGGAGAACATGGGACCCACGTCTGGGCATACCCGTCCCACTCGGGTTGACAAATGCAAAAAGAACAATTGATGGACAGAATGCAGAACAATGTCATACATTCACCCCAGTACAGAGATCTGGGCCAAAATCCATCGTTTTTTTGCTCACCATGCCATTCCAGTTTGAACCCAGCCATATGCAAATCAGTCTTGACCCTGTGCCTCATGGGAACAGTCCAGACCGAACTGCCAGGCCAGGTCCTCCCTGGACTGGAAACAAGCATCCTAGTACCGGTTTCGGGGTTTCACCCCTCATCAGCCAGGATAGCTTGACTCCAGTGGCATGGAGAGCACGGGACCCACGTCTGGGCATACCCATCCCACTCGGGGTGACAAATGCAAAAAGAACAATTGATGGACAGAATGCAGAACAATGTCATACATTCACCCCAGTACAGAGATCTGGGCCTAAATCCATCGTTTTTTTGCTCACCATGCCATTCCAGTTTGAACCCAGCCATATGCAAATCAGTCTTGACCCTGTGCTTCATGGGAACAGTCCAGACCGAACTGCCAGGCCAGGTCCTCCCTGGACTGGAAACAAGCATCCTAGGACCTGTTTTGGGGTTTCACCCCTCATCAGCCAGGATAGCTTGACTCCAGTGGCATGGAGAGCACGGGACCCACGTCTGGGCATACCCTTCCCACTCAGGGTGACAAATGCAAAAAGAACAATTGATGGACAGAATGCAGAACAATGTCATATATTCACCCCAGTACAGAGGGCCTAAATCCATTGTTTTTTGCTCACCATGCCATTCCAGTTTGAACCCAGCCATATGCAAATCAGTCTTGACCCTGTGCCTCATGGGAACAGTCCAGACCGAACTGCCAGGCCAGGTCCTCCCTGGACTGGAAACAAGCATCCTAGGACCGGTTTTGGGGTTTCACCCTCATCAGCCAGGATAGCTTGACTCCAGTGGCATGGAGAGCACGGGACCCGCGTCTGGGCATACCCGTCCCACTCGGGGTGACAAATGCAAAAAGAACAATTGATGGACAGACTGCAGAACAATGTCATACATTCACCCCAGTACAGAGATCTGGGCCTAAATCCATCATTTTTTTGCTCACCATGCCATTCCAGTTTGAACCCAGCCATATGCAAATCAGTCTTGATCCTGTGCTTTATGGGAACAGTCCAGACCGAGCTGCCAGGTTAGGTCCTCCCTGGACTGGAAACAAGCATCCTAGGACCGGTTTCGGGGTTTCACCCCTCATCAGCCAGGATAGCTTGACTCCAGTGGCATGGAAAGCACGGGACCCACGTCTGGGCATACCCGTCCCACTCGGGGTGACAAATGCAAAACGAACAATTGATGGACAGAATGCAGCACAATGTCATACATTCACCCCAGTGCAGAGATCTGGGCCTAAATCCATCGTTTTTCTGCTCACCATGCCATTCCAGTGTGAACCCAGCCATATGCAAATCAGTCTTGACCCTGTGCCTCATCGGAACAGTCCAGACCGAACTGCCAGGCCAGGTCCTCCCTGGACTGGAAACAAGCATCCTAGGACCGGTTTTGGGGTTTCACCCCTCATCAGCCAGGATAGCTTGACTCCAGTGGCATGGAGAGCACAGGACCACGTCTGGGCATACCCGTCCCACTCGGGGTGACAAATGCAAAAAGAACAATTGATGGACAGAATGCAGAACAATATCATACATTCACCCCAGTGCAGAGATCTGGGCCTAAATCCATTGTTTTTTGCTCACCATGCCATTCCATTTTGAACCCAGCCATATGCAAATCAGTCTTGACCCTGTGCTTCATGGGAACAGTCCAGACCGAACTGCCAGGCCAGGTCCTCCCTGGACTGGAAACAAGCATCCTAGGACCGGTTTTGGGGTTTCACCCCTCATCAGCCAGGATAGCTTGACTCCAGTGGCATGGAGAGCACAGGACCACGTCTGGGCATACCCGTCCCACTCGGGGTGACAAATGCAAAAAGAACAATTGATGGACAGAATGCAGAACAATGTCATACATTCACCCCAGTACAGAGATCTGGGCCAAAAGCCATCATTTTTTGCTCGCCATTCCAGTTTGAACCTAGCCATATGCAAATCAGTCTTGACCCTGTGCCTTATGGGAACAGTCCAGACCGAACTGCCAGGCAAGGTCCTCCCTGGACTGGAAACAAGCATCCTAGGACCGGTTTTGGGGTTTCACCCCTCATCAGCCAGGATAGCTTGACTCCAGTGGCATGGAGAGCACATGACCCACGTCTGGGCATACCCGTCCCACTCGGGGTGACAAATGCAAAAAGAACAATTGATGGACAGAATGCAGAATAATGTCATACATTCACCCCAGTACAGAGATCTGGGCCTAAATCCATTGTTTTTTTGCTCACCATGCCATTCCAGAGTGAACCCAGCCATATGCAAATCAGTCTTGACCCTGTGCCTCATCGGAACAGTCCAGACCGAACTGCCAGGCCAGGTCCTCCCTGGACTGGAAACAAGCATCCTAGGACCGGTTTTGGGGTTTCACCCCTCATCAGCCAGGATAGCTTGACTCCAGTGGCATGGAGAGCACAGGACCACGTCTGGGCATACCCGTCCCACTCGGGGTGACAAATGCAAAAAGAACAATTGATGGACAGAATGCAGAACAATGTCATACATTCACCCCAGTACAGAGATCTGGGCCAAAAGCCATCATTTTTTGCTCGCCATTCCAGTTTGAACCTAGCCATATGCAAATCAGTCTTGACCCTGTGCCTTATGGGAACAGTCCAGACCGAACTGCCAGGCAAGGTCCTCCCAGGACTGGAAACAAGCATCCTAGGACTGGTTTTGGGGTTTCACCCCTCATCAGCCAGGATAGCTTGACTCCAGTGGCATGGAGAGCACATGACCCACGTCTGGGCATACCCGTCCCACTTGGGGTGACAAATGCAAAAAGAACAATTGATGGACAGAATGCAGAATAATGTCATACATTCACCCCAGTACAGAGATCTGGGCCTAAATCCATTGTTTTTTTGCTCACCGTGCCATTCCAGTTTGAACCCAGCCATATGCAAATCAGTCTTGACCCTGTGCCTCATGGGAACAGTCCAGACCGAACTGCCAGGCCAGGTCCTCCCTGGACTGGAAACAAGCATCCTAGAACAGGTTTCGGGGTTTCACCCCTCATCAGCCAGGATAGCTTGACTCCAGTGACATGGAGAGCACGGGACCCACGTCTGGGCATACCCGTCCCACTCAGAGTGACAAATGCAAAAAGAACAATTGATGGACAGAATGCAGAACAATGTCATACATTCACCCCAGTACAGAGATCTGGGCCTAAATCCATCGTTTTTTGCTCACCATGCCATTCCAGTTTGATCCCAGCCATATGCATATCAGTCTTGACCCTGTGCCTCATTGGAACAGTCCAGACCGAACTGCCAGGCCAGGTCCTCCCTGGACTGGAAACAAGCATCCTAGGACCAGTTTCGGGGTTTCACCTCTCATCAGCCAGGATAGCTTGACTCCAGTGGCATGGAGAGCACGGGACCCACGTCTGGGCGTACCCATCCCACTCAGGGTGACAAATGCAAAAAGAACAATTGATGGACAGAATGCAGAACAATGTCATACATTCACCCCAGTACAGAGATCTGGGCCTAAATCCATCGTTTTTTGCTCACCATGCCATTCCAGTTTGAACCCAGCCATATGCAAATCAGTCTTGACCCTGTGCTTCATGGGAACAGTCCAGACAGAACTGCCAGACCAGGTCCTCCCTGGATTGGAAACAAGCATCCTAGAACCGGTTTCGGGGTTTCACCCCTTATCAGCCAGGATAGCTTGGCTCCAGTGGCATGGAGAGCAAGGGACCCACTTCTGGGCATACCCGTCCCACTCGGGGTGTCAAATACAAAAAGAACAATTGATGGGCAGAATGCAGAACAATGTCATGCATTCACCCCAGTACAGAGATCTGGGCCTAAATCCATCGTTTTTTTGCTTACCATGCCATTCCAGTTTGAACCCAGCCATATGCAAATCAGTCTTGACCCTGTGCCTCATGGGAACAGTCCAGACCGAACTGCCAGGCCAGGTCCTCCCTGGACTGGTAACAAGCATCCTAGGACCGGTTTCGGGGTTTCACCCCTCATCAGCCAGGATAGCTTGACTCCAGTGGCATGGAGAGCACGGGACCCACGTCTGGGCATACCCGTCCCACTAGGGGTGACAAATGCAAAAAGAACAATTGATGGACAGAATGCAGAACAATGTCATACATTCACCCCAGTACAGAGATCTGGGCCTAAATCGATCGTTTTTGCTCACCATGCCATTCCAGTTTGAACCCAGCCATATGCAAATCAGTCTTGACCCTGTGCCTCATGGGAACAGTCCAGACCGAACTGCCAGGCCAGGTCCTCCCTGGACTGGAAACAAGCATCCTAGGACCGGTTTCGGGGTTTCACCCCTCATCAGCCAGGATAGATTGACTCCAGTGGCATGGAGAGCACGGGACCCACGTCTGGGCATACCCGTCCCACTCGGGGTGACAAATACAAAAAGAACAATTGATGGACAGAATGCAGAACAATGTCAAATATTCACCCCAGTACAGAGATCTGGGCCTAAATCCATCGTTTTTTGCTCACCAAGCCATTCCAGTGTGAACCCAGCCATATGCAAATCAGTCTTGACCCTGTGCCTCATGGGAACAGTACAGACCGAACTGCCAGGCCAGGTCCTCCCTGGACTGGAAACAAGCATCCTAGGACCGGTTTCGGGGTTTCACCCCTCATCAGCCAGGATAGCTTGACTTCAGTGGCGTGGAGAGCACGGGACACACGTCTGGGCATACCCGTCCCACTCGGGGTGACAAATGCAAAAAGAACAATTGATGGACAGAATGCAGAACACTGTCATACATTCACCCCAGTACAGAGATCTGGGCCTAAATCCATCGTTTTTTGCTCATCATGCCATTCCAGTTTGAACCCAGCCATATGCAAATCAGTCTTGACCCTGTGCTTCATGGGAACAGTCCAGGCCGAACTGCCAGGCCAGGTCCTCCCTGGACTGGAAATAAGCATCCTAGGACCGGTTTCGGGGTTTCAGCCCTCATCAGCCAGAATAGCTCTACTCCCGTGGCATGGAGAGCACGGGACCACGTCTGGGCATACCCGTCCCACTTGGGGTGACAAATGCAAAAAGAACAATTGATGGACAGAATGCAGAACAATGTCCTACATTCACCCCAGTACAGAGATCTGGTCCTAAATCCATCGTTTTTTGCTCACCATGCCATTCCAATGTGAACCCAGCCATATGCAAATCAGTCTTGACCCTGTGCCTCATGGGAACAGTCCAGACCAAACTGCCAGGCCAGGTCATCCCTGGACTGGAAATAAGCATCCTAGGACCGGTTTCGGGTTTTCACCCCTCATCAGCCAGGATAGCTTGACTCCAGTGGCATGGAGAGCACAGGACCCACGTCTGGGCATACCCGTCCCACTCGGGGTGACAAATGCAAAAGAACAATTGATGGACAGAATGCAGAACAATATCATACATTCACCCCAGTACAGAGATCTGGGCCTAAATCCATCGTTTTTTGCTCACCATGTCATTCCAGTTTGAACCCAGCCATATGCAAATCAGTCTTGACCCTGTGCTTCATGGGAACAGTCCAGACCGAACTGCCAGGCCAGGTCCTCCATGGACTGGAAACAAGCATCCTAGGACCGGTTTTGGGGTTTCACCCCTCATCAGCCAGGGTAGCTTGACTCCAGTGGCTTGGAGAGCACGGGACCCACGTCTGGGCATACCCGTCCCACTCGGGGTGACAAATGCAAAAAGAACAATTGATGGACAGAATGCAGAACAATATCATACATTCACCCCAGTACAGAGATCTGGGCCAAAATCCATCATTTTTTTGCTCACCATGCCATTCCAGTTTGAACCCAGCCATATGCAAATCAGTCTTGACCCTGTGCCTCATGGGAACAGTCCAGACCGAACTGCCAGGCAAGGTCCTCCCTGGACTGGAAACAAGCATCCTAGGACCGGTTTTGGGGATTCACCCCTCATCAGCCAGGATAGCTTGACTCCAGTGGCATGGAGAGCACGGGACCCACGTCTGGGCATACCCGTCCCACTCGGGGTGACAAATACAAAAAGAACAATTGATGGACAGAATGCAGAACAATGTCATACATTCACCCCAGTGCAGAGATCTGGGCCTAAATCCATTGTTTTTTGCTCACCATGCCATTCCAGTTTGAACCGAGCCATATGCAAATCAGTCTTGACCCTGTGCCTCATGGGAACAGTCCAGACCGAACTGCCAGGCAAGGTCCTCCCTGGACTGGAAACAAACATCCTCGGACCGGTTTCGGGGTTTCACCCCTCATCAGCCAGGATAGCTTGACTCCAGTGGCTTGTAGAGCACGGGACCCACGTCTGGACATACCTGTCCCACTCGGGGTGACAAATGCAAAAAGAACAATTGATGGACAGAATGCAGAACAATGTCATACATTCACCCCAGTACAGAGATCTGGGCCTAAATCCATCGTTTTTCTGCTCACCATGCCATTCCAGTGTGAACCCAGCCATATGCAAATCAGTCTTGACCCTGTGCCTCATCGGAACAGTCCAGACCGAACTGCCAGGCCAGGTCCTCCCTGGACTGGAAACAAGCATCCTAGGACCGGTTTTGGGGTTTCACCCCTCATCAGCCAGGATAGCTTGACTCCAGTGGCATGGAGAGCACAGGACCACGTCTGGGCATACCCGTCCCACTCGGGGTGACAAATGCAAAAAGAACAATTGATGGACAGAATGCAGAACAATATCATACATTCACCCCAGTGCAGAGATCTGGGCCTAAATCCATTGTTTTTTGCTCACCATGCCATTCCATTTTGAACCCAGCCATATGCAAATCAGTCTTGACCCTGTGCTTCATGGGAACAGTCCAGACCGAACTGCCAGGCCAGGTCCTCCCTGGACTGGAAACAAGCATCCTAGGACCGGTTTCGGGGTTTCACCCCTCATCAGCCAGGATAGCTTGACTCCAGGGCTTGGAGAGCACGGGACCCACGTCTGGGCATACCCGTCCCACTCGGGGTGACTAATGCAAAAAGAACATTTGATGGACAGAATGCAGAACAATGTCATACATTCACCCCAGTACAGAGATCTGGGCCAAAATCCATCATTTTTTGCTCGCCATTCCAGTTTGAACCTAGCCATATACAAATCAGTCTTGACCCTGTGCCTCATGGGAACAGTCCAGACCGAACTGCCTGGCAAGGTCCTCCCTGGACTGGAAACAAGCATCCTAGGACCGGTTTCGGGGTTTCACCCCTCATCAGCCAGGATAGCTTGACTCCAGTGGCATGGAAAGCACGGGACCCACGTCTGGGCATACCCGTCCCACTCGGGGTGACAAATGCAAAACGAACAATTGATGGACAGAATGCAGCACAATGTCATACATTCACCCCAGTGCAGAGATCTGGGCCTAAAGCCATTGTTTTTTGCTCACCATGCCATTCCAGGTTCAACCCAGCCATATGCAAATCAGTCTTGACCCTGTGCCTCATGGGAACAGTCCAGACCGAAGTGCCAGGCAAGGTCCTCCCTGGACTGGAAACAAGCATCCTAGAACCGGTTTCGGGGTTGCACCCCTCATCAGCCAGGATAGCTTGACTCCAGTGGCTTGGAGAGCACGGGACCCACGTATGGGCATACCCGTCCCACTCAGGGTGACAAATGCAAAAAGAACAATTGATGGACAGAGTGCAGAACAATGTCATACATTCACCCCAGTACAGAGAACTGGGCCTAAATCCATCATTTTTTCGCTCACCATGCCATTCCAGTTTGAAACCAGCCATATGCAAATCAGTCTTGACCCTGTGCCTCATGGGAACAGTCCAGACCGAACTGCCAGGCAAGGTCCTCCCTGGACTGGAAACAAGCATCCTAGGACCGGTTTCGGGGTTTCACCCCTCATCAGCCAGGATAGCTTGACTCCAGTGGCATGGAGAGCACGGGACCCACGTGTGCGCATACCCGTCCCACTCGGGGTGACAAATGCAAAAAGAACAATTGATGGACAGAATGCAGAACAATGTCATACATTCACCCCAGTACAGAGATCTGGGCCTAGATCCATCGTTTTTTTGCTAACCATGCCATTCCAGTTTGAATCCAGCCATATGCAAATCAGTCTTGACCCTGTGCCTCATGGGAACAGTCCAGACCGAACTGCCAGGCCAGGTCCTCCCTGGCCTGGAAACAAGCATCCTAGGACCGGTTTCGGAGTTTCACCCCTCATCAGCCAGGATAGCTTGACTCCAGTGGCATGGAGAACATGGGACCCACGTCTGGGCATACCCGTCCCACTCGGGTTGACAAATGCAAAAAGAACAATTGATGGACAGAATGCAGAACAATGTCATACATTCACCCCAGTACAGAGATCTGGGCCAAAATCCATCGTTTTTTGCTCACCATGCCATTCCAGTTTGAACCCAGCCATATGCAAATCAGTCTTGACCCTGTGCCTCATGGGAACAGTCCAGACCGAACTGCCAGGCCAGGTCCTCCCTGGACTGGAAACAAGCATCCTAGTACCGGTTTCGGGTTTCACCCCTCATCAGCCAGGATAGCTTGACTCCAGTGGCATGGAGAGCACGGGACCCACGTCTGGGCATACCCATCCCACTCGGGGTGACAAATGCAAAAAGAACAATTGATGGACAGAATGCAGAACAATGTCATACATTCACCCCAGTACAGAGATCTGGGCCTAAATCCATCGTTTTTTGCTCACCATGCCATTCCAGTTTGAACCCAGCCATATGCAAATCAGTCTTTACCCTGTGCTTCATGGGAACAGTCCAGACCGAACTGCCAGGCCAGGTCCTCCCTGGACTGGAAACAAGCATCCTAGGACCTGTTTTGGGGTTTCACCCTCATCAGCCAGGATAGCTTGACTCCAGTGGCATGGAGAGCACGGGACCCACGTCTGGGCATACCCTTCCCACTCAGGGTGACAAATGCAAAAAGAACAATTGATGGACAGAATGCAGAACAATGTCATATATTCACCCCAGTACAGAGGGCCTAAATCCATTGTTTTTTGCTCACCATGCCATTCCAGTTTGAACCCAGCCATATGCAAATCAGTCTTGACCCTGTGCCTCATGGGAACAGTCCAGACCGAACTGCCAGGCCAGGTCCTCCCTGGACTGGAAACAAGCATCCTAGGACCGGTTTTGGGGTTTCACCCCTCATCAGCCAGGATAGCTTGACTCCAGTGGCATGGAGAGCACGGGACCCGCGTCTGGGCATACCCGTCCCACTCGGGGTGACAAATGCAAAAAGAACAATTGATGGACAGACTGCAGAACAATGTCATACATTCACCCCAGTACAGAGATCTGGGCCTAAATCCATCATTTTTTGCTCACCATGCCATTCCAGTTTGAACCCAGCCATATGCAAATCAGTCTTGATCCTGTGCTTTATGGGAACAGTCCAGACCGAGCTGCCAGGTTAGGTCCTCCCTGGACTGGAAACAAGCATCCTAGGACCGGTTTCGGGGTTTCACCCCTCATCAGCCAGGATAGCTTGACTCCAGTGGCATGGAAAGCACGGGACCCACGTCTGGGCATACCCGTCCCACTCGGGGTGACAAATGCAAAACGAACAATTGATGGACAGAATGCAGCACAATGTCATACATTCACCCCAGTGCAGAGATCTGGGCCTAAATCCATCGTTTTTCTGCTCACCATGCCATTCCAGTGTGAACCCAGCCATATGCAAATCAGTCTTGACCCTGTGCCTCATCGGAACAGTCCAGACCGAACTGCCAGGCCAGGTCCTCCCTGGACTGGAAACAAGCATCCTAGGACCGGTTTTGGGGTTTCACCCCTCATCAGCCAGGATAGCTTGACTCCAGTGGCATGGAGAGCACAGGACCACGTCTGGGCATACCCGTCCCACTCGGGGTGACAAATGCAAAAAGAACAATTGATGGACAGAATGCAGAACAATATCATACATTCACCCCAGTGCAGAGATCTGGGCCTAAATCCATTGTTTTTTGCTCACCATGCCATTCCATTTTGAACCCAGCCATATGCAAATCAGTCTTGACCCTGTGCTTCATGGGAACAGTCCAGACCGAACTGCCAGGCCAGGTCCTCCCTGGACTGGAAACAAGCATCCTAGGACCGGTTTCGGGGTTTCACCCCTCATCAGCCAGGATAGCTTGACTCCAGGGCTTGGAGAGCACGGGACCCACGTCTGGGCATACCCGTCCCACTCGGGGTGACTAATGCAAAAGAACATTTGATGGACAGAATGCAGAACAATGTCATACATTCACCCCAGTACAGAGATCTGGGCCAAAATCCATCATTTTTTGCTCGCCATTCCAGTTTGAACCTAGCCATATACAAATCAGTCTTGACCCTGTGCCTCATGGGAACAGTCCAGACCGAACTGCCAGGCAAGGTCCTCCCTGGACTGGAAACAAGCATCCTAGGACCGGTTTCGGGGTTTCACCCCTCATCAGCCAGGATAGCTTGACTCCAGTGGCATGGAAAGCACGGGACCCACGTCTGGGCATACCCGTCCCACTCGGGGTGACAAATGCAAAACGAACAATTGATGGACAGAATGCAGCACAATGTCATACATTCACCCCAGTGCAGAGATCTGGGCCTAAAGCCATTGTTTTTTTGCTCACCATGCCATTCCAGGTTCAACCCAGCCATATGCAAATCAGTCTTGACCCTGTGCCTCATGGGAACAGTCCAGACCGAAGTGCCAGGCAAGGTCCTCCCTGGACTGGAAACAAGCATCCTAGAACCGGTTTCGGGGTTGCACCCCTCATCAGCCAGGATAGCTTGACTCCAGTGGCTTGGAGAGCACGGGACCCACGTATGGGCATACCCGTCCCACTCAGGGTGACAAATGCAAAAAGAACAATTGATGGACAGAGTGCAGAACAATGTCATACATTCACCCCAGTACAGAGAACTGGGCCTAAATCCATCATTTTTCGCTCACCATGCCATTCCAGTTTGAAACCAGCCATATGCAAATCAGTCTTGACCCTGTGCCTCATGGGAACAGTCCAGACCGAACTGCCAGGCAAGGTCCTCCCTGGACTGGAAACAAGCATCCTAGGACCGGTTTCGGGGTTTCACCCCTCATCAGCCAGGATAGCTTGACTCCAGTGGCATGGAGAGCACGGGACCCACGTGTGCGCATACCCGTCCCACTCGGGGTGACAAATGCAAAAAGAACAATTGATGGACAGAATGCAGAACAATGTCATACATTCACCCCAGTACAGAGATCTGGGCCTAGATCCATCGTTTTTTGCTAACCATGCCATTCCAGTTTGAATCCAGCCATATGCAAATCAGTCTTGACCCTGTGCCTCATGGGAACAGTCCAGACCGAACTGCCAGGCCAGGTCCTCCCTGGCTTGGAAACAAGCATCCTAGGACCGGTTTCGGAGTTTCACCCCTCATCAGCCAGGATAGCTTGACTCCAGTGGCATGGAGAGCATGGGACCCACGTCTGGGCATACCCGTCCCACTCGGGTTGACAAATGCAAAAAGAACAATTGATGGACAGAATGCAGAACAATGTCATACATTCACCCCAGTACAGAGATCTGGGCCAAAATCCATCGTTTTTTGCTCACCATGCCATTCCAGTTTGAACCCAGCCATATGCAAATCAGTCTTGACCCTGTGCCTCATGGGAACAGTCCAGACCGAACTGCCAGGCCAGGTCCTCCCTGGACTGGAAACAAGCATCCTAGTACCGGTTTCGGGGTTTCACCCCTCATCAGCCAGGATAGCTTGACTCCAGTGGCATGGAGAGCACGGGACCCACGTCTGGGCATACCCATCCCACTCGGGGTGACAAATGCAAAAAGAACAATTGATGGACAGAATGCAGAACAATGTCATACATTCACCCCAGTACAGAGATCTGGGCCTAAATCCATCGTTTTTTGCTCACCATGCCATTCCAGTTTGAACCCAGCCATATGCAAATCAGTCTTGACCCTGTGCTTCATGGGAACAGTCCAGACCGAACTGCCAGGCCAGGTCCTCCCTGGACTGGAAACAAGCATCCTAGGACCTGTTTTGGGGTTTCACCCTCATCAGCCAGGATAGCTTGACTCCAGTGGCATGGAGAGCACGGGACCCACGTCTGGGCAAACCCTTCCCACTCGGGGTGACAAATGCAAAAAGAACAATTGATGGACAGAATGCAGAACAATGTCATATATTCACCCCAGTACAGAGGGCCTAAATCCATTGTTTTTTTGCTCACCATGCCATTCCAGTTTGAACCCAGCCATATGCAAATCAGTCTTGACCCTGTGCCTCATGGGAACAGTCCAGACCGAACTGCCAGGCCAGGTCCTCCCTGGACTGGAAACAAGCATCCTAGGACCGGTTTTGGGGTTTCACCCCTCATCAGCCAGGATAGCTTGACTCCAGTGGCATGGAGAGCACGGGACCCGCGTCTGGGCATACCCGTCCCACTCGGGGTGACAAATGCAAAAAGAACAATTGATGGACAGACTGCAGAACAATGTCATACATTCACCCCAGTACAGAGATCTGGGCCTAAATCCATCATTTTTTTGCTCACCATGCCATTCCAGTTTGAACCCAGCCATATGCAAATCAGTCTTGATCCTGTGCTTTATGGGAACAGTCCAGACCGAGCTGCCAGGTTAGGTCCTCCCTGGACTGGAAACAAGCATCCTAGGACCGGTTTCGGGGTTTCACCCCTCATCAGCCAGGATAGCTTGACTCCAGTGGCATGGAGAGCACAGAACCCACGTCTGGACATACCCGTCCCACTCGGGGTGACAAATGCAAAAAGAACAATTGATGGACAGAATGCAGAACAATGTCATACATTCACCCCAGTACAGAGATCTGGGCCTAAATCCATCGTTTTTTTGCTCACCATGCCATTCTAGTTTGAACCCAGCCATATGCAAATCAGTCTTGACCCTGTGCCTCATGGGAACAGTCCAGACCGAACTGCCAGGCCAGGTCCTCCCTGGACTGGAAACAAGCATCCTGGGACCTGTTTCGGGGTTTCACCCCTCATCAGCCAGGATAGCTTGACTCCAGTGGCATGGAGTGCATGGGACCCACGTCTGGGCATACCCGTCCCACTCGGGGTGACAAATGCAAAAAGAACAATTGATGGACAGAATGCAGTACACCTTCAACCCACTTACCATTTTGCCACGGTTTCTCAATGCTCACATACCCACCGTACCTCTTGAGTGATCCCTTTCCATGTCTATTTGGCCATGCATCTCCTGTAAATATAGGGCTTGCACAAACACTCATGAGAAGACGTGTGTTCTCAGATTGAAGGTCGGACCTAGAGACTCGCAGGGGGAAGGGGTGGGTTGATGGGAGATTGTGAAAGAACAGGGCAAAAGGCACAAAACATTTGTGTATTTTTGGAAGGGGGAGTAGGTAACGCTCCCTGAGCACTCAATGTACCTGTTCATGCTTCTCAGCTGTTTCTCCTTAGGAAGGAAGTCCTGATGTATAAGTAGCAAATGTGTTATATTTTACATTGTTTCTTCTTAAAACATCCAGCTTGGAAATGTTAGAAGTCGATTTCTTCCATTGTAGGAGTGTGGGGTTGAATAGGAGATCAAATGTTAAGTGCACATTGACTCTTGTTTCCTACCTGAACTTTCGTTGTCTTCTGCATCTCAGGGTCCCAATCTGGGTTTCAGCACATAGTATATTTGCAAGCAAATCACTCTATCACACTGCATCTCAATCTGTAAAAATGTGCAATTTTAAAATGAACTGTACTATATGATGTCTAGTAATCACATTTTGCTATCTCCTACTCCTCCCCCAATACAATTCTGTTTTTTTTGCAGCTGGTTTCAACCAGGCCCCGTGCACACAATGCTGTACTATGTACACCATCTCGTGTTGGAGATGCTGCCACTGACCTTAAGGTATTATCTAAAGCCTTCTGCTGCTCCTGGGTTAGACTCACACTACATTAAATAGCTAATTTAAACTATCTCTCTTTCACCTCACACACAAGTGCACAAATTCTCTCTGCCTCTTTGTCTTCTCCTCTCTCCAGGACTGGATTGGCAAACCGAAAGCATCCCTGGCAAAAATGCTCAAACCAGCCCACTCCTTTGTCTCCTTGTGCAATCTTTCTCTTTCCATCCATACATCAATTATCTCTCTCTCCTTCCCTCTTTTATCTAGTCTCCATCTCAAACCACTTTTTCTCTACCTGCCCTTCTCTTTCTATCTCTCTTGAAGCCTCCCTGTGCCCTCTGTAATTAACCGCTGGGAGAAGTGACAGAGGCACCAGGAGCGGCACAGGGCTTTATGTCAAAACCAGCCTCCAAGGGCTCCAGCCCACCGGGGAAATGTCCGATGGACTTAAAGGGCAGTCCACCATGCCTCTCTTGCTTTCTTTGTGCAGTAGGTGCGTTAGCTACAAAACTATCTTACTGGGATTGCAACCGGTTATGTTTGTGTTACACACTGATCACGGCAACAGTCACTCAGCCTCATCATCTTCTCATTGGAAATTGAGCCTGTAACTTTCAGGTGTTAAAGCTTCGGTAGCGTGTGCTCAGCTCACTGATAATTTATCACCAGCTTTACTCGAGCTTGTAGACCTCAATACCTGGGTAAGTTGAAGGGCTTCAAGACTGTTGTTTACTTTTCCTACTGCCGCCCCTAACCACCTCCAATGCTCCAGTTCGCACATCCATCCGAGTGATCTATGCACCATCTTATTTAGTTGGGTGGACTGTGGTGATAGTCATACAATCTCAATCTCACCCCCTCCAGTTTCACTGACTAAGATACTCCCTAGAATGCACCATTTGGTTCTTACGTATATTAAGGGGTCTCTGCTGCTGCCCACACTGTCCTATACCCCCTCTGTAAGTATCTTTGCATCTATTCTCCACTTGTTGTACCTCTTGAAAGCCTGCACTGAAAGTATTCTATGTGCTTTATTGGGGCTGGACTTTTTAAGTGATACAAAAGCCAATTTAATTGTCTTCTGTTCATCTTATCCTTCTGCCATTGGAGTTATTTCAAAATAAGCATGTTATCAGAATATGTGAGGGTCCAAACGCCAACAGGAGAGACACTCATTTGTCACCTGTCACTTTTGCAAAACAGGATCAGTCTCCAGGAAGTGTTCCACAGCTTGCTCGCCTTCACTGGTGTTCATAGAACCATCAGGCAGGCACAGGATGTATTGTTTTTAACCTGCTCTATGAACACAGCAGGGTGATTAATATAAATTACTACTTGAGTTCTAATTGCAGCATCTATGCTGATATTCAGAGGAGAACAATTTGGCTGATCTCTTTGGCACTGAAGGAAATTTGGATCCGAAATGTGGCATGGCTGCTGCGAAGAGGGAGAGATAATGAGTGTGAATTGAAACTAATTGGTTCCACTTCAGATCAGTGGGCTGCCCGGTAAACAGCTTGCAATTAGGCCTGTATTTGTTAACATTGTTATTCGATGGCCCAGTTAAACACAGCCTTCAGTTGTAAATGAGAAAAAGTGATTAGCCTCAACCACAAAAATCCACATTCAGATGATTAAGTAGGTCCTTGCTAACCCTAACAGGATGCCGTCCTCAAAGATGTTTTGCTGTTTTGTGTCTTTTTTGTAAATTATTTCAAGGGCAGTTTTCTCTCTTGGTTGTCTGGGCAGAGTGAGTTGTCACGTGATAGTCATTGAAACACGATCCACCTTGAGCTCACATTTTTGCCCATCAACTACATCAGGCATCTCAACAGGTCGGGCGCACAAATAGATCGCAGGCAGTCTCTGACTAGCTCCCTTCATGGTAGTAGGACTCCAGGATTTGCAAATTCCCTGCCTTCCAAGGCTACACGTTAAAATATAATGGGCCGGGTTCTGTGTGTCCTGTAATCTCACAGTGCAGGACCAGCAAGCAGTGCACCCTTTTGTGAAAAATGTCCTCCATAGTGATAAGCCTGATAAACTAATAAATGCATCAGCTTGGACAACACCATTTAAAAACATTCACCATGAAAAACATATTGCTTCCATGAACATCTGATTTTACATAGTAATTTTGACAGCTGCACTACAATTACATTTCTTTGTTCTTTTTTCTCTCCATTTCTCTCTCCTCCTTTATTTTCATTTTGTTTCTTCTTGCTTTCTATTTTTTTTGTTTGTTCTTTTATCTCACTTTCTCCACCCTTTATCTAATTTTTCCTCATTCTCTCTTTTACCTCATCTTCTTCCTCTCACTCCTTTCTCTTTCTCATCTCATCTCATCTCCTTTCCTTATTTCTTTCTTTCTGCTTTTCTCAGGCTCCAGTTTCATTTTGCTTTCCTTCTTTCTCACTTTCTATTTTTTGTTTCTTCCTTATTTAATGTTTATTCTTTCCTTCTGCCTCACTTTGTATCTTTCTTTCTTCCTGCTCTCTTTCTTTTTCAACCTTCCTCTGTCTTTCTTTATCCTTCCTCCACCTTTCTTCCTTCCTTCCTTCCTTCCTTCCTTCCTTTCTTTCTTTCTTTTTTCTTCTTTCCTGTCTGTCTGTCTCTCTTTCTTTATTTCTCCCTCCTGTCTCTTTTTCTGCCATGCCTTTCTCCCTTTCTTTCTTTCCCTCCCTATCATTCTCTTCCTTCCTTTTCTCTCTATGTTCTTTCTCCCTTTCTTTCTTACTCCCCCTTCCTTCTACCCCAATTTTTATACCTCCCCTACTTCTCTTTTATTCTTTCCACTGCCCCTTCTCATCGTCCCTCACTTTCTCGATTCTTCCCAACCTCCTTTCCTTTCTCTCTTCCACCTTCTGTCCCCTTCCTTGACTTCTTCCTTTCTTTCGGTGTTTAGCCTCTTAAAACAACACTCAATGGCTTCAGAGATATTTTTCTTTTTGAAATGTATGAAGGCTATGTGTAGCGTGCCAAATATATATTGGTAATGACCCTAGTTATGATTGCAATGAATATGTTAAAAAACATAACTTTCTGATTTGGTTGCATGTGTGTGTGCATGCTTGAAAAGAGGTGGTGCAACATGGTATACTTGGGCATATTGACCTAGGCAGCTAAAACTCTAGAATTGGCCTTGCTGATAATCCTCAAACCGTTTCTGCCACCTGGAATCGTTAGTCTTAATATTGAAGAATTAGGCCAGAGGCAATTTCGGGGCATTAACAAATGGACGTCAAGGCATTAGTCAAGTGATGTAAGTCTTCGCAAAAGTTGATAAATTCAGTGGTTTCATCCCCTGTATTGTATGACATAGAAGCAAGCCTCAATGAGTTATCTCACAGAGTTGATCTATAAACTGGTCTAAAGAGACCGTGTTGGGCTGTGGGGGCCACACACAGATACCTTTCCTGAGACAAAGCTTGTGCTATTAATGCTGTGAATACATTGCAAGTCTTAGGCACTCCAAGGGCAACACCTAAGCTGCTTGGTCCGAATAAATCCTGATCTAATCCCAATATTAGTCAGTAGCTCAGAAACGTTTTCATTGATCAGAAGAAGCTCTCACTATAGAAAAGGTTGGAGACCCCCGAACTATAGTCTAAAATTTGTTAGTTTCTTTAGATTTATGGAGGAACCTAATACGTCTTCCTTTAATTATACATGGCACATTCAGGAGGGTCCACTTTAAGAAAACTGTTTCATTGCACATAGGTGCCCGATAAAGTGAATGTCACCCACAACAATCCAACTCATAATCGATTTCAACCTATTATCCTCACCAAATAATCTCTTGTCACTATGGATACAAACATTTGGACATACATTTTCAGTCTTTCACTCTTGCCTGATCACCTACATGCAGCTACAAACATAGGCATGCGCACTAGCTATCATTTCACTGTTGTGGACGACTGAAACAAGTGATAACATTTTGCATGAGTTCAAAAAGAAAAGTGCAGTTTTCAACACATTCAGAATTTGGGTCTTCACAGCAGCTCTTGTGGCATTCAGGGCTGACTCCACTTAACACTCTTAAAGGATAATCAGTCTTGCCCTTCACTACAGCTGGTCTGAATAGGTAGGGTCCCAAATGTCCTTCTTATGATATCTTGCCAGAAGGGACTATCAATCATGTTAACTTCCATTATGAATTGTCCTGACAGCTCACACCTTAAGGAGATTGCCCAAATACAAATTTAGTATACACCCAGAACTTCACTGAGTGGCGGCCATATTTGTATTGCCAGCTTGGCAACATTTTTTGTTGTCTAGTAACAATCTCTCAAAGTGGGTGTTTATTATTGAAAAACAAAAAACACAATGATCCTGATGGATTGGGAGATGTCTCCCATTGCATAGGGATATTTATGTTTATCTGTTCGGAAGTGCCACACTTTCCTGGCAATCCTTAACCTTGAAAGTTCGCACACCTTTATGTGATCTGCAAGTTTGGCGTAAAGGGCATTGACTGCAGTTTGGCAAATGCCCTGGTATTTCCAAACTCTAAATGACCCATTTAGTATTTTGCCAGGTTGTCCTAAAGTTTCCCCCATGCATCATTTCTGTGATGTCAATATGGCAAATAAACGAGTAAATAGATAAATACATGTTTACACATTGTTCGATTGTGCAGCAAGACTAGGGAAATTCTTGCACGTGGAACCACGAATGTGCAGCCTCCAGCTTTGCTCAGTTGCATGCTGTCTGCCCAACATATCTGAATGGCCATGATTGTAATATGAAATATAGCGGCGGCAATATCGAAGCCATACAATATGGTGACCAGGATATCGAGGACCGAAATATTGAGAAGGTAAGTGCACAGAGGAGGGTATAAATTTACTATTGCTATCCCCACATCTACGCACTTTGAATATATATGTATCATCAAGGTATGTATATGTGGAGTTAGGTATAGTATATAAGTACATACTTGACTGTCAATATTTTGGTCCTAGATATTCTGGTCACAATATTGTGTTTCCTCGAAATTCCCTCCTGGATATTCCACGCCCTCACCAATGTTAATGAGTCTTGATACTCACTGCTGCTAGCAAGACGATGTTATAAAGCAACAACGATGTGTTCACGTGACTGATATATATATATATATTTATATATATTTTTTTATTTTAATATCGCTCACATGCTTTGCGTTTGGTATCGGTGTTGCAGTTGCAGAATAAAATAAGAGAGCTGTCTTTGGAGACTCTGTTTAGAAAGAAATCGTTTTTAACATGAGAGAGCCCTGGAAGAAATATTTACATAAAACTGGTCAGGGCTGAGACAGGCCAGACAAGTTTTCAACTTTACAATACAGTAGTATTTCTGCTTATTCTCAAGAACCAGCATCTGGTGCTGAGTCTGTCTTTTGATTGTGCTTGTAGGCGCATGGGTCACCACTTTCATGAACTGAATCGTGGCCAGTGTCAACAAGACGAAGATGTTAACACAGCAAAGGCAGTACACTCAGAAACCATTCACTTTCCATGATACGCATTACTTAAATGGCCTCCTTCCATTTTAGAATAATGTTTTTCCTGCTGGATCAGGGCCAGGCGAATTGTTTGTTGATATGTCCTGTGGAGAACCGCAGAACATGTGATGGCGCAAAAAAAGCATTTAGCCACCTACTTACTCACAGTTTCTGCTCAAGTGCATGAAGGGAGGAAGGGGGGATGAGATGAACCACCTCTGTTCAGAATTTCAGGAGAGAAAGAATACTTCAAGGCTACAATTTCAGGGGGATTCCAGAATCTGGCATCTGTGTTTCTTTAGCGTGCCAGGAAGCTTGCTCGGCAGAGGAGCTCTAAGTATCTGTTTCAGCGGAGGAATCTTTGAAAGCGAGCAGAGTGCGGAGGCGTAAACGCCGCCAGCAGCAGGTGGAGGGAAAACCCAATGATAAACAACTACCAATTCGAACTGTAACCCTATAATGTTGGGAAGCTTCTGTTTTAACTTGCCCACTTTGAACAAAATGCAGCCTCGTATATCAAAGGAAATTTAAATTGTTTGCGCTGTGGTGTTGGATAACACCAGCGTATCCTTAAAATGGAACTCTGTTTGACAATACACATATTTTATGAAAATACATTTTATATTTTCAAGTAAAATCCAGTTTTCTAATGTAAGTTACAGCGAGGCCTGCCGAATATCAGCAATCAAGCAAATGGCATTCAGAGTTTATTTATGTTTTAGTTTTTTAATATTTGCATTTCGTGCATCCAGCCGCAAGGGCAGAGGGGTGCTGTTCATTTACAAAAGAGAGGAATGAATGTATTTGGTAACAAGAGCAAACCGTATGCAAGCCTTTTAAAGGCCTATATTTAACATGCTTAGGAACAGACCACAAGATTCACAAGTGTCCATCCCCTTCGGAGCTTCTGAAATTCATGGGAACAACGTGGACCCGTACATATTCCCACTGGACTCCAACTGGTGAAGTAGACAAAATCTCTGAGCGAATGCAGGGAGAATGGGAAATTATCGATTCCTTCAGTAAGTCCTAATTTCTCAGGTGATTCTAACATAGGGTGACCAGATTTCTAGAACCAAAAACCGGGACAGTACTCAGTGGCGTAGCTATGGGGGTCCTCCCCGGACGGCACGAGTTTTGAGGGCGGCAGCCATCTCGGGGCAGCAACAGCCCCTCCCAAGGCTCCTCAATGCATTTGCTGCGAGGCGGGCAGCAAACAGAGAAAATACTCACCAGCAAACCCCCCTCTCCACTGCGGCCGCCACGGGGGTAAATGCAGAGACCGCCACGGACGCCCACAGGGCTAGCTACGCCACTGACAGTACTAGACATAGAAATAGGACTAAACATTGCCATCTACCATCAATGCTGAAGTATCGCAGTGACAACACCGAAACAGGGGACTACAAATTCTATTACAGGACCGGAGGCTTCTGATTATGCTTCTCTTTCGTTTATGTGCTACTCACAGCAGCCAATGAAAAACGTTTTGTATGCAAATAAAACTACATTTCCCATGATGCTTAGTTATACATCACATCCTGCATGACCCTATAAGAGCCACCATATCCTGTTGCTGAGCCTCTTTCTTTGCTGCTCACGCAGAGTTAAGTCGACTTCTTTATACATTACCAAGTTAATGTGCTTATTGTTTGATGTAATTTATGCGTTTTGCAGGTTGCGCGTTCTCGCGCTTTATTGATTTCAGCCCGATCGGGCGGTGTGACTGGAAGGCTCCCGCTGGGAGCAGAGACGTGCTAAATTGCTTGTGGCCTGCTCGGGCAGTGTTTTGTCAAACTCCCGCTGGGAGCATTGGTACCGCGCTGTCTCCAGCAGCGTTAATCAATTGTTAATGGTGCGCGCTTCTCGCGCTTCCCGCTACAGGCTTCCCTCATTTGCCGGTGCGGCTATTTTCGAGAGCTTTCATCGCTGCGACGTGTGGAGCCCAATTGGGCTACTTTTTGGTAGGTTTTGGGCTACGCACGCGCCCCTACTTTGCTCCGAGACTCATTTAGCCCGGAGAATTTATACGGAGAAGTCCTGCTACGCCTGACTTGGCTACAATAATCGTCTGGCCCCCTGGAGTGAGCACACGCTCCACACATCTGTTGATTGGCTCTCCCTATCCCTGTGGGCTGTAACAGTTGAATATACAGCTTTGCTGAGGAGCTAGGTACCTTATTCTTTTCTGTGTGGAGTGGGTTAGCTCCCCCCTTTACTCCTCTGTATTAGTCCTCATTCTTCTATTAAAGCTATAGAAATACATCACAGCAATGGATGACTGGGTCAGATATGAAGAGGATGATATGTACCAAGAGGAAGTGCAAACAACTTCTTTGGAGGACAATATTGTTGAAGCTCTGGACGTCTCTGTCCAAGAGTCTGTCAACCGGGCCATAGAGAAAGCAGTCCCTGGTACTGTGCAGCAGGCACTGGCCGCTGCGTTGAAACCCATTACTAAACAGTTGGAGAGGTTTGCTAAGCGGCATGGTTTTACGGCACCAGTCGACCATCAAAAGGACGAGGCATCGGGCGAGCCTAAGGCAAAGTCGTGGCCCAATGCTGGTGCATTAGCAACACTACCTAAATCTTCTACTCCACCCAGCATGGGAGATAAGGTTAAGCGCCAGGAACGTAGGGACACTGACACTGATACGGATACGGACACTACGGGGACAGAGACCCCTGAGGAGGAGGCTCCTCCCAAGAAACGGTCACGGAAGACAAAGAATGTGGAGCAAGATCCACCCCAAACCTTAAACACACCCTTTACTTTTAATCCGGCCGACATTGTACACCCTAGGTCGTCGGATTGGGTACCAGCCCCAGAAGTGGCAGCGTACCTCCACGACAACCTGCGCAAAAGCTTCGATAAAGATGTGCGTAGCAGGTTGCAGTCCGAGTTCTCTAGGCCCTATATCCCTGATAAGGTGGCGGACACGCCAGACATAGACGTCAGCCTCCTTACATTTCTAAATAAATTTGCTAAAGACCCTAAGAAGGGAATTGATCGTGCCTGGCGAGGCTGCCAGGACAAGCTCCTGGATGTGGCGGGGCCACTAGCCAAAATCTTGGAAATGGCCCTGGAGGCGAAGGAGTCTGGTGCTCCCGTAGATCCCGACGTCTTGGCTGGGTGGATCCAAAGGGCGATCTGTTTGTTGGGGAACGCCAACTGTGCTATCTCCACTGAGAGACGTAAATTGCTCCTCATGAGGATGGATTCTAACTTGACGGAGCGTGCAGCGGCAGAACCTGGTCCTCTGGCAGAGGATAATCTCTTCGGTGAACGCTTCGTGAAAGACGTTTCCAAATATGTTGGTACATTCACGTCCCTTGACAAGGCCCAATCTGGCATAAAGCGTGTTTTCCAGGCAGGCCTTTTTAACCGGGCCGGGCGAGGCAGAGGACGCTCGCCAGGCCGCCAGTACCACCAAGGTCCTCAGCGAGGAGACTACGGCCGTGGTCGAGGCGAGTGGGATTCCACTCGTGGTGGAACATTCTATCCCACCAGACAGCGCTTCAACAGAAGACGCTTTAACAGAGGTGGACATCGAGCGGGCTTCCAAGCTCCAGAGTCTGCAGGTAAGAGCTACTGACAGCTTTCTGTTACCCTTGGGGGGTCGTACTCAGTTTTTCTATCACAATTGGGCTCTGATATCACAAGATGCGTGGGTTCTACAGACAATTCAGGGTTTTCACCTAGACTTCTATCAGACTCCTTTCCAGGACATTCAACCCCGACAACTCTCTTTTTCCCAACTAGAGTGCGATTTTATAGATGCAGAACTCGACGAATTGCTGCAGAAACACGCGATTGCATATTGCGACGATGGTCCTCGCGGTTTTTGCAGCAATATATTCTTGGTTCAGAAGAAAGGCGGAGGTCACAGGTTAGTACTGAATCTAAAGGAGTTCAACCACTTCATGACCTACAACCATTTCAAGATGGAAGGCATCCATCTCTTGGCAGATTTGCGGAAGGAAGGGGACTGGATGGTCTGGTTGGATCTGAAAGACGCCTACCTGTCGATTCCTATATTTCCTCCTCACCGCCGTTTTCTGCAGTTTCAGTGGCGGAACCGGTGGTTCGAATATTTGGTCCTTCCTTTCAGACTTTCCTCGGCGCCGTGGTGCTTCACCAAGGTGATGAAACCGGTGATAGCACACTTACGAGAACAGGGCATCCGCATGATAGTGTATCTGGACGATATACTCATCATGGCACAGACTCCGACTTTAGCTGCTCAGCATTTGCGCATGACCATGTCTATTCTTCAAAACTTGGGTTTTGTGATCAACGAACCCAAATCGGCTCTATGTCCTTCTCAGACTGTGGACTTTCTGGGGTTCATCATAAATTCGCAAACGGCCCAGTTGAGCCTACCCCGCTCCGAATTGAGAGATATCAAGAAGGAGCTTTCCACACTGTTGTCCAAGCAGACGGACTCATTGCGGATGATTGCCAGAATCGTGGGTCTTCTGGCATCCTCCATACAGGCGATATTTCCGTGCCCTCTTCATTACCGGGCCCTTCAGAGATTGAAGATCCAACACCTTCGGAAGGGTCTGTCCTACACGGACCGGGTTCCACTTTCCCACGAAGTGCGAGAGGAGATACAGTGGTGGCTGGGCCACGTGGAAGCGTGGAACGGCAGAGCCATCTTTGGCTCTCAACCAGAGGTTGTCATAGAGTCGGACACCAGCCGGTGGGGCTGGGGTGCGCGCTGCGGAGATATCTCCACCGGAGGTCGGTGGTCCCTGCGCGAGCATGAGCTGCATATCAACTGCCTAGAACTGTTAGCGGGGTCGTTCGCGATCCGGACACTCTCTCGCAAACAGGTCTCCTGTTGCATCCTTCTGCGGATGGACAATATCTCAGCAGTGAGGTATATCAACAATTTGGGAGGCACGAGGTCGTCACTACTAGCGGAGATAGCAAAGGACTTCTGGCATTACTGCCTGAGTCGTCAGATTTTGGTCATAGCAGAATACCTTCCGGGACAATCCAACATAGTAGCGGATAGGAACTCACGGTATCTCAAAGATTACAGCGACTGGCAACTCCAGCCCCAGATATTCAGTTGGTTGCAAGCTGTATGGGGCATATGCGAGATAGACCTCTTTGCGTCTAGACTGAATCGTCAACTGCAGACGTTTTTCAGCTGGAGGCCGGATCCGTTAGCAAAAGCGACGGATGCGTTTTCTCAGGACTGGTCCAAAGGTCTGAATTATGCCTTTCCCCCCTTCATCTTGATTCCCAGGGTGACTACACAAGTAACCCATCAACAGGCGGAGGTGATTCTAATAACCCCACTGTGGAAGTCGCAGCCCTGGTTCCCAATACTTTTGGAGATGAGCTGCGACTCCCCCAGGATGATTCCGTGGTCCTCGACGATGCTCCAGGGCCCTCATGGAGAAATGCATCCGATGGTGTTATCGGGGCAGTTGTCCCTGATGGCCTGGAGGCTTTCAGGCAAAGATGGGAAATGCCGGGATTTTCGGACAAAGCTGCGGCTTTCATCAACCAAGCCTGGGCTCCCTCCACCAGGAAACGATATTCTTCAGCCTGGAAGGGCTGGGTTCGTTGGTGTGTGGAACGACACGTGGATCCCGTGGGGGCTGACCTATCCCATGTTGTGAATTTCTTATCAGAAAAAGCGTCAGAAGGTTTGGCGTACCGTTCGGTTAACAATTTCCGTTCAACCATTTCTGCTGGTCATTCCCAGATGGATGGCAAACCGGTGGGTATGCACCCGGTAGTCTGTAAGTTATTAAAGGGTATTAGGGTAGCGAATCCTCCCAAACCTAAATACTCCTCTCTGTGGGATGTTTCTCTAGTTCTTTCCTTATTTGATAAATGGCCAGCCAATAATTTGTTAACAAGGAAACAACTAACGTGCAAGTTAGCTATGTTGTTATGCCTCTCTGCCTGTCGACGTTCCTCCGACGTGAAAGCTCTGGATCTTACAGGTAGAGTATTTACTCTGGAGAGAGTTTACTTTAACATTACTGCCAGGACTAAAACTTTGTCAAGAAGTGTTGAATATCAAGCCTTTCCTGGTAATGCAAAGCTATGTGTGGTTCAGTGTCTCAAGGCCTATGAGGAATGTACTCGGTCTATACGACTGGATGGTTCGGCACAATTGTTGATTGCGTTGCAGAAGCCCTATAAACCTGTGTCTGCGGCTACCATAGCCAGATGGTTAAAGTCAGTTATGCAAGAGGCTGGTATTGATACCCAACTGTTTGGGGCACACTCTGTTCGTGGTGCCATGGCATCAAAAACTTTTATGTTGGGCTCTACCATTCAAGATATTATGAGATCTGCTGATTGGTCTTCTGAGTCTACATTTAAACAATTTTATTATAAACCGGTGGGTGATATAGCTTCAGTTGTGTTTGATAAGCGTTAAACTAGCATAATCAGAAGCCTCCGGTCCTGTAATAGAATAAAAATTAGCTAGCATTCGCGCCAAGAATTTTCAATTCTATTAAGGACACGGAGGCGAGGATTATCCCACCCGGTTATATTACAATGTTTGTGATGTTTGCCCACCCGTATGTACTTTATACTCTGTTAAGCAGAAGTTACGGGTTTTTCCTGTGTTTCGTTCCTTTCAGATTCTGAAAAGAAGATGGAATAGAAGTACTTCTGGTTAAGAAGACGTATACTTTCCAGTTTGGTTCTGGTTCTTCCACGTTGGAGGATGTTGTTTGGACTTGAGTTAATGTTATTGGACTAAAATGTTCGAGCAAAGAAAGAGGCTCAGCAACAGGATATGGTGGCTCTTATAGGGTCATGCAGGATGTGATGTATAACTAAGCATCATGGGAAATGTAGTTTTATTTGCATACAAAACGTTTTTCATTGGCTGCTGTGAGTAGCAAATAAACGAAAGAGAAGCATAATCCTCGCCTCCGTGTCCTTAATAGAATTGAAAATTCTTGGCGCGAATGCTAGCTAATTTTTTATTCATAATCTACAACTCTACTAACAAGCATTTTCAATGCAATAGGTCACGCAGTTGCGAGATTTTAAGCTATTGGCATTGTAAATGATAATGGCTTTTATTTTTAAGTTTTTCAAAGCAACACATATATAAAACATAGCTGCCAAGGTTTCAGATTGCTATGTGTGACATTTTCATAATTTCAGTTTAATTATGAGTGACATTTTAGTGACTACGAGTGACACTTTCTCGAGCACAAAATCAAGCAATGAAGACTGGGAAAATAGGCATAGGACTGAATAAATAAGACTTAACACAAACAAGTACAGCGTTTTGTTTACAAAACTGTAATATTTAAAAAAATAACTCCACTCAAACACTAATAAAACCATTAACCCTCGAGAGGTCCGCCCTGGTTGGCAAGCAGCTACCTGCCCAGCCCCGCTGGCAGGGGCACAGATCATACCATGACCCAGAGGCTATCACAGAGGCTCTGCTGACTTTGGTGACGCCACTGGCACTTAATTGGACGGGCAGCGGCACCACACACAGTCAGTCACAGTGTGAAGCCTTGACCTCTGGTCCAGGCCAGCACTCTCCCCAGCAGCTCCGCCTCACAGCCGCTCCGCCCCGGTTCAGAGCCCTTCCACGAAGCAGGGTTCGCGCCGGCAGCCAGTCCCAGCGCCTTAGGTGTTCTCCTCATTTGCCTGCCGTTTTTCGTTTTTCCTCATTGTTGCCTATTGTGCTGATTGTGCCATAGTATTATTCTCTCTTTTCCCCTTGCTGACTGTGCCATTGTATTAATCTGTGTTTTTCCCCTTCCCCGCTGTAATCTTGGTCACCTCTCCCGCCGCTGCTGCCCCTGCGGCCCCGCCCCCGACACAGCCCCGCTCCCTCCCCTGGTCCCGCCCCCTCCCCTACTTAATGGCGACCGCTGCGGAGGAGCGTGTGTGAAGCCTTGACCTCTGGTCCAGGCCAGCACTCTCCCCAGCAGCTCCACCTCACAGCCGCTCCGCTCCGGTTCAAAGCCCTTCCACGAAGCAGGGTTCGCGCCGGCAGCCAGTCCCAGCGCCTCAGGTGTTCTCCTCATTTACCTGCCGTTTTTCGTTTTTCCTCATTGTTGCCTATTGTGCTGATTGTGCCATAGTATTATTCTCTGTTTTCCCCTTGCTGACTGTGCCATTGTTAATCTGTGTTTTTCCCCTTCCCCGCTGTAATCTTGGTCACTTCTCCCGCCGCTGCTGCCCTTGCGGCCCTGCCCCCATACACAGCCCCGCTCCTGCCTCCCTACCCTGGTCCCGCCCCCTCCCCTACTTAATGGCGACCGCAGTGCGGTCGCGCCGCTGGCGCGCCAAAGGGGTGCCTAAGGCAAGCCCGTCTGCGCCCGTCCGCGACCTGACCGCGGCCAGCGCCAGGAACCCTGGATCTCCGAGACCCCGCCGATACAACTCCGCCGCACTCCACGCACTCAACCCCGGAAGACACACCGACTGCGAAAGATCCTCGCCTAACACCACCCATGGACCGTTCTCGTGCAGACCCTGCCGCAGATCCTTCACCATCGACAAAACCACCACTACCACCGACGGCCCGCCTGATACACGCACCGCCGAAACCCTGACATGCATTCTCCTCAACATGCGCTCCCTGCACCGACACGCCGTAGAGATCTGGGACCTGATCGACACCCTCTCGCCTGACGTCACCTTCTTCACGGAAACCTGGACCAACGCCACCTCCGGCCCCGACATTGCCACTGCCGTCCCCGATGGCTACAAAAATCCAGAGAAAGGACCGCCCCCACCGCCCAGGAGGAGGACTCGCCATCGCACACAAGACCCCCCTCCGACTCTCCATATCCAGCACAAGCGACCCCCACTCCAACACAGAACCAGTCGCGGTCGGTGGAGGAGTGCCGGCCGGGCGGTGACGTGGGGCGGGGGAGGGGCAGGGTGGGGGGTAGCAAAGTATGGATTACGGACCTACACAGGTAAGTAAACATTTAAATCAATAAAGCGATTTCGTTAGCGCGCACTGCATCGCATTTGGCGATGCAGTGCGCGCAACGAAATTGCGTTTCATTGATTTAAATGTTTACTTACCTGTATAGGTCCGTAATCCATACTTTGCTACCCCCACCCTGCCCCTCCCCGCCCCACGTCACCGCCTCGGCCGGCACTCCTCCACCGACCGCGACTGCACAGAACGCCTCCACTTCCAGATCCAGACCAGCCCCAGCCCCAGGACCAGGCTACGCGGCACCCTCATCTACAGACCGCCGGGACCACGCACCCAGTCCGCAACCACCATCGCCGAGCTCGCCGCACCCCACGCCATCACCTCCACGGACTACATTCTACTCGGGGACCTGAACTTCCACCTCGACAACTGCGACGACCCCGACTCCACCACTCTCCTCGACAACCTCGCCAACCTCGGACTGAAGCAGCTGGTCAACACGCCCACTCACAAAGCTGGACACACCCTCGACCCAATCTTCGCGGGAGGGACAAACATCTGTTTCAGCCACACCACCCAGCCCCTCTGGACGGACCACCACTGCTTCCACTTCACCTTCAACACCACCACCGCACCCAAGCCCCCCCGCGCCCGCCGTGAAGGAACTGGAGCAAGGTCACAGAGGAACACCTCAACACCACCCTCCTCCAAAACCCCCCCAGTGCCACGACCAACACCAACTCTGCAGCCATGGAATTTCACCGCTGGATCTCCTGCTGCGCCGACAAGCTCGCACCCCTCCGCCACCCCGCCAAACAACGCACTCTGAAGGCCGCCTGGTTCACCACAGAACTACAAGAAGCCAGACGCTCCTGCAGACGCCTAGAGAAAACCTGGCGAAACCAGAAAACCACGGAAGCACGGAACAACCACAGGGACGCCCTGAAGGAATACCACCAGCGCATAAGAGACACCAAACGGACCTTCATGAGACAAAGTCCAGACCAACGCGACCAACGCCAAGGAACTGTTCAACGTCATACAGCAGTTCGCAAAACCCCCCAGCAAAGCCACGGACGTCACACCTTCCCAGGAACTCTGCGACAAGCTCAGCTCCTACTTCCATCGAAAGATCAAGGTCCTCTATGACAACTTCAGCGAACAGACGCCGGACACCACCCCCCCCCCCCCTATGCCACCGATAAGCCTACCATCATGACCTGGAATCCCACCACCGTAGAACACATCACCGCGACCATGAAGAAAACCCACTCAGGAGCCCCAACGGACCCATGCCCACCGCACATATTCCACAGGGCCGCCGCCGCCATCGCACCCGAACTAGGACGGACCATCAACGCCTCCTTCATGTCCGGCATCTTCCCAGACGACTGGAAGCGGGCGGAGGTTAAACCCCTCCTCAAGAAGCCAACGGCCGACCCAACAGACCTGAAAAACTACCGGCCCATCTCTCTCCTCCCCTTCGCGGCCAAAGTCACCAAGAGACTCGTAAACACCCAACTGACCGCCTTCATCAAAGAGAACTCCATCCTGGACGCCTCCCAGTCTGGATTCCGCAGCAACCACAGCACCGAGACCGCCCTCCTCGCCGCAACCGACGACATACGCATGCTACTCGACCAGGGACACACTGCGGCCCTCATCCTTCTAGACCTCTCCGCAGCCTTCGACACCGTTTCACATCGCACGCTCATAGCCAGACTTCACGACGCGGGGATACAAGGAGCCGCCCTCGACTGGATCCTATCCTTCCTCTCCGGCCGAACCCAGAGGATCAGACTACCTCCCTTCCTCTCCAAACCCACCGATATCAACTGCGGAGTACCCCAAGGATCATCCCTCAGCCCCACGCTCTTCAACATCTACATGGCCCCCCTCGCTGCCATCGTCAGACAGCATGGGCTCAGCATTGTATCCTACGCCGACGACACCCAGCTCATCCTCTCACTCACGAAAAATCCCAAAGACACCAGAGTCTGTTTCCAGGAAGGAATGAAGAATGTGGCAGCCTGGATGAAAGACAGCTGTCTGAAGCTCAACTCAGAGAAGACCGAGGTCCTCATCGTCGGACCCTGCACCTCCACCTGGGACAACACCTGGTGGCCCTCCACCCTCGGGAATCCACCCACCCCTACAGACCACGCACGAAACCTCGGCATCATCCTCGACTCCTCCCTCTCCATGAACCGCCAGATCAACGCCGTCGCCTCCACCAGTTTCAACTGCCTGCGCATCCTCCGCAAGACCTTCAAATGGATCCCCCCGACTGCAGAAGGACCGTCATCCACGCACTCATAACCAGCAGACTGGACTACGGCAATGCCCTATATGCCGGAATCAACAGAACCCTTCTACACAAACTCCAAACCATCCAGAACACCGCAGCCAGACTCATCCTCGGGACACCGCGTCACGAACACATGACCCAACACCTACGAGACCTCCACTGACTCCCCGTCGAGAAGAGGATCACCTTCAAACTCCTCACCCACGCCTACAAAACCCTCAACAACATCGGACCCAAATACCTCAACGAGAGTATCCTTCCACGTACCCAAGAGGAACCTCCGCTCCGCCGACCTCGCCCTGGCAGAGGTCCCCCGCATCCGCAGAAACAGAACAGGCGGGAGAGCCTTCTCTTACATCTCAGCCAAGACCTGGAACGTGCTCCCTGTGAACATCAGATGCTCCCCGACCCTGCACACGTTCAGGAAGGACCTCAAGACCTGGCTCTTCGACTGATCCAGAGCTGCTCCCCTCCCCCCCCCCAGCGCCTTGAGACCCTCACGGGTGAGTAGCGCGCTCTATAAACCCCCTGATTGATTGATTGATTGATTGATTGACTCAGTGACCCGACCGTCCCAAAACGAGCTGGTGACTCATCAAACATACTAACTTCAGCTGTAACAGGGCCAAGCTTAAGATTATGACTGCGTGCTAGAAAGAAGTATTATATAATTTGAAAGGCACATTTTTAATTTGATTAGAAATCAGAGTGAGACATACCATTACCTCACTGCCAGCACTGACTCGAGGTGAGCGGCAATTTGATACCGGCCCGGCCGCCTCATGGTCGCAACGACTCTCGGAGCAAATCACGCAGCCCGGGCATGCACATTAACGGTGTGCTCTGGGTTCCAGCGGCCGCCGCTGTCCGTGGGGTTGGGTCGGTGGGTCAGGACACAGGGATTACATTTTTTAAAAATAATTCCTAAATTACGAGCAGCGCTCATTGCCACTGCAGCCTCCCACAATTTATTTCCCAGGAACTGCAGCCACCCGCTCACGTCGCATCAGGCGGGAGCAGGACGTTACATCTCGCGCCGTTGCGCAGTGTCCGGAATAGAATGGTTGTTACATTGTCGCAGCAGCTCCCATGCCTGCCGGGAACAGCGCCAGGGCGCGCTGCCACTACAGCTTTAGCATTGCCATTCCAATGCTGCGTGATTAGCAGTGCTAGTATGGGGCTTGAAGGCCTAAGAGGCACTATGTCAATTATGCGAGACTTTGCATTTCAGTGCGGTGATGCGGATCACCACACTGAAATGCGTTAGTCTAATGCGTGGTACTTGGCAGGCCTGATAAAAGGCATTGTCATTTTTAATGCTAATAGCTCAAACTCTCTCAAATGCGAGTCCACTTTAATGGTGGCCGCACCCCTTTCTTTAGACGCTGCTCGTCGCATTCAGGTTACAGTGAGCAGCGTCTAAAGAAAGGGGTGCGGCCAACATTAAAGTTAAAGTGCATATGGGTTGCTTTTACAAAAAGTGTAAAAATAATTAAATAAACAAAGCTTTTGTAGCGCAGGCGCTAAAATGAAAGCAGATGCGCTGTAAATTAACTAAAGAAATAAGCGCGGGCGCTAAAGTGAAAGCGGCCCACACTATAAATTAAATAATGAAATAAGCACGGCCGCTAAAGTGAAACCGGCCCACTCTAAATTAAATAAATAAATAAGTGCGGACGCTACAGTGAAAGCGGATGGTGGCATAAATTAAATAATTAAATTAGCACGGCCGCTATGGTTAGAGCGGACCACGCTGGAAATTAAATAAATACATGACTATTAACAATATAAAAGCAGGCGGCATGCTGCTACATCGTGGGTAAAATAGGGAAGTTCATTAAAGAAAATACTGCTCACCGACTAGATAAAGCAGACCGTAAAACAACACAAGTAAAAAGTGCAGTTGTTATGGGAGGTTACAAATGGAGACAAGGCGGTACCAAGGAGGGACTACTAAGCCTATTCAGGAATGAAAATGAATGATTTTGAAAGGACACTAACAGGAGCCAATTGAAAAGATGGGCATGAAATGGGCTGAGTTTCTATGCCATACCTCAATACAATACAGCATGCCTCGCAGAGCAGCGCAATCGCTGCCCAGGCTCGACCTAAGAAGGAGATATATATATATATTTATATTTATATATATATGTATGTGTGTATATATATATATATATATATATATATATATATATATATAGTATTTGAAAGGCTGTACGCTTTGCTCCATTACAAAAATGGAAAACTAGCTCAATTTCAGCATGATTTCCTTGAATTCTGGGACTTATAGTCTTTTTTAAATGTTAAAAGAAGATTACAAGCATAGTAAGCAAATGGAAAAAACAGGACTGGATAAGTTTCATTTGTGCTTTTGTATCTTCTGTATCCTAGACTGTATCACCTAGGATGCCTTCTTCTCACCGTTACCCTTACCCCCATCTAGTGCCTGAGTAACTTGGAGTGCTCCCATCTCTACCATTTACGACCTTACCATGCTGGGAGTAGACCCGACTCTGGCTGTTGCTCTTGTACATTCTGATTTAGGCCTCTTTAATTCCTGCTCTGCTGCGAGATTGAGGCAGCACAGCAGGGGGCGATTGCAAGCAAAGAACTACTGCTCCTGATGGGAGAAGAGAGCTGGTTAAAATTAAGTGAGCAGTGCAGTGTCAGATACGCGCTCACCTGACCCTCTTCAAAAACCAGGATATCTATTTAAATTAGAAAAAAAAGCGTTGGGACCCAGGCACAACCCGTGAAAAATCGGAACTGTATGGTGAAATTCAGGACGTCTGCTCACCCTAGATTGAATGCCAAGATACCAGAAGTCATGCAAAAAACAGTCATCCCAAGAAATTTTAGAATGTTGCTTCACTCACCTGGAGGGACGTCACGTCGTATCTTCTCCAGTAGTGAGAAGTGAGCATGTGCACATCTTTTTAACACCAGTGCGCGTGCGCATGCTCAACCCAGGCAGTACCCGAAAACCGGGACATTTATGCAATTTGGCGAAAAGTGTTGGGACACCAAGACACTCTCCAAAAACCGGGACCGTCCGGGGAAAACCGGGACATCTGGTCACCCTATTCTAAGGGCCTCATTTATGAGGTTTTGGCGCAGGGCAGCGCTGCAAGGAATCTGACTGCACTGCCCTGTGTCAAAAGAAAAGGGCAGGAATGAGCCGTATCCATAAGATACAGTGCATTCCTGCCCTTTTCCCCTGCTCTGGCGCACAATGGGCTGCCATGCGCCAAAGCAGGCACCCTTGCACCATGGCTGCAGGGCTGATTGATTTTGTGCAGGAAAGGACACATTCCTGCACAAAATCAATTAATTCAGGCAATTTCCTCTTTCTTTGTGTGCTGCAGAATGCAGCACACATAGATAAAGGAAAATATGAGGAGAAATGAAAACATTTCTTGTTGCACCTCCCTAATGCCACCCCTGGGGTGGCGTTAGATTCTGATGCATTCCCAGGTAACGATTTCTCTTAAATTTGGAAATGCTTCAGATTCCATGGGTGTTGCGTGGGAACACCCACAGCAATACCCATAGACCACCCCTTTCACACAGTGTTCTGCATGAAAGGAGCATATATTTACAAAACCATGTAAAACAAAGTAAAGCGGCTTTACGTGGCCTTGGAAATATGCTGTGGTACATTGTGCCACTGGAACATCAAAAAATTGCCATTTCAGCGGCGCAAAAGTGCCGCAGGGGCCTCATAAATGAGGCCCTAAGAGTTTACCCCTGAGATAATGGTACCGCTGATTTGTAAACTTTGTGGCTGGGGTATTAATTTCCCTAAATCCAGGTCACTTGTGTGCCATTAGGCCCTCATTAGTAGTGACACGGTGTGCTATCGCGAGAGGAGAACCACCAAACATGTAGAGTTATCATGGGTGTGGGGATGAAAAAGGTGCACCAAATACCTTTTGAGCACATTTTCCACCTGAGATGAAGGAAATTGAACACAGAAAAGGGCCCAGAATCATAGACCTGCATGCAGTAATAAACAAACTGGCCAGAATCAGTAGCTCTGTGCCCAGTATTTTCACTTTGAGTTACTGGCCAACTCGCAGTGGTCCCCTAATTGAACTGTATTGTTTCTTCTGAATATAGCTTGCAAAACATAGTTGCAATTCCTAGAGCTCAGCCAGTTAGCTTGTATGTTCATTCCAGCCCCACCCAAGTGCAACGGGCAAAAATGCATCCTTACTGTGGTGCCACAAACACATTAAAAGGGCTGTGTTTTCAGCTTCCAGATGCAATATTGTTCACTTTGCTGATCTTTGTCAGTGAAATTGTACAATGGCTTCCTTACATCGCATTACGAATGCACCAGACCTGCTCCCCGCCTCACATCCATGCCCTGTACTGACTGATGGGTGTTGCTTTTTCTACAGATTGTCCCTTACAATTATTCATCTTTCCCTTCAAAATTGTCTCACAAAAATATGTGATTAAGGATGTGATTTGAACGGAACAAATCATTAGCTATTTTGAAGGCCTGGAAAAATTATTTGGCGAGATAAAGTCCGGTGCCTTGAGGGAATTCCACCTTCTCCATTCCTCCATACAACTCTTGCACCCCAGCAGTTTCATTTTAAGGAGAACAAGATGATAACGCTCACCCTCTTTGATTTATACAAACGTCTGACCCAAGGAATCAATTATACTTCACTTTTTGGTGCCAGAAAGACTCTGATTCTACATGATTATCTATTAGTTAATCAGATATTTCTGGCACAACACAAGTCAGTCAGGATACCTGGGCATAAAAAATGAAAGACTCGGAGAAGTAGATTTATAAAAACAATTGTGGATGCTCATTTGTGAGGGGCAAAATGCCCAGTGCAGATGTGAGGCTGCAGTTTCAGAAGCTGAAGGACCTAAGGGCAATCGGAGGACTGGCTAGTGAACATAGATGATGGCACTCTTCTACACTCCTCCATTTGCCTATCTTTGACCCTGCACTGCAAAGAGCTATGTCCTCATATGTTTTGGAGATCACTGGTACTCAATCCCATCACATTAAACTATGACACATTATCCTACAATTTATAGTTGTTGATTTTCCTGCCTTTTTTATCTTCCACTTTATTATGTATTGCAACTACCTGCTGCCATATCCAAACTTTGAAGATTTTGGAGTTTCTAAGTTAATGAAGGAATATCGGCTTGATTTAAAGTTTGGTGGACTGGTACTCCATCACAACTGTGAAGGATATCCTGTTCGCCTCATTACAAGTGCATTATATCTTAATGTACTTGCAATACGGTGGGGTACCCATCAACCAAACTTTAAATCATATGCTGTATTGCCTAATGTTGGATGCTAAATATTAAGTGCCAGATTGAAAAGGCATCTACAGGTCAGCAAAGGTAGTTTAAAGGTGATCCAGTTTTGAACCGGCAGTTAGTGTAAAGATTTTCTGGTCGCCGAAGCACCACCATTTGTCAAGAGTTTAGAGTCTAACCAGATCTCCACATTTTGGGCAGCCTATAGCCTTTGTATAAACGTGATAGAAATGCCAACTTGCAAGGCATTGAGATAGTCAGTCAGGAGCTGGCAGCTATTGAGCACCGAGCTGATTTGGGAATCAAACCTCAAACCAAGAAGTTTTACTTTTTTAAATTGGTTTGAAGTCTAGTCCAAAAAATGGACAGGCATCAAGAGCTTTCCCACTTTAAGCACAGCCCTTTGTCTGTAGAAGAGGGTATAGTGATACTTTGAAGTTGCCGAAAGAATGGGCTGAAGTTCTTCAAAGAACATAACATAGTTGCTTTATTTCAAGGTTGTAGAGGACCATCCCTTTGCAGATTCAAGAGCAGTCTGGCAACTGCCCAATGACAGAAATACAAAACATAATTTCCCTACCAGTGGGGGCATCGTGGTGCCCCTGATTCATGTCAGGATCAATGCTTTTTTAAAGGAAATCCCTTTAACCTTGAAAAAGAGAAGTATATGAAATTCTTGAAATACTTTCAATCCCTAACTGAACAATCCATTTTGTCTGGAAATTTGGAGAATTGTTTGGGACAGACCTATTTGTTGGTTTTCTGCAGGATATGGTAAGGACATTCTATGGTAAGGATTTTCTCCTTTATCAGATTGTAGTAGAGAGTAATAAATCTTGGATATTTAAGGGAGAGAATATTGTTACAACAATAAGGGACAAAATATTGAAAGGTAAGTGCACAGAGGGAGGTAAGAATTTACTATTCTTAACTCAACATCCAGGTACCTTAAAAAAGATATATATAATATATATATATATATATATATCTATATATATATATATATATATATATATATATATATATATATATATATATACCCTTTATCACAATCGAGAACAGATGTAAAAATGTTCACCAAGTGTGATATGTTACCATGGAAAAGATACACATAACGCCAAGTAATTCCACTCCTCTTTAAGATATCCCAGAATAACTGTGATATCTCCCAACCAAATGATTAACAATAATGCTGACCACATGCGATTGATATGATAACTGTACCCATGATGCTTATTGCTGTGTGGTATCTTTTATGTTGAACCGTTATGCCCTCTAAATCTCTGATCTGATGGAGTCCAATGCTCTAAGACCATGTTAGGAACCAAACTGAAACCTTGTTTTTAACCACACATTGTGGTAGGTGTCCATGAATGAGGGCTTGAAAGAATTCTTTCTAGCAGACCCTTCCACTTCAAACCACAGAATAGGAACCAGGCATTGAAGAGGGATCAAAAATCGTTGCTCAGACCCAGGTTTAGATATGGTGATGAATCTGATCCAAATAATGGGTTGTCGTACTCCCTTCTTCTGACTGGCCTATCATTTAATCCAATCAGGCCCCCAGCAGGGCAGGTCTCACTTCGCAAACACAGTTCCTGACCCTCACCACAATTATTAATCTACAAGAAATTAAGCTTTTCATCCGACGGAGCCTATGCTTTTACTTTAGCAAAGGAACATTTGTGGAGTACGTAGCATTACAATAGTGGATCAGTGATGCACTTTACTATTGTTCTAATGGTCAAATACACCAATTTACAAGTATGTGAGTGCAACGCAAACAGCAAAACAGTATTTTGGTAGAAAAACAGAGCCGTTCACAGTTAAACTGTTTTTCCAAGCAACATCCACTCAGAACATTGTGGTTGGAAATTGGGTTAGTCGTTAAGCGGTGTGAAACCCTACTCAAGCAGAAACCACAATCTATGTCAGGGTGAATGTTAGAAATGGGGGTCTCTAGTTGGCAGTGGATTGCACCCTGTCCAAGTAGGAACCCTTCCTTCTAGTCAGGATAAGGGAGTTACAAACCTCAATAACCCCTGCTCACCCCCTTTGTAGCTTGGGACGAGCATACAAGCTTATCTCAGAGGCAATGCGCAAAGCATTTGTATATAACCCACAGTAACACAGTGAAAACACCACAAACGGACACCACACCAATTTAGAAAAAAAAGTATCTATAAAACCAAACAAGACCAAAGCGGCAAAAATCCAACATACAGATATCAAAATATGACTTTTAAAAGGTAAAAACAATTCTGTCCATAGGAAACTATGGATGCATCACTTTTTGACCAAAGTACCTTAGTTGCGTCAAAATTGCTGGATGAAAACAGGCGCTGGGAAGATGATGCGTCTGTTCCTTACTGAAGAGGAGGTGATGCATCGGTTTCTTACTGCAAGGGAAGGTGATGAATCGGTTTCTTACTGAAAATCCCAGCGTCGTGGTAGATTTGGTGCCCAGGTGCGATGCATGAGAAAATCCAGGCACTACAGGTCAATGCGGATGGGATCTGTGCCCGCAGACAGGTGATGCATTGACTTTTCCAGGTGCACAGCAGGAACTGCGTCGGAGTCGGAGCGGGAGTTTCAGACTTCGGAGACTCAGCACTCAGGACTCGGGCAGCAGTGGTCTTTCAGACCCCGAACAGGCACTGAATCAGAATTTTCAGTCGCACCGCTACTATGCATGTGTTTCTCAACCGCACATCAGTTTGAGGCGGGAAAAACTTTGCTGGAAGGGTGATGCATGGATTTTCAGCAACAGGAGCAGCAAAACAACCTCCAAGGGCCCAGAAATGGAGTTGGGCACCACAAGGTCACCACAGGTCAGAACTTCAAGCAGTGGAGTTCAGGGATACTGCAGGTGAAGTCTGTGTATCCTTGAGACTTCAGAACAGGAGGTAAGCTCTACATCAAGCCCTTGGAGATGTTCTCAAGCAGGATTCACAGCAAAGTTCAGTTTTTGTCGTCTTTAAGGTAGAAGCAGGCAACTGCAGGCCAACCCAGCAAAACAACACACAGCAAAGGAGCAGAACTCCTCTTCACAGCTCTTCAGCCCTTCTCCTTGGCAGAGGTTCCCCTTGATGCAGAAATAATCTACAATCCTGGGGTAAGAGCTCCTATACTTATCCTACCTTTTCCCTTTGAAGTCTTTGTTCAGAAAGTCTCTCTTGCTCAGTAAAACCAGTTTTGTCCTCACTGGTCCAGCCACTCTACAGGGGATGGAAACAGCATTGTGCTGGCCAGCCACAGCCTATTCAGGTGCTAGTGACAACTCCTCCCACCACTCTAGCCCAGGATGGCTCATCAGCATATGCAGGGAAACCTTCAGCTCTCTTTATGTGAGTGCCTGGAGTGAATGCATAAACAAGCCCCTGTCAATCTAAAACCAGACTTGTGATTCCACAGGCAGGTAGAGGCACACAAGATGGTTAAACAAGGAAATGCTCAATTTCTAAAAGTGGCATTTTCCAACACACAATTTAAAAACCACCTTTAGTAAAAGGTGTGTTATTAAATTCTGAGTCTAGAGAGCCCAAACTCCAAATCTCTAGCTGTTCCCGATTGAAAGTTACACTTGTAAAATGTTACAAGGAAGCTCCAATGATCGCCTAAGGGAGAGCTAGTCCTTTCAATAGTGAAAAACGAAATACACGGTATTTCACTATCAGGACATGTAAAACACACAAGTACATGCCCTACCTTTCACATACACTGCACCCTACCCAAGGGGGTACCTTGGGCCTACCTTAGATGTGTCTTACATGTAAGAAAAGGAAGGTTAAGGCCTGGCAAGTGGGTGCACTTGCCAGGTCGACATGGCAGTTAAAAACTGATAAGGAGACACTGCAGTGACGGGTCTGAGACACATTTGGAAGGCTGCTTGTGTGGGTGGCACAATCAGTGCTGCAGGCCCACTTGTAACATTTGATTTACAGGCCCTGGGCACACACAGTGCACTTTACTAGAGATTTACCTGGAAATCAAATATGCCAATCATGAACAATCAATAATAATCACAATTACCACACAGAGAGCATATGCACTTTAGCCCTGATCAGCATTGGTAAAGTGCCCAAAGTCCTAAAGCCAACAAAAACAGGTCAAAAAAAGGAGAAAAGAAGCAAAAAGTTTGGGGATAACCTTGCAAAAAGGGCAAGGTCCAACAGTGAAACACAAGCAAACCCCAAAGTAACCTGTGCTTACCCTTCTGATAGCTTGGCACAAAAGCAGTCAGGCTTAACTTAGAGGTAATGTGTAAAGTATTTCTGCAGAATTTTAAAGAGTAATGAAGTGAAAACACAACACAAGAAAAATCCCACACCAATTAAAAAAATTGAATACAATTTAATAAATTATTTGACACCAAATGGCAAAAATATAACCAGTAAAACTAGAGATATGCAATTTTTCGAATTTCAGGTACGTAAAGCACCTAAAAGCACAAAGGGCCCCTTGTGGTCATCTGGTCTTGCCGAGACCGGGTAAACGTCAAAAGTTCAGGCCAAATGCAATGGAGCGTGGGCCAGATACAGGAACCATGTTAGTCTCACTGAAGGAGTTACCTTCAAAGTCCAGCGCCAAGAGTTCCCATCGTGGTGGAAGAGTCCGCTAGGAGCAGGGAGAGTGTCGTGAATGGTAGTCGATGTAGCGTAAAGAGCTGGCCAGGCATTGCAGACGGTCTTCGCTGTAAAGTGAACATCCTGTCGGAAGTCGAGGACGGTCGTTGCTGGAGATTTGCATTGGCGGTCACCACGAGCTGTTGATGCTGTAGCATGAAGTGCAGATCTCGTGCTGCCAGATGGTCTCTGTGGCGTGAAAAGTCGGGTGTGCCGGAAGTACATGTTGGCGGGTGGCATGGGTGGGAAGGTCTTGCCACAAACTGACTCATTCACATTCACGAAAAGTTCAAAACTTTAGGATTTCTCCTTTTCTTTGGAGAGGAGCTGAACTGAGGCCACATCAAGGTTCCAGGACCTGAGGAGCACCTCTTGGTGGTTAGTAACTCAGTCCAGCAGAGTTCAGGCAGGTCCAGTTGCTGGTCCAGGCAGCAGGCCATCTGGGCAGTTGCAGGGAGCCTCTAGAGCTTCTTATGTCCCAGTAGCTCAAATCAGAAGGTCAGTCTGCTGACCCTTGGAGTCACGTCAGCCTGGGATGCAGTGGTGTCAAGTCCTTTGTGTGAAGGCAGGGCACAGCCTATTTAGTTGCAAGTGTGCCAAACTCTGCCCTCACTATCCTCTCGGTTGATGGCCCATCCAGGTACAACTAATCCCTCTATTGTGTGTCTGTCTGGGAGGAATAAACAAAGTCTACCTGCCAGCTACACCCAGCCATGTAACCGCGGAACAGGCTGCAGGCACCAAATAGTTAGGGCAGGAAAATACCAACTTTCTAAAAGTGGCAATTTCAAAATTATAACTTAAATCATACTTTGCCACTAAAGAGGATTTTTAATTACAATTTCTCAGACACCAAACATGACGTTCCTATCTGCTCCCAAATGAAAGTTATCGCTTATTAAATGTAATAAGTTAACCCAATGTTATCCTATGGGAGAGGTAGGCCTTGAAGGCAAAATGAATTTAAGAATTTTTCACTACCCGGACATGTAAAAGTTAAAAGTATATACCCAACTTCTTAAACACACAACACCCTGCCCTATGGGCTGTTTAGGGCCTACTCTGGGGGTGACGTACAAGTATTAAAAAGGATGGTTTGGGCCTGGCAAAAGGTTTATTTTGTCAGGCCGAAATGGCAGTTTAAAACTGCAGACACAGTTTATGTAGTACCACTTTACTAGGGACTTACAAGTAAATTAAATGTGCCGATTGTGTGAAAGCCAATTTTACCATGTTTAAAGGACAGTTCACAAGCACTTTAGCACTGGTGAGCCTTGGTAAAGTGTGCAGAATCATAAAAGCCAACAAAAATGGGTTCAGAAAACAGGAGCGTGAAGGCAAAAAGCTTGGGGATTACCCTGTAGAAAGGGACAAGTCTAATAATTGAAATATGTATATTTATATTCAAAACTTAAAAATCAAAACAATGATTTTTTTTACTGTACAAGTTTTTGGTTGCTTCTTTCTGCACCGATCTGGAAAGAGTTCCTCATCTTAACAGCTGACAAGGACAATCTCCACACATGCTAAGTAACTGGCTAAATGTTGGTATTATTTATGTTTTGAGATTATCTGAAAAGTATAGTAGTTGTCATCTATACACTGGTGTTTGTTGCCATTTTGGAAAACACACAAACAGTTTTAGGGCTCTTTTTTCTGTATTTTTAAAGTTTATAGGGGCATGTGAATGTAAATATTATTGGAGAGAAAATGTGTGAGATTTCCATGAAAAGCAAAACAGTTGACTAGTATTTGAACTAGTTATTTATAAGTAAATATTCACTTATTCTCAATGCCTTCATAGAGGACAACAGGGTACATATAATGTGTAAAGTGCACTGGTCTTGTCAGCACCACGGCACACTTTAAAATGGGTGTGCAGGACACAGACCTGGACAGTATGCCCTATCATAGTTCATGTGCTGCCCTCGGGGCAGCTGCATAGCTCTATCTTCCCTGTGGGCAATGAATTAGTGAAAGGCAGACTGGCTGTTGGAAGCCATCAGTCCACCTTTCACTGTGCAGGCAGCAATGTGGCCTGCAGCTCAAAGGGGGACAGAGATCTTCATGCAGGATGGTGCACTGCGTGATTGTACAAGTCTCCAGGGGAATGTCTAGCTGGTCCATTGGATCCTCCATACCCCATTTCAAGGGTCACCCTTGGCGAGGTGGAAGGTGGACGCACTGATTATTTGCCACTTCATTGTGGCACACAGTCTGGGGGTCCCGTATCAGTTCAGACCCAGCTATATGCAAATCAGTCTTGACCCTGTGCCTAATGGGAACAGTCCAGCCCAAACTGCCAAGCCAGGTCTTCCCTGGACCGGAAACAAGCATCCCGGGACCGGTTTTGGGTAACACCCCTCATCAGCCAGGCTAGCTTGAATCCAGTGGCAAAGTGAGCAAGGGACCCACGTCTGGGCATACCCTGCCAACGTAGGGCAAACAAAGCAAACACAAGGATATGATGGACGGAGCGCTGAAACTTTACAGGCACTCACCCCCAGTCACAGATCTGGGTTGAATCCATCATCGTTCTTTAGCTCACTTCGCCACCACAGTTCAGACCCAGCTATATGCAAATCAGTTTTGACTCTGTGCCTCATGGGAACAGTCCAGCCCGAACTGCCAAGCCAGGTCTTCCCTGGATGCTTTTTTCTGGTCCGATCTGTGACTGGGGGTGAGTGTCTGAAAAGTTTCAGCGCTCCGTCCATCATCTCCTTGTGTTTGCTTTGGAGAATTTTTCAGCCATATGTGCTGGGCAAAGGATACAGTCTAAGCGAGCATGTACGTCGTGAGGTGGAGTAAAGAAGGAATATTCACACATACCCCTGTAATGAGCCCTCCACATATCTATTAGGGACCAGTGGGATGGCCAGCTCAAGAGGGACTGGGCTTGCTTAACAGAGTTAAAGAGGGATGCTAGCGGTCAAGGTTAATGTCTAGGACTGCATTAGAATCATCACCCAGTAACCAAGGAAGATGTGACCACTCTGACAGGACTGTGGATACACATTGTAAAAAAATGTCTTGCTCAGTGTTTAGTGTATACACACTGCCCAGAACTACCATTTTACAGTCTAGTAACCCACAGACAAAGATATAGCATCGATGGGTATCGATTTTAGAGCCTGTGCGTCAAATGGGACTCCCACCCTTAGCAAGATGACCGCCCCATGGGCGAACCCCGAATATTGTGTGGCGAAAAGTTGTCCCCTACATTTCATGCACAGTTTAACGGCTTCAGGGGCGGAGAGGTGGGCCTTCTGCAAGTATACCATATTTGCCTGCTGGCTGTGGAGTTGCTCCAGGACCCTATGTCTTTTGTGAAGGAAATCCAAACCCCTGACGTTCCAGGTCTGTATTCTGTAATGTTGTAACGCAGTCGACATGTCATCACCGCATCAATGGTTGTATCAGTGAGGACACTCGGGGGCTAATTTGGATGTCGGTCGGAAAGCCTCTGATCGCAGGTCAGAGGCTTTCCGACCGACAACAAATAAGAGAAAACCGACCGACCGACATCCATGGTTTAAAGTCCGACCGCTTAATTACAATGTAGGAGGTCAGAGTTTAAACTGGCCGGTCGGACCAACTGGCTTCCGACGGGCTCTTGTATACAGCACATAATCTGTTATGGACAGTGTTTCCGCCGCCGGGATTATGATGTCGGTTTTCAACAGGCTTTTCATGTCGGGCTTTCTGACATGAAAAGCCTGTTGGAAAGTGACTTTGGGGGCCACTAGCAGGGCCGCCATGCCTTTGCAGCCTCCGGTTGGTGGCCTGGAGGGCACCTATGGTGCCCCCCTGTAAATCCCTGCATGTGTGGAAGGCACCGCAAGGTGCCTGCCACACAGTGCAGGGATTTACACAAACTCCCATTTCTCTATGGGAGCTTGTGCTGCGGCTGATTTCCGACTGCCGCACAAGCTCCCATGGGGAAATGGGAGTTTGCGACTGCATCATGTGCAGTCGCATTGTAATACAGTGTTTGGAACCGCTGAACTACGGTCGGTCGGTTCCCACACCAAGACGGTGTCAGTCGGAGGCAACTCCGACCGACATCGTAATTAGGGCCTCTGAGTATAGTGAAGGGCATGGAGGCATAGGAACATATCTGGTGAGATAAAGAACGTTTCCCTAATTCTGGGTCCACCAAGGAACAGTTGTTCAACCAAACTAAAAGTAACAAACAAAACATGATAACAAAGTAACGCATTGTGCAGTCGCTTAAGGAGGGGTCCAAGTGTGGTACAATTGTACTTATGTGAATTGTAAACAGGTGGACTAGTTAGAGATTTAGTGATGTAGAAATGTGCAATAATGAATCCATTACTCTCCCCATTTTCTGCTACACCCCCTAGAAACATTGGTGTGTTTAGGCTAATTTCCAACTCTAAATTAACTTTTACTTTAACTCTTTTGGGAATGTTTAGATGTGACTTTAGTGTTGAAAACACCACTAGGAATCTTTATGAATAACTGTAAAATTCTGACTGAGTGTGTTGCCAGGTTTTAGTCTCTACCCCACTGACCCTCCCATGGGAATTTCCATTTTCACACCTCAAAACTAAACTTATCACTGAAGAAAATCAGGCCACCAGGTGGGTGTTCCTCACTGTGAGTTTCTATTAAGGGCCTGATTTCGATGTCAGGCGGAATTGCTTCTGTCCGACACCGACTCGGTCCTTGGACCGATCGATACCCGGTTGGCGGTCCAGACCGGCCCACACTGTTCGGTCGCATTCTCACTTTTCTCAATGGGAGCTCGTGTTAAGGGCATAAACCGGCAGTAACACAAGCTCCCATTGAGAAAATGGAAGTGCAGTTCATCCCTACACCCCGTGGTGCCTGCCACAAGGTGCAGGGATCAACAGGGGTACACCATAGGCCATGCACCTAATGGGGTCCTGCTGAGGGCTCCCAAACACGCTTTGCGACATAGTTTCCATGTCAGACAAGCCGGCATGGAATCCATGTTGGAAACCGTGCATTGTAATCTCAGGGGCGGAAAGGCCCGCCCTTGAGATAACTGGCCAGCTTCCGACTGGTGGACGGGCTCCTCGAGGAAAACCAGCCGGAGACCGGCCGGTTTATGTCCGGTTTTCTTTCCGCCCCCCTCCATCAAATGGAGGCGGTCAGAAAGTAAACCGAGCGGCCCATTACAATGCAGCCGGTCGGAGCCTTTACGGGCTGCATCATAATCGGCCCCTAAACCTACACATGTCCGCAGAACCCAATTCTGTGAATCAGGATGAGTCACTTTTGGCTGTGACATCCAAAGCTTTTTCTATAAGTGTCTTGTTCCTGCCTCAGGTGTGATTAATTTCCAGGAGTAAGACATACTCATCGATACTAAGCTTTGGCCCAATTCACTTAGCTTTTTTATGAGTAGTTATTTTTTGTTTCAGATGTGAGTTACACCTGAATATCAAGACATGATTCATAACACAATTCTTGCACTTACTTTCCAGGAGTATGGTATGCTTATTTGTGCACACAGTATGCACGCATATTTTGCAAGTTGTGCCTGAGCCTGGTGTATGACACAACTACCCATAGAAAAAAGCTTTATGAGTCGGACCTTTTGTTAATCAATAGCTTAAGTAAGCATGTCTTACTCCTGGAACTTCAAAACTAACACCTAAACTTGGAGTAAGACACAACCGCCAGTTGAAATAGCTTTGTGAATCAGGCTCTTTGTGCCCCTAAATTTCATATAGTTGCATAAAACATTCTGTGGATTTGGCCCATGTGTATGTTACAGAATAAAAGCCAGAGTTCATATAGGTGCACAGTACTGTAGGTTCGGCAGAAAAGTGCTTCTGTGCGGAATACCTAGTATTTACAGCTCCATCAGAGGAACAAATATGCTTTAAGTTTGCCATGACCTTAAATGTGTTATGTGAGCAATGCATGCACTGAAGGATCGTGTTAGGGATGCAGGGCTTGGCTTTCATGTTCTTTTGGCTAATTCGTAACAGTTATTATATATTCATAATCTAAGCCAAGCCCGGGTCACAGTCTGAGCTCAGCCTGGTTTGCTTACATTGCTAACGGGAAGGTATTATTTCCTTTTGATGTTGTTCATTAAGGGCCCAGTGCATTTCCCGTGTCTCCTGCAGGATTACTTTTTCATGTAAAGGAGAGAGCTCCATGATTACACATGCTTTGCTCTCTGGCATGCTTCAAATTGCGAAAGGCCTCTCAATGGCAGAAAATATATGGTGGCACACACTCCTGGAGGAATTGGCAGAAAATCGTGGAAGTGGGCCATGCAAGGGCAGGAAATTCCAACCTTGTGAGTGGAAACTACCAGCCTTTAGCATAAAATGGTAACTGAATGCAGACCCCGCTTGGACAAAAACAATGTGGGTGGCAATGCAAATGGTCTTTATGGCTCAAACAAGTTTATGTGGATTGCATTAACTGAGTAAACTTGTGAGGGGCCCAGGGGGAAATAAGAACATTCTTTTACAAAGTAATTTATAAATGCTTAAAAGGTTGTCTGCACGACATTTGCAGGCGAAGCAAATCTTAATGTAACACCTGCCAAGTAAGAAATATATATGAACTTTGAAAATTGTTTTTTTATTGAAACTTAAAACGGGGTGTATACATTAGGTTTTCTTAGGATGGTTTTTACAGGTCTGGTGAAGGAGAAAAGATTCCTTAGATGTGCTCTCTTTCTGCCTAACTAGGTTAGCACTGTACAAATATTATTACATAAAATCATATTTGAAAGAATGCACTGCATTAAAGCACATAATTTTTTCAGACAATCATAAACCAAAGTTTATCAAAGGTACCATCGACGCATCATTTGGTAGCTTAGCATAACACAAGGTTTACCTATATAGAAGGTGTTGGGGCATGGGGGAGTATGCACCAACTTGCACGATAAAGGAAATATAGAAGGAGTTCCTTGCTTGAGGCATGTTTTGCTCAAGGCATTGAAGTGAGCGGTGTTTAGACAAGATATAGAGTTTAAAATATCGGGAGACATAAATATTGGAAATTAAATATCATGATACACAAATACCGTGATGCACAGATATTGCTGATAAGAATATCGTTTTATGAGGTAAGTAATATTGTTTTATAGAATATCGATGTTTTAAATATCATTTTCAGTAATATAGTTGTTAAAAAGAAAGTTTTTAAATTATTTTAATGTGTTTCAGTTGATATATTATTTTCATGTGTTACTATTGTTTATAAAAATGTTCATTTTTAAAATATAGCTTGTAATTTTAAGTGATTTAGTGTTTTTTATTTAATTATTAATAGTAATTTATAGTGTCGAAGCGGGTTGTTGGGTTTGCAAGGGGGATAGGATGGGAAGTTAAAAAGCTAATAATTAATTATGAATCATTTAATAGATTTTATTCAATTATATGATTGATAAGCCTGGGCGTAGTTCGCGAAGTAGCGCTACGCGAAGCTACGCAAAGTGCAGTTCGCACTACGCGAGCTACGCGTAGCACTACGCGAACTGCGTAGTGCACTGTTCGCAATGATTGCACAGTGCCGGATGCTTGTCCGCACTGTGCAATCATTGAAAACGGCATCTTGCACAGTGCGAGCTGTCTTTACTGCCGCCGAGTAGATTTTTACTCGAGCGGCAGCTTTCTCAACGCGGACTGGTAGTTTCTCATCGCGAGCGGTCGCGAGCATACGCGACCACTCGCAATGAGAAACCTGACCTCCCCGCGTTGAAAATCTCGCCGGAGGTTTATTTTCCACGCTCGCGATCGACAACTTGATGTTGCTGATCGCGAACGAGGAAAAAGTCTCGCCGGGATGTCATTTTGCTTGCTCGCGGTCGCCAACTTGACGTTGAGGACCGCGAGCAAGCAAAAATGACCGCTGCACTACGCTTACGCTCACGCGTGTTTGCACTGTGCTATGTGCAATTCGCGTTGTGCGAAGTAGCGCAAACTTCGCAAACTACGCGAGCGTAGCGTAGTGCTTTGCCCAGGGTTAATGATTGATAGTTATTATGTAAATTATGTAATATTGATTTATTTTCGTTATGTTTTATTTGTGGGGTGTTAGGTTTGTAGGGGTCTAGAGTGGGAAGGTAATGAAGTAATAATTAATTAAAAATGTATTATTAATTGTTAATTATTTTATTGATTTTTAATTATGTAAATTATGGAATACTGATTTATTTCACTTATATTTTAGTTGTTGGCTGTTAGGTTTGTAGGGGTGAAGGGTGGGAAGTTAATTAATAATTGAATAACAATTATTTATTCATTGATAATTATTTTATAAAATAGTAATTTTGTAAATTTGTTAATTATTTTCAGTTTAAAAAATATATATAAATATATATATATACCTATCTGTAAACCACAATCAAGCCGTTTTATGAGTGAGCCCGAGCGTGCTGGAGCTTGTTTTTATCCTACAAGCAGGCATGTTGAGAATATATATATAAATAAATATATATACATATATATATATATATATATATATATATATATATATATATATAATATATATATATATATATATATATATATATATATATATATATATATATATATATATATATATATATATATATATATATATATATATATATATATATATATATATGTAGAAACAAAGTTCCCCTTGCGGTGGAGGCACACTCAGGATCGTCGCTCAGGTCTCATGTGCATAGCCCCTTAGAATTTGCTGCCAACGCGTTTCAAGCATTACGCCCTTCCTCATGGGCAGCCTGTGAAGCAAAAGAATGGAGGTCAACAACCAGCGTTTTCCCTCATTGGTTTTTATTACTCCTTAATTCAATAATTATGGTGCATTCTGGGGCTGGTAGTTGCAATAGAATACCGCCAAACCATTTCAAGCTTTTAAAACAATCAATAATCGGGGAAACAAATGTCACATGAGAAATGCAATTGCAATACCAGGCTTCTCCCGCTTCGCCTCGCCGCTCGAGCTCCAGCGGCAGCGAACCCACAGAGTTCATGTGGTGGTGCCATCCGTGACCCGGGGCGGTCACTCAAATGTACAAACAAAGTTCCACTTGCGGTGGAGGCAGACTCAGGATCGTCGCTCAGGTCTCATGTGCATAGCCCCTTAGAATTTGCTGCCAACGCGTTTCAAGCATTACGCCCTTCCTCATGGGCAGCCTGTGAAGCAAAAGAATGGCGTCAACAACCAGCGTTTTCCCTCATTGGTTTTTATTACTCCTTGATTCAATAATTATGGTGCATTCTGGGGCTGGTAGTTGCAATAGAATACCGCCAAACCATTTCAAGCTTTTAAAACAATCAATAATCGGGGAAACAAATGTCACATGAGAAATGCAATTGCAATACCAGGCTTCTCCCGCTTCGCCTCGCCGCTCGAGCTCCAGCGGCAGCGAACCCACAGAGTTCATGTGGTGGTGCCATCCGTGACCTGGGGCGGTCACTCAAATGTACAAACAAAGTTCCCCTTGCGGTGGAGGCACACTCAGGATCGTCGCTCCGGTCTCATGTGCATAGCCCCTTAGAATTTGCTGCCAACGTGTTTCAAGCATTACGCCCTTCCTCATGGGCAGCCTGTGAAGCAAAAGAATGGCGGTCAACAACCAGCGTTTTCCCTCATTGGTTTTTATTACTCCTTGATTCAATAATTATGGTGCATTCTGGGGCTGGTAGTTGCAATAGAATACCGCCAAACCATTTCAAGCTTTTAAAACAATCAATAATCGGGGAAACAAATGTCACATGAGAAATGCAATTGCAATACCAGGCATCTCCCGCTTCGCCTCGCCGCTCGAGCTCCAGCGGCAGCGAACCCACAGAGTTCATGTGGTGGTGCCATCCGTGACCCGGGGCGGTCACTCAAATGTACAAACAAAGTTCCCCTTGCGGTGGAGGCACACTCAGGATCGTTGCTCAGGTCTCATGTACATAGCCCCTTAGAATTTGCTGCCAATGCGTTTCAAGCATTACGCCCTTCCTCATGGGCAGCCTGTGAAGCAAAAGAATGGCGGTCAACAACCAGCGTTTTCCCTCATTGGTTTTTATTACTCCTTGATTCAATAATTATGGTACATTCTGGGGCTGGTAGTTGCAATAGAATACCGCCAAACCATTTCAAGCTTTTAAAACAATCAATCATCGGGGAAACAAATGTCACATGAGAAATGCAATTGCAATACCAGGCATCTCCCGCTTTGCCTCGCCGCTCGAGCTCCAGCGGCAGCGAACCCACAGAGTTCATGTGGTGGTGCCATCCGTGACCCGGGGCGGTCACTCAAATGTACAAACAAAGTTCCCCTTGCGGTGGAGGCACACTCAGGATCGTTGCTCAGGTCTCATGTGCATAGCCCCTTAGAATTTGCTGCCAACGCGTTTCAAGCATTACGCCCTTCCTCATGGGCAGCCTGTGAAGCAAAAGAATGGCGGTCAACAACCAGCGTTTTCCCTCATTGGTTTTTATTACTCCTTGATTCAATAATTATGGTGCATTCTGGGGCTGGTAGTTGCAATAGAATACCGCCAAACCATTTCAAGCTTTTAAAACAATCAATCATCGGGGAAACAAATGTCACATGAGAAATGCAATTGCAATACCAGGCATCTCCCGCTTTGCCTCGCCGCTCGAGCTCCAGCGGCAGCGAACCCACAGAGTTCATGTGGTGGTGCCATCTCCGTGACCCGGGGCGGTCACTCAAATGTACAAACAAAGTTCCCCTTGCGGTGGAGGCACACTCAGGATCGTTGCTCAGGTCTCATGTGCATAGCCCCTTAGAATTTGCTGCCAACGCGTTTCAAGCATTACGCCCTTCCTCATGGGCAGCCTGTGAAGCAAAAGAATGGCGGTCAACAACCAGTGTTTTCCCTCATTGGTTTTTATTACTCCTTGATTCAATCATTATGGTGCATTCTGGGGCTGGTAGTTGCAATAGAATACCGCCAAACTATTTCAAGCTTTTAAAACAAGGGGAACTTTGTTTGTACATATATATACATATATCTATCTATCTATCTATCTATCTATCTATCTATCTATCTATATATATATATATATATATATAAATATATATATATATATATATATCCCAACCACAAAGCACCAGATTTGGGCGAGACTTAATGGACTGCTATTTAAGAGTTGCGGCATGCTGCCTTTCCGCATTTTGCCAAACACCTGTGATCAAGGGCGCAAGACGCCCGAGACGCGTAAGTATTAAATATTGGCAAAAGAATTCTGTGTGTTTGCTGGTCCTGAGCAGAGCTGCCTTGCATAAATAAAGGATTACACAAGGTGTGTGCCTCTCCAAATCTGGTGCTTTGTGGTTGGAATTGAATTGCGGCCCGACCAGGGTCGCGGAGAGGCCCCCCCACGAATGTAGCGGTGTCCAGCGTGTTACTCAACATCGCGATATGGAGCTTTGTGGTTTCTGCACTAAAAGGAGAAAAACAGTCCTGCCGTAACCAGTAACTAATACAGAAACCTACTGAGGTACTTGAATTTTAATAATGTGGATTTGGCAGCCGTAATGATTACAAACTTACCTGTGGAATGAACTCTAAATACCAGGATGCACTTTGCTGATACGCCCAGGTGGGCGAGACTTAATGAACTGCTATTTAAGAGTTGCGGCATGCTGCCTTTCCGCATTTTGCCAAACACCTGTGATCAAGGGCGCAAGACGCCCGAAACGCGTAAGGATTAAATATTGGCAAAAGAATTCTGTGTGTTTGCTGGTCCTGAGCAGAGCTGCCTTGCAGAAATAAAGGATTACACAAGGTGTGTGCCTCTCCAAATCTGGTGCTTTGTGGTTGGAATTGAATATATATATATATCATGGTATATAATAATTTTTGTATTAAGGGTTTAATCTTTTTCTACATTCATGGGGTTACTCATATTGTTGTAGGGATTCTGCACATATACAGAGCTATGCACAGGATAATAGGACCTCGGAATATAGTGGTGAGCCAACCATAAACCTTAGCACCTAAAACCCTAATCCGACTAGCTGTAGCGTCTCATTAGCAACAATGCTACCAATGATTAGACAACCCAGAACACGGTATCTCTCTCTCAGGACTCGCAGTAGCAAGAACACCCTTTCATAACTCACTCATACCTGTCCACAATCGTACGTAAGAAGAGACACTGAATAGTTTAAAATGTTTATTTCAACTAACGTGCTCTAAGATACAGTACACGTGCCAGTACTATCAGCATAATGATAAAATAAGCAGCATAGTTACAACTCCATAGAATACAAACGGGGAAAGCATTTCATAAAGCAGTGGATATAAGGATATATGGCCTTACCACCCTCCCCGTGCTAGTAGCTAAGTTATTATAAAAATAGAAGACCTCTGGGCTTTGACTAGCGAACCCCCATACCTCAATATCTAGATGCACAGTTTACATCATCAGATACAAACAGCTCTTCTCTCTGGAAAGGTTGTTCTTCAAGTGTCTTCAACATTGAAATCACAATATTAAAAGCCCACGAATTTCTCCAAGGCAGCTGTAAATAGAGTGTTATGTCTAAGTGCGAGGGACTGGCCAAATCAGCAGGAACAAGGAACGTTGTTTATCGACCTTGTACATGGTGTGCAGACAGTAGCCCAAAAGGGAACAGGAGACAAGGTGAAAGTTAGAAATGCAGACAGTGCTAAGATAGCCTGGCAGAAGCAGAGGCTCGAGAAACAACGGCACAAAGGAACGTGCGCAAAAAGGGCCTCATTGCAGCTAGGCCCAGGTCAACGTAGTAAGGTAGACCAGGAGGCCACAAACCACACGACAATATATGTAATGTGTTTGAAGTGAAATACTTAACTTACTCTACCTTAGAGTGCAGAAGGAATAGTAAAATTAACCTGTTTGCAGTTCAACACTTTCCCTACTGTTGCGCTGTTTGGAGTAGGAATAGTAACTTTTACCCCTCCGAAGTTCAACACTTTCCCTACTGTTGCACCCTTTGGAGTGGGAATATGAAATGATACCCCCTAAAATCTAATGCTTTCCCTTCTGTTGACCTGTTTAGAGTGTGAATAGTATATTTAACCCCTCCGAAGTCAAACACTTTCCCAACTGTTGTGTTGTTTGGAGTGGGAATAGTAAATGTAACCCTCCAAAGTCAAAGGCATCCCTACTGTTACACAGATTGCAGTGGGAATAGTAAATTTTACTCCCCCGAATTCCAACATTTTTCATACTGTTGCTGTGTTTGGAGTGGGAATAGTAATTTCAAGCCTTCCAAAATCCAATGCTTTCCCTGCTGTTGCACAAACCGGAGTGGCAATCCTAAGTTTTACCCCTCCGAAGTCCAATACCTTCCCTACTGTTGCGCTGTTCTTAGTGAGAAAACTAAATTTAACCTCTCCTAAGTCCAACACTTTTCCTACCATTGTTTAAACTGGTTTGGGAATAGCAAATGTAACCCCTCCGAAGCCCAACACTGTCCCTAATGTTGCATAATCTAGAGTAGGAATAGTGTATTTAGTATTCTTAGACTCCCAATAGTTTTCATTATAATAGTTAAATAGAATTTATAGCATTAATTGTTTCTTTTTTAATATTTTATACTGTTTGTTGCATTTTCAAACTCATTTGAAATTTTATAGCATTTCTAGTTAATGTGTTTTTTGAGGTTTTACATTTTTCATATTTTTTTATTGCCTAAATAATTAATGAGTATATTTTTTATTATTGAATTATTAATAGTTTGTGTGATTTTATTGTGTATGTATTATATATATATATATATATGTGTGTATATATATAAATATATATATACACACACACACATATATATAATAAATACACAATAATATATATGTGTGTGTTTTTATAGTAATGAAGTCAAATATTTAAAATATATATAACGTAAAATATATATTTTATATCTTTATCAATGATGTTATAAATGCTATATATATATTTATATGAACACAAACACATATATGTGTTTATGTGTTTATATAAATTTATATTTATGTATAGAAAAGTGTTATTGTTTTTGAGTAAAAAGGCTGCAAGGCGTGCCTGTGAAAGACATGCAAAATTCCAAGAGTTAGCCACAAAATATGGGGTTGACTTGTCTAACAGTCAGGAAATAAGGAAGAATTTCAGAATGCTCATAAGTGATGACACCATAAGGAATATGAGAACATCAGGTATGAAATTACATATGAACGCATTAGTTGGTAATATCCAGAAGAGAAGTGACACTCAAAGTGCAAGGACTGGTGGACTAGAATGGAAAAGAAACAGAAAGAGAAGAATTATATGGGGGGTCAAATGGGGAGACTAGTATGGGCGACACAGAGGTCAAAGAGGTACCAATTGAGAGAGGTTCATGGAGGTGGACATGTGCCTGTACCCGGGAGTCGGGGTGATCTTTCTACATTTACCAATCAATTTCCAAAATTGCAAGAACAGTCTGACCTGTGGTACACACAAGTGGAGTGGCATGTGAACATTTCAAAAGTGTTGTGGGAAGATTTAAATACTTTCTTTGATATTGTTGTCTCAAATGATTTATGGGTAGAATGTAAAGCTGGGCCAGCTGCTGAGCCGCAGAGAGATCTTCAGACTCATGCGCTTTCTCCTATTGTTTTGGACAAGTATAACAAGGTAATTACCTTTTTGAAAATGAAGACCCCACAGAAGGAGGTTGATTGGCTCAAAATATCCACAACTACCCAGGAGTCTATAGAGTCTGTGCATGCTTATTATGAGCAACGTATGCACGTTTTTAGTCAGCAAAACCGCTTCAAAAATCCAGAAAGGGAACATCTCAGTGGTGTCCTGTGACCGTTTGTTCTTGGTTTGCATCCAGAAATCAGTATTGATACACAGCAGAATGTGGTTTGTTAGCAGTCAAAGTCCCTTTATGAGATTTTGAGGTACGCAATATGTTGCAGTGATGCTGTGGAAGTGAGACAGAAGAAGGTTAGAGAGAAATGTATGTTGGCACAAATTAAATTGGCACAGAAAGGATGTTAGAATGGCCCCTTTGTGGTGAATTCATTATATAGTCTGGCCATATTGCTAGTGCAGGAATGCAAGTTGTTGGTTATCAAGGTGGTGGTCAGTTGGTTCAGAATGGAAACTTTGTTCCACAAGGCACAGGTCAAGGGATGACTGTTGATCAGGATTCAGCAATGGACCTAGCCATGTTGTAGAAGATCACTCCATGCCACATTTGTAAGAAGGCAGGGAACTGGAAACGCAAATGTAGGCTGAATCCAAAGTGAATGGATAATGATGTTCAAATGCTACACATGAATGTAATGCCTATGCAAAATGTGCAAATGCGAAGACCTCATAATGCCAATATGCCATAGACCCCAATGATGCAACAAAATATGGCTAACCCGATGTATAATTCAAATCCCCAAACCTAAAGGTTCCACACAATCCTTTCATGAGCCCCAAAATTTTCCAACAGTTCCCTGTTTTGATAGTTAGATTCTGATCAATCATAATGACGGTACATGAAAGGGAAGGAGGATTGCATCCTTGACACAGTTCTGGAGCTAGACCAGAGTGGGCCATATGTATCTGGAGAGTCAAATGGCCACTCCGTATAATTCTTGATTGATACTGGAGCTACCAGCTCTACTGTTAGAATAATAGAGGTCCCAAACCTCGATAGGTTTGGGACCTCTATTATTCTAACAGTAGAGCAGGTAGCTTGCGACACGACTCCAGCAATGTGTGACTTTTGCGCCAACAGATGCGTCAGAATTTATGACGCATCTGTCAATCCAATCCTTGGGCCATGGTGCACTGTATTGTAAATATGGCGCATCTATGGTGGCGCAAGGGTTTCGTGTGGAGGCGCAGGGAAACTGACGCATCTCTACAGATGCGTCAGTTTCTTGTAACACTGCCCCTGTGTCTCTAACAATTTGAGAGTTACAATCTATACTGATAACTAGTACAGGTTTGGCATAATTGTGGAAAGATGTTGTCCCAAAGAGGTTTCATGAATTCTTCTGATTCCCCCATTAGGACTGGGTATTATGTGATGGACTTCCTGAAGTCATTGCAGTTGCATGCAGAGGTAGCTGTTGTGAAATATGCAGCACACAAGAGCAGGTGAGATTTTGTGACTACTAAAAACCACTATGTAGATGAGATGGCAAGGTAATGCGCTCCTATGTCCTGCACATTTAATAGAGATCACTCATGTGACTCTGAAATAGATGCTGTATCAGACATGTTGTTGACTGTTGCTGATACTTGACAGAAGATCAAAAACAATCAAGAAGAATCCGCAGAATGTGAACAGGAGAAGTAGGTTAAAGCAGGGTGTGTGACCAATCAGGGCGAAATCTGGGTTTTAACAGATGAGAGACCAGTCAGATCAGAAGCTATGTTGTCAACCTTGGCCAGACATTTACATGGTCTCTCTCATATAGGGAGAGATGCAATGGTTTATCTCTTCAAGACCTGTTGGCTCAACCCTCATTTCTGTATCATAGCAGAGAACCTATGTCACAGATACATTACCTGCCTGCAGTTAAATGCAGGAAGGAGGAAAATCAGGTATTCCTCTAATAGCATGTAACTGCCCTTCGTGAAAATGCCCATTTGCAACAGACTCCATTAGATTCTGGTGGCAGTCTGTCTCCCTTCCCATTAGGTGGAAGTGTACCCCACAAGGAGAAATAACAGTCTCATTGTGGCCAAACTGCTGTTGGGGGAATTGATTCCAAGGTTCAGCCTACAAGTTTCTCTGGAGTAAGATTGTGGGACCCATAAAAAAGAGGTTATGAAGATGCTGTGTGTAGCTCTTCAGGTGGAACAAAGATTTCACTGTAATTACAGGCCAGAGGCATCAGGGATTCTAGAACAAATCAATGGGATGTTGAAGTCTCGACTTGCCAAAGTATGTGCGTCCACTTCCATCAAGTGGCCCAATGCCCTTCCCTTTGTTCCGATGAGCCTCCAAAGCACCCTTGATTGGAGGACGGGACTCTCCCCATGAGATCCTGAAGGGGAGAGCCATGAGACATCCCCGCCATTCCTCCAGCTGCGCTTGTGAATATAACAGATGATATGATTCTTGACTACTGAAAGGGACTGGCTGATGTGGTGCATTCTGTCTCTCACCAGACTAAGTTGGGGCCTCCACTTCCAAGGCAAGAACAGTACCGTGACCTGTCTGGTGGACTGGGTCCTGGTAAAGAAACATGTCAGGAAATTGTGTCTGGAGCCCCATTGGCATGACCCTTTCCATGTCATTCTTTGACAAATACTGTTGTAAAGTATGGTGGGCTACCAAATTGGATCCATGTTTTGCACACCAAGAGAGTGAGACAAGCCGGCGAAGAAGTGGTGACAACAACCACTGATTTACAGGGTCAAACTCCTGTGCATACTGAACACTCAGAAGAAGGAGAAGATTATGCACAAGCATCTCAAAGTCAACTCGAGACAAGTGCAGAGCATTTCGTGACTGCGGCAAGAGTAGCCACAGTGAACCAAGCCGAAGAAAGTGGCAGTGTACACTCCGTGCTCGAAGAAGGTGCAAGGACTTCGGCCAGAGGAAAGCAGAAAAGAGAAAGGTGGCCAAAAAGGGGTGAGAGACTGGGAATTAATGTGTCAGAAGAATGAGTCCCAGACAGATCAATGAAAAGACGGAGACAAGTGAACAAAGTGAAAGTGATAGTGAATAACCAGTAGTCAGAAGATTGATGAGACAACGGATGCCTAGACAAAGGCACACAGCTCCTGAATTGACTTACATTGCTGAAGGTGGGCCTGACTCAACAACACATGAGACTGAGAGTCAACAGAAGATCTTTAAAAAGCCTCCATTAATAGTGCTAGCACAAGGAAGATTGATTGATTTTGACTGGCTAAATTCAAGTGAGATGTATGCAAGTGCTGAAGATTTATGATTATTTTCTGAAATCTTGTGAAACTCTTAGGGCCCAGAGTCCAGAAGAAGAGTAAGATTATCATTATTAGAGAAAATATGTTTAGGGTTAGGGTCAACCTCTGACGTCAACTGAATTAATTTACTTTGAATGAACTGAAGGTTTGCTGATCTGCACAAGAGAATCAAGTAGAATTTTGCATTGATTTTTCTGTGTTCTTTTAATCTGATTTATAAGAAACCATGGTGTCTAATTCCCCAAACAAGTGTAGAGAGATAATAACATTAGTGGCAGCTGCCTTGGTTATCCTAATGGGTGGTCTATTAGTGGGCTTGAATTCTTCTGTTGTACATGCTTCCACAGAAACTAGACCTAAACAACTTATTTAGAAGAACAGTGCAGATTTAACATGAAGATACTTTATTGAGTACATTGAGATGGTTCAGAGGGAAATTATTAAGTGAATGTAGTTTTAGGCTGTTGAATGAGTACTTCAGTACAATGAATACAAAGGGGTGCTATATTTGTACATATTTACCTACCTCAACTGCAGCCGGTTTGGCTTATCTTCATTTATTGTTTGTTGGACCAGACATCCTTGGGGCATTTTTCCGTGTTTTTTTGTCTTCCAGCCTCCTGTTTTAGCTTGCATTTGGACTCTGCACACTTTACTACCTACTACTGCTAACCAGTGCTAAAGTGGTAACATTGGTTAATACCCAAGTGGCACTTTTTAATGTACTTGTACGTCCCTAGTAAAGCGATACAACATGTACCCAGAGCCTATAAATGAAATGCTACTAGTGGGTCTGCAGCACTGATTGTGCCACCCAATTAAGTAGCCCTTTAAACATGTCTCAGTTCTGCAATTGCATGCCTCTGTGTGTAGTTTTAAACTGCCATTTCGAGCTGGCACGATCAACCTCTTGCCAGTTCCAAACTTTCCTTTTTATTACATATTATTCACCCCTAGAGTAGGCCCTAAACAGCTCAAAGGGCAGGATGCAGTGTATTTAAAAAAATGGACATGTACTCTTAAGTTTTACATGTCATGGTAATGAAAAAATCCTACCTTTGTTTTTTACTACTGCGAGGCCTATTTCTACCATAGGAAACATTGGGTTAACTTATTACATTTAATAAGTGATAACTTTCAATTGGGAGCCAGTAGGAAGGTTGAGTTTGGTGCCTAAAGGATTGTAATTTAAAGCCCTCATTAATGGTAAAGTCAGATTTTAAGTTACGATTCTGAAAATGCCACTTTTAGAAAGTTGGATTTTTCTTGTCCCAACTATTTGGTGTCTGCTACCTCTATCCTGGGTCACATCGCTGGGTATAGCTAGCAGTTGGTCTTTATGTATTGCTCCCAGTCAATGAGACAAAGGGCAATAGGTGTTGGCAGGATGGGCCATCTCTGTCTTGATGAGGTGGATGAGGTCACCCACAACACTTGTATATCACAAAGGTTCTGGGTTTGACACTGGACAAATTACATAAGAGGAGATGGAAGCAGGAAAGGAAAGTGAAAGAGAAAAATTAAGGAAAGGAGGAAGAAGCAATGAAGGATTTAGGGGTGCACCTAAAATTGAGTTTGGACTGGAAGAATACAGGGACCTTCTGTATTGTAAGGGAAAAAGATGAAGTTGAAGATCCAGAATTTGCAGGATGGAGTGATTGTGATTGGGCATATAAGCCTAAAGGAGTTACGTTTTTGGTGGGAAAGGAAACTGATGTTAGGGTAATTTGTTGTTTATGCAGAAGGAATTTGTATTTTCAACTTCTTACAAATTAGATTGGTAGCTGCTACCTAGCTTCAGTGTTTCCCAAAGTGTGTCATGTAGGTAAAATAGATGGTAAGGGAGTATTAACTCATGGAAGGGCTGTGAGTAGGGCTTCACAAAGAGTAGGTAAAATAGTTGGTGCCATGATTCTTTCTGGAGACATAGTTTTGAATTACCTGAAGTATAGAAAACTGACTGATTTGTTTGACCCTCTTGCTACTAATACCACTTGAGCTTTAACTGCTTTTACCACTGAGCTTGTTATAATCATAGTGATGGTTTTACAGAACAAGCTTGCTCTAGATCTTTCACTCACTAAAAAGGGAGCAACTGTGCTGCACGTACGTTCTTAACAACAGTAATGAAAATAAAAGTTTGCTGCGAATAATTGTGACATTTATAAAGATTTGAAGGATTTGGAAGAGACCAGGGTCTGGAAAGCAATAGGGAAAGGTTTTCCTGCAGTTGGTAGATGACTTAGTGATGTTGGTAGTGGATTGTCAGGGAGCATACTAACACCTATATTAATCATTACAATTTGTGTGATATGACAATTTATTTTTATTAGGGGACTGAAATTAATTCCTACAAATGGTAGGTCATAATGTAATGAAGGAAGGAAATGGTCTGAATCGAATGGGAGGAAAAGGAAACATGCTAAGGTCGAGTTGGAGGAATTGCAGAGTCACATCTATGACAAGCTGAGAAACTTGGAAGAGTCCGGACGCAAACTGCGAAAGTCAGCAACTGTTGTGTAATGGGTGGGCGTTTGGAAAGCAGGGGTGTAGTATATGGTGACTCCCAGAGTCACAAGAGGGAGGGATTTGATAAAGATTTTTTCATAAATAAATGCTTTGCACATATATCAACATTAACTTGGAACATGAAAAAGTATAGAAAATGTATTTTTTACATTTAGGTTGATCATAGGTCTGTGTTATAAAATGGCTCATGTTAGTAGACACTTTGTTTTGTAAGATGTGAACCTATATTTCTAGAAATAAGCTGAAACAGCATCGAAAACATGCACTGCTTTCTCATGTAGAAAATAACTTTTGTTCATTGAGATTGTGGTTACATTTCTTAATTGAGTGGAGGCCTTTTAGTTGCACCTGTATGTACAAGAAGTCGGTATGTCTTATCTGCTAGTTTTAAGGTTACAGTTGAAGCTTGCTTCTGAGAATGTTTTATATATTTTAATCAGACTGAAACTGTATCTTTTCTGTCTTCAATTTGAGAAATTATTTATGACTGATAATGTTAGAATTCTGCCATTTTAAGTTTTGTATTTGTAGCTTTTCAGTTTTAGTTTTTTCCATCCCGACTCTCTCTTTCTCATTCCAGAGGTGCAGATGCCTTTCTCCCTTGCCCAAAGAGATTTGCTTTGACTCTTAGAGAGAATTCTCTTTTAATTATTGAAGGTGGCTGTCTTTCTCACTTGATAGAGGAAGCTTTACTTGATTCATATAGATACTGCCTTTATTTGGTTTTCCATGCTGACACCTGCCTGACTTCTCCCAACGTTTCATGGCTTGGCTGAGTAGGGATTTCACCTTCATGGGAAACTGAGTCTGCTTTGATTTATTTGGAGACAACTTTATAGTAGTTTGTCTTTGCATATATGATTCTGAATTGCTTTGCAAAGTATTGGCTAAGGCATTTGATGTATTGGCTATTGATTCATTTGATGATGTGAATTTGTAACTTTGCTAATCCTTAATAAACTTTCATGGTTAGCAAATCTAATATTATCTGTCATCTTTGTGGGGCCAAATGTGTTTCACTATATTGAAATGCATTGATTGCTATGTCAGCCTCAGTCAGAACTAAAGGTCTATCTGCTTGAGTGCAGCCTGAAATTGGGTTTGCACCAGAAATTTGCACAGTACAAAGTGCTGTATCAATGGAATCTTGCATATTGATTCTGGCACATCTTGATCTCTGTGGTGAATCTTCAAAATTCCCTCAAAGAGTTCCATCACTGTCTTCAGTCGCATTCTACACAAAATGCTCTTCATCTGCAACTTTCACATAAACATTGTATACAAACTAAGGCCTTTAGTGACTGGTGCATCTTTGATAATGACCATTTATTTGGAAAAGTACTTCCTATGGTATTTTAACTGGGGTACTAAACTCCATAATATCCGAAAACCGGTAACTAAAATTTTGAATTCAGATGGCACCAAAAAAGAGTGAACTTAGCAAAAAAAAACGAGTTGTATTTTGACTTAGTAGCTGTTTTTAATCAATATTTTAATTAATTCATTGTTTTAGATCAGCACTCCCTGTTAGCACAGTAAGTTGAAATATGTTTCACTGCACTTTTCACCCTTAGCAGTTTACGTTGCCTAAGACGTTCTCAAGGGTTTGCTCCTACAATAATTTTTAGAGGTCTTCTGATGTAGGTAATCAGCTTGAAAGAGGCACTTAATTCATCTCATGATATCAGTCCTCTTGAATGTGCCTTGATGCAATCTGTTTGTGATTTGCCATATATGGCCCCGCTGCTGTCAATACTACTACTATCATGATTGCTTCATGGCCACTTAATTGGTACTCTTAGCTACTAGTGCTAAGACTACAATGAATAAGGAAGCCATGTAAAAATCTAATGAACTCTGAGGACCACTGCTTCAGGATCTTTGCCTTGCAATGTTGCTTTTATGGGCCCTGCTGCTTGCATCACTCTCTATTGTGGGCCTTTTAAGTATACTATTTAGCTTTATCTACTCAAATGTAAAGTTGTATTTTTCCATCTTGCATATTGGCCAATATTCTTATGATCCAACCATTTCCCCAGTCAGTGAAAGAAATAAACCCTGTCAAAAAATCTAATATGATTTTAATATTCCCCAATTCTCTACAGTATTTACAAAAATTAGATCAGGCCTAAAACATGCTTCTAAACTCTGCATCCTTAATCCAAGCACAGAAAACTGGAGTAAACAAAAGGAGGAACAAACAATATTTTATTGCCATCCGTAAACAACAAAACTGAAGCAGAATAATCTTAGACCAGTCTTTCTTGCTGCTAACTTGTGTAACAAAGTTATATTGTATTAGCCCCTTGAGAAAGAAAGAAAAATGACTCCTTCTCTCTCACTTTCCTTTCTTTGAATGGCATTTTAGTTTGTGGTTGTGCAGGAGTTTATCAGTGTTTATGTGTTTACACTGTTGAGGGCTGTTTCCCTTTTGGTGGGATTTTATTAGTTTTAATAATTTTAAACCTAAGACAGGTGTTGTATCCTGGGACATGTTGTTTAATGTGTATTGTACTTTAAACCTGTATGAAAATGTTCTGTTATGGGCGTTCTTACATCTGGCTGCATGCATGCATTTTAACTCTAGAATTCTGCCAAAGGGGCAGTTGACGGTTGGAGCTAGACCGCTAGACTGCAAGCTGATGGGATCGCTTTATCCGCTTTACGACTTGAATAAATACAAGCTTGAGAACTTACTTTCCGAATTAAAAGTGGTACTTATTCACAACAACAGAACAGCCTATTTAGGGGAAAGTGTCTATATACTTATTACTATTTGTCTCTTTAGAAAATATAACAATTATTTTATTTTGATTCAGCATCAAAGATTTCTCGAGCTAGATTGTTGCCAGCTACAGGTTTAAGAGGGGATATGTGACTACTGTATAGGTGTTGCTTTCAAATTTCTCTCATTACTTTTTAGTTCTGGCTTGACAACACAGCTCTTTTCAAGACTTATTGTGACCAATTCATTAAACAAGCATTGTTATACCCTTCTCAAGCCTGGATTTTGGGCCTGATTATGATGGCAGTGGGACTGCCACCGTCAACCCGTCGGTTGCGGTCCCACCGCCATCGGACCGTGGTGGTCCGCCCGCTGCATTACAATGGCAGGCGGATGGTTGGCGGTCAGAGAGACCAACCGCCTTGCACCCGGCAGGCTCAAGGAGCCCGTGGGTGTGTCGGAGGGACTTGAATCCCTACAACAGTGGCGGTGCCTGCTCAGGCACCGCCGTAGGTATTACAATGTCCCTTTTCCCCGGGCCGTTTCATGGCGGTTAACCCTTGAAGGCGTTCGCATCGTGATCCCAATGGCAGGACCGCCGACAGCTAGTCGGGTGGTCCAATTCCCAACAGGATGGCGGTCGGACCTCCATCATAATCAGGCCCTGTGTTATTTGTTATTTTGGCAAATATATGCAATATGCAGCAAGAGTGTAAAATTAGTAAACAGTAAAAATGCTGCAAAGGAGGCCAAAAATGCTGCAAGGAGGCATACATATGTTTGTAAAAAATAATTTTAAAAAACTAAAAATTGACCCATTGCAAAAATACATTTTGAAAGCATGAAATGGAAGCAAAAATAAAAGCAGTGACTGGCCTACCAGCCCTGGCACTGGAGTGGACTATTTTTTAAATGACTGTGCACAAGTGCACAAGCAAAAAGCCATCACCCAAATTGAAGACAGCTAATGGCTGAAGTGGGATGACTCATTGCCCCATACTGTATGCTGTAGTGGGCAGCAGCAAAATGCGAATGACACTTGAAGAAAATAATGGATAAAGAGGGCTGACTAAAAACCCCTGCACATATATATGTATATGTATGTATTTTATGATGATTCGCTACAGCTGTCTGTAAGCCAGAACTAAAAATACGTAGGGCCTCATTTAGAAACTTTTGATGCACAGTAGTTTATTTTATTTTATTATTTATTTATTTATTTTATTTAATGCGATTTTATATAGCGCGAACATTACCCGAAGGTGTCAGAGTGCTTTACAAAAGAACCAGTTGCGTTACATAAGGACTTTGGATTACATGAGTTACATAAGAGATACAAACAGAAAAAAATTGCAAATGTACAAGTTGTAAAGTCACTCAAGGAAGAGATACAAACAGATAAACTCTAAAATCACATAGGAATGGTAGTAAGTACAAAGGTCTACTACATATACTAGTGGTTAGAGTTATATATATGAACAAATTGCAAATTCACTCAGGATTACATTTTAACAGTGATTGGGCTTGGACAATTATATATTACATATTTACAGAGCAGGAAATTCTTGCCATCGTTCAGCCAGGTGTTCAGGTGGTGTTGCACTCAAGGGTGGTGGTCTTGGGTCTGGAGGGATCCCCGAGTTGGAGATGTCCATAGGGGTAGAAGGCCGGATGGTGGTGGGGGAAGCAGCATGCTGGATCCCCGGGCTGATCTTGAGGTCATGCTGGGCTCCATCTTGTGGATAGAGGAGGGCGCTCAAGGACAGGCGGAACTGTGCCACGAAGTCAGGTCTCCCGCCTGGCTCAAGCACCCACAGTGAGGCCCCGGCCATCTTGATAGCTCCTATCTAGCACAGCCAAATGCTGGGTGTTATCAGTGTTTAATGGTTTACGTGGGAGGCACCGATCACCTCCTTCATTATATCCCTCCTGCTGCATTGTGGAGTTTGTTGCTGCTGAGGCTCTTTGATGCAGTCCCGCAGCCTCACCCCTTTCAATTATGCGATCTTCGACAGTGTCGGCCGCCATTTTGGAGACAGGCACGGCCAGGCATGAGTCCGTATTGCCGCCGTTGTAAGCTTGGGGCTGGTTGACCTGTCTAGTAAATTGCTCCCGCTGCCCCTTGCTCAAATCAAGACTATGAAGCGCGTCCCCTCCTCACCGGTTGTACAGTATTGCGCTCTCCCTGGGACCATGTGAGCACGCCAAAGACTCTCCACGAGCTCCACCAGACACAGTCTGAAGCTGCTCCGATCTTGCAGCATAGCCTCCCACACACCGCTCCTCCTGAGAGACCCGAAGGGATCGCGAGCGCCACAGGACTTTTCCCCTTTGCTCCGGTAAGGCGCCTGGGCGATTAGAGGCTCCTTCGTCCTCCGGACACGGCAGCCGCCATTTTGCGCCGCACTGCCGCAACTCTTACGGAGCCCCAGGGAGTCTCCAAAGGGGGTCTTTCCCTAGCGTGGATGGCCCTCGCTCAGCCTCCACCGAGTCGGACGAGTTTCCGCCGTCTCTGGAGCCGGTTTGGCGGTTCTTAAAGGCGCTAGTGCGCTCCGGGCACAGACGCAGAGCGGGAGCCGGGAGGAATCAAGTCCTCCCGGCCATTGTTAGGCTATCAGGAAAATGCAGGCCGGGGGTCTGTGCAGTGCAGCAGGCCTGAATGCTCCGCATCTACAAGATAAGGCACATTCCTGTCCTTCTCCCCTTCGCCAGTGCAACAACAGCAGCCGTGCGCCAACGCAGACACCCTTACATCATGTTGCAAGGGTGCCTGTGTTGCAGGCATGATTGTTTTTCTGCAGGAAGGGACACCTTCCTCCACAAAAACAATAATTGATGGCATTTTCCTCTTTCTATGCATGCTGGAACAACATAGAAAGAGGAAAAAACGAGGAGAAATAAAAGTATTTCTCCTCGTTGCGCCACTCCTACGCCTCCCCTGGGGAGGCATAGGGATCTGACGCATTCCCAGATTTACGATTCCTCATAAATCTGGGAATGCTTCAGATTCCATTGGTGTTGTGTGGGAACACCCACAGCAGCACCCATGGAACGCGCCTTTCTCGCAGTGTTCTGCGTGAAAGGAGCACAAATTTACAAGGCCATGAAAAGCCACGTAAAGTGGCTTTGCGTGGCCTTGTAAATATGCTGCAGCACTTTGCGCCACCGGAGCGTCAAAAAAGTAACGCTCCGGCCGCGCAAAAGTGCCACTAGAACCTTGTAAATGAGGCCCATATGGTGGACTTTAGCTGGACACAGAAGTCTAATATTTTCTCACATCATGCTAATGGCTGTTTGGTGTATAATTCCACTTTCTGTGAAGTGATTGCTTTGCAATGTATGAGGGACTATTTTACATTTCAAAAGTGCACTGAATTAACCCACATTATATTTTTACCTCATTGATGCATTTTACACTGAAATCAATTGCTTGGTTAGTGTTTTTCACTGCAACAGACTTTTACTAAATGTTTTAGTCATGACTCAGAATCCACTCCAGACCTTTTTCTTTTTCTATTGCTTGTTAAAAGAGGAGAGGGGCGCGAAGTCAATGGAAATCTAGACCCTAAGCTAGATCAAGTGTTGGTATGTTGTGCTGAGTTCGTGGAATCACAGGTTTTTTCGGTGAAAATGATGACCGCATGGCGCTTTTTCCTGTGCATTGGTTTTCTCTCACTTTCAGTAAATATGTTTTGGTAATGATGTTTTGATAATGTCTTTTTCACCAGAGGTGATGAGCAAAACTATATTATTGTAAATAAGTCTGAGATCTCCCCCTTCAATGCATATCAGCTGTGCAGTGCTTCACCATTTGACCACACATAATTCCCTTTTATGGCTTGTCAACATACAATAAATAGTAGAAGAAAACGGCTTTAATTTGTAATTGCTTAATCGTGAAATATAACAATTGTGAGGATTATACCCAACAATACACGTGTGCCTGGAATTAATAATTCGTCTTTTCAGTAGGAAAGTAGTGACAGTCAAATTTTTTGCAGTCTGTCCAAAAACCTATTTAGAACTGCAAGTTATACATAAAACAGCCCGAAATGGATACTAATTATTCTCTGGCTTGGTTTAATATTTGAAAAGGCCTGCAATAGGAGAATGTGTATGACGCAGACATGGTTTAGAATGAAAATGTCAAATGCAGGAAATGACAGGCCTTTGAGTACGAATTACCTGCAAAAAAACCCACCAAGGGACGAGGTGGGTGGCAATGTTAATGCTCTTCTCGGTAAGTCACATTTGTGTGGATTGTATTAGCTAAGTAAACGTGTTAAAGGTACAAGTTTCAGGGGAAATGCACTTCCACTATTTAGATTTAAAAAAAGTTCGTGGACCCAACGGTTTTCTCAGGAAGCTCTGCTGTAGAATACCATGCTGTCTCGGTTTGACTCCACCTCTTGCCTCTTTCTTCATCGCCCTGCTCTGCCTGATTTTATCTAAAGCTTGCAGGTTGTTTGTCATCCCTCCTTTTCCCCCTTTCTCACTCTTTTCCTATCTTACTGTTTTCCTTCTTACTCCCTTTTCTGTCATTCTCCCGCTTCTTATGCGTGAACGTCTGATAGTGAAAAATAAGACCCGGTCCCCCAAAAATGAGTCCTTGTGGCCACTTGCAGCACCCTGCTGCACAAATTAAACACGTGAAAGTATCTAAGCTAACTTTGGGAGTTGTCTACTGGGCGTTCACAGAAGTCATGAAATGACTCATGAAATGTTTCAAATGCTAATATATAGGGGAGTAGTTGTTGAACATAGTTTTGTTGTTGGTTATTAATTCTGAGCATATATTTCAGGTCTTCTGTGGATGTCATAACTGACTGTGTTTAGAGTTTGGAAATTAAGCTGTAATGTACATGCCCAGGGTAGCCCTGCTGATGGCACTCTCCGACAGCCAGGGCTGGTGCTATGACACGGTGGTGCCATGCAGCTGCTTAGGTCACCATGGTGTGGAGTGTCAGACTGCACCTAGAAACTTTAAATAGAGCCCAACTGTCAGGGAAAAGTACAGAAAAATGCTACTTTTTCTAGAGTGCAAAAACCCTAGCACTTGTCCTGCCAAGAACTTTGCAAGACTTCAATTCAATTCACCCAAGCTCATAAAAAGGAATTTCAATCTTTTCTTAGTATTTACAGTCTGACAGTGTGCATATTCAGACATATTTTGTATCACATTAGGTACATTTAGAAAACGTGACTGTTGTGATAGGAATGTACCTTGCATGGTAAACTGGCAGGTACCCCTGCCATGAGTGCACAAGTGCATGTGAAACTAGTATCCTGACTACTATTTTAACCCTGGCGTCACTCTACTCTAGTGTGTGCGCAGAGGCCTTGACCTGTGCCAGATAATGCAAGGTCCAGAAGTGGTCCTGTGACCTGGACGGGGGCACCAAGTGTGTCTTCATATTATGCAATAGACAACTGCAGTTGGCATGGGTACATCAAGCAAACTTGGAGTAAAGACTAGATAGCTAATGTTGAAGTGTACTCGCCTCTGGGTCAGAACTACCACTTCCGGGGTTTGTAAGCAGAGGGATTCATAAGCTTCAGGTGAGCATGCCTTATCTCTCATGCAACATTTACTGTAGGTGTATGGATTCCCATTTCGAGCAGTCATCACCATGTTCGATCTCTGCACTTTGTTGTGTCCTCTCAACAGTTCCTGCGTGCAATGGAGCTAGGCAGGATAGCTCCCTTATTTATCTCTCACCTCCTTTAATATTTACATATTCTGTGGCATCCTGGGGTTTGACATCTGTATCCCAACTGGCATAAGCTTATCAAAGCACCATCCGCCATAGACTTAATAAGACCCTTCTGTGTTGTGAACTATTTCTATTATCTTTCTGTACTGCCAGTTCTGTGATATTTATGTTTGTTTGCACTGATTCGGTTCCTACTATGCCACTTACCTGTGCTGGTCCCTTTCGAAAGATCTGGAGTAGACAAGAATCACCTGTGTCTCTCTTTCTTACTCCCTTCCCCCTCTGACTCTCTCTCAGTAGCGGCTCCTGGAGGGAGTGCTGCCATTGCAATGCAGCGCGCGCAATGTAATTCGTTTTATTTATTTATTTATGTACTTAAATCAGTTCGGCCGTAAGCCGGAGTTTACTTCCCCCCACCCTGCCCCTCCCCCGCCCCACCGCCCCGCAGCACTCCCTCCAGGAGCCGCTACTGCTCTCTCTATAATATAAGTTCCACTATTTTGATCATCAGAGATGGAGGGGGAGTGGGATTCTCATCAGAACCACAGCCTGACTTGCAGAGCTTGAAAATGTAGTATTTTTCTACTTTAATATGGCTTTAATACTTCAAGAGTGGACAAGAGAGATGGCAAATAGGTCTTGGAAGCAAACAAAGGAGGGAACCAGGTACAAGGAAAAAGGAAGGACCATTAGAAATGTAATGCAAGTATCACACTGAGCAGAGCAATGCAAGCAAGAAGGTATCAGGAGTTGAAAAGAGGCAGCAGCATGGAAATGAAAGACCAGGATCTACAAAACGAAATCAAGGTGGGGTGACAGTGAAAGGGATCAGGACTTATATCAAGACACAAACGATAAAGCGTTATAGGCAAGACAGCAATGTACAAAATCAACAGAGTCCAAGGTCAAGAGGGACCCAAAAAGAAAGTCCTGCAGAAGGTAACAATGGGAGAGAGTGGTTATAAAGAACTGCTAAACAGGCAATTCAGCATGTGGAATAACTTACATCTAGGGTATGCCAGACAAACAGTTTGCAAATTGAATTGGGCATAGGCGAAAGCACACAGAAGCTTCAGAAGGGTGGGAGTTTTGCGGGGTTAAACCCTGTCCCCTGTCTTCTTTAACCTGTATCTAGTCCCCTGATAAGCCTACTTCATGGTTTCTGAATATGTATATATCTGAAGGTGGATGACAGATTCACCCAAGTCGGTTTACACATTTTCTTAGAATCTAGCTATCCCTGAATGAGAAAAGGTTTCTTAAAGTTAACCCCTTTTAAGTCAGAGATCTTAATTACATGGAACAAGATAAATCTCTTGGAGGCATTCATTTGGCCTGTATCAATGGTTACATGCCAAATTACGGTAACTGTCATAAGGAATTAGGCAGTAAAGATGAATGTCAAGTTTGACGTGAGATCACAAATCTCTACAGTGTCTAAAGACCTTAGTTAGAGTTTAGCAGGCTGATCTACCAAATTGATGGAGGAGTATACTTTCAGCCTAACTTGTGGTTCCCCAGCTCTGTCTAAAGTCGGGGAACTACCATGTTTCCGATGGAGGAGACTACACTTGTGCTGCTGGCAGAAATCTTTGACTTACAATCAGTTTGACATTCAGCTGTCAGTCAATGGATGTCAGATCATCTGTCCTAATGAGAGTGGTTGTTCCAACATAATTGTTCCCTGTTATTTTTTTTGTTTTTTTCAATGACAAACGTCAGCGTTGTTTTTTTGTGTGTTTTTTTTAAAATCCTTGTTTGTGGGTGCATTGGACATGCCGCCCACACAGCAAAGCTTCAATGCCCTCAGGGGAGCTCTCATCATGATGACTCTTCTATATGCAGAGAGATCTGTGACTGCCTGCCAGAGATCTCTAAATATGGTGGGCTGCATTCAGCCAGGACACCAAAGGAGAATCCTCTGCTGACTAGGCAAAATGGCACATAGCCTGCCATACTTTAAATAAGATCTTCGGTCTTGTTTTTACCATTTACATGTTTTGTGATGGATTTTTCCTATTCTCTCTTTCCTTCAAAGGATCTCTGTGGCAAATGTCTTTATTTAATCGTCGGTGGAGTTTTGCAATTCAATAATCTTAGGCCTTACACAGAAAAACATGCGTTAATTGCAGAACATTCAGAATGGCATGGTTAGTTTAGCAATCTGATGAAAATTAACATCAGCTCACACTATCTAAAACAGATTTTCTTACAGGATATATAATAACAATGATCCGGTGTTTCTCGGCAAGAAATTCACCAGCTATATACCTTTGCGCAGTTTTCGAGCAGAATCAGTGGCATTATTCACAGTCCCTAAGATTCGAAACAATAAGGGGCCGATTCCGATCTCGGTCGGAGGCGCACCCAATACTATTCGGTCGGGAAAAAAGCCATGCGAAAGCCAGTTTCCCGACCGATCCGTACAGCACACCGAACGAGCAAGTACGATGCGCACAACAGCAAAAATTCCGGCCGAGCCGTACTCACCCAAACCAGGTCCTGTTCTCCGACCGAGGCGAATCCGGAAACGCCGAATCGAGTCGCATGGAAGGGAAAATGCAGCCCCGTCCGGCCGGACAAGTACGATGCGCTTTCCGTACGCGCCGAACCCGTCGCTACGCACGGCACGTCAAAGCATCCGGGAGAGGCGCACATAAGCTCCGAATCGCGCCACAACACGATCCACGGCTACGAGACGAACACAGCACCGACGAGGACGACGCGAAGCGACGAGGACGAAGCGAAGCGACGAGGACGAAGCCAAGCGACGAGGACGACGCGAAGCAACGAGAAGGACGAACGACACGAACCAACCATGAATCCCTTCGTCCCGATCATACCAATATTCTACATCTACTACCGGAACAGGCACGGACGCGTACGGCGCAGAAGGTAAGTCAGACACCAACCACAAAACACATACAACACGTACACGACACATCACACACATACACTGGGAATCTGAATATACTTACACCAGCAACAGCAGCACCATAGGGGCGGGATGCCCATCACCAATGCCACATATGCACACAGGGGCCTGAATGCGCGCCACCACCCCAACCCAGGGGGGCTGGATGCCTACCACTACTACCACCCTTAGCCAGGGGGCAGGATGCCCACCACTACTACCACCCTCACCCAGGGGGGCAGGATGCCCACCACTACTACCACCCTTAGCCAGGGGGGCAGGATGCCCACCACTACTACCATCCTTAGCCAGGGGGGCAGGATGCCTACCACTACTACCACCCTCACCCACGGGGGGCAGGATGCCTACCACTACTACCACCCTTAGCCAGGGGGGCAGGATGCCTACCACTACTACCACCCTTAGCCAGGGGGGGCAGGATGCCCACCACTACTACCACCCTTAGCCAGGGGGGCAGGATGCCTACCACTACTACCACCCCCACCCAGGGGGGGCAGGATGCCCACCACTACTACCACCCTTAGCCAGGGGGGCAGGATGCCTACCACTACTACCACCCTCACCCACGGGGGGCAGGATGCCTACCACTACTACCACCCTCACCCAGGGGGGGCAGGATGCCCACAACTACTACCACCCTTAGCCAGGGGGCAGGATGCCTACCACTACTACCACCCTCACCCAGGGGGGCAGGATGCCCACCACTACTACCACCCTTAGCCAGGGGGCAGGAAGCCTACCACTACTACCACCCTTAGCCAGGGGGCAGGATGCCTACCACTACTACCACCCTCACCCACGGGGGGCAGGATGCCTACCACTACTACCACCCTTAGCCAGGGGGGCAGGATGCCCACCACTACTACCACCCTTAGCCAGGGGGCAGGATGCCTACCACTACTACCACCCCCACCCAGGGGGGCAGGATGCCCACCACTACTACCACCCTTAGCCAGGGGGCAGGATGCCTACCACTACTACCACCCTCACCCACGGGGGGCAGGATGCCTACCACTACTACCACCCTCACCCACGGGGGGCAGGATGCCTACCACTACTACCACCCTCACCCAGGGGGGCAGGATGCCCACCACTACTACCACCCTTAGCCAGGGGGCAGGAAGCCTACCACTACTACCACCCTTAGCCAGGGGGGCAGGATGCCCACCACTACTACCACCCTTAGCCAGGGGGCAGGATGCCTACCACTACTACCACCCCCACCCCGGGGGGGCAGGATGCCCACCACTACTACCACCCTTAGCCAGGGGGGCAGGATGCCTACCACTACTACCACCCTCACCCACGGGGGGCAGGATGCCTACCACTACTACCACCCTCACCCACGGGGGCAGGATGCCTACCACTACTACCACCCTCACCCAGGGGGGCAGGATGCCCACAACTACTACCACCCTTAGCCAGGGGGCAGGATGCCTACCACTACTACCACCCTCACCCAGGGGGGCAGGATGCCCACCACTACTACCACCCTTAGCCAGGGGGGCAGGAAGCCTACCACTACTACCACCCTTAGCCAGGGGGCAGGATGCCTACCACTACTACCACCCTCACCCACGGGGGGCAGGATGCCTACCACTACTACCACCCTTAGCCAGGGGGCAGGATGCCCACCACTACTACCACCCTTAGCCAGGGGGGCAGGATGCCTACCACTACTACCACCCCCACCCAGGGGGGCAGGATGCCCACCACTACTACCACCCTTAGCCAGGGGGCAGGATGCCTACCACTACTACCACCCTCACCCACGGGGGCAGGATGCCCACCACTACTACCACCCTCACCCAGGGGGGGCAGGATGCCCACAACTACTACCACCCTTAGCCAGGGGGGCAGGATGCCTACCACTACTACCACCCTCACCCAGGGGGGGCAGGATGCCCACCACTACTACCACCCTTAGCCAGGGGGGCAGGAAGCCTACCACTACTACCACCCTTAGCCAGGGGGGAGGATGCCTACCACTACTACCACCCTCACCCACGGGGGGCAGGATGCCTACCACTACTACCACCCTCACCCAGGGGGGCAGGATGCCCACAACTACTACCACCCTTAGCCAGGGGGGCAGGATGCCTACCACTACTACCACCCTCACCCAGGGGGGGCAGGATGCCCACCACTACTACCACCCTTAGCCAGGGGGGCAGGAAGCCTACCACTACTACCACCCTTAGCCAGGGGGGCAGGATGCCTACCACTACTACCACCCTCACCCACGGGGGGCAGGATGCCTACCACTACTACCACCCTTAGCCAGGGGGGCAGGATGCCCACCACTACTACCACCCTTAGCCAGGGGGGCAGGATGCCTACCACTACTACCACCCTCACCCAGGGGGGCAGGATGCCCACCACTACTACCACCCTTAGCCAGGGGGGCAGGATGCCTACCACTACTACCACCCTCACCCACGGGGGGCAGGATGCCTACCACTACTACCACCCTCACCCAGGGGGGGCAGGATGCCCACAACTACTACCACCCTTAGCCAGGGGGGCAGGATGCCTACCACTACTACCACCCTCACCCAGGGGGGGCAGGATGCCCACAACTACTACCACCCTTAGCCAGGGGGGCAGGATGCCTACCACTACTACCACCCTCACCCAGGGGGGGCAGGATGCCCACCACTACTACCACCCTTAGCCAGGGGGCAGGAAGCCTACCACTACTACCACCCTTAGCCAGGGGGCAGGATGCCTACCACTACTACCACCCTCACCCACGGGGGCAGGATGCCTACCACTACTACCACCCTCACCCAGGGGGGCTGGATGCCTACCACTACTACCACCCCCACTCATAGGATGGACAATGCATGACACAACAAGCACACCACAAACTAGGGAATGCAAGATTAAGACATCCCCCCACCACCATGACAAGCGTGTGAGCAGGCTGTGTCAAATGCCTACAACACCGAACATGACTTTGAACATACAATGTGACCCCCTAGCACATGTGCCACACATATATGTGTGTGGCACCCACAATGCAAGCAGCCCATGACCATTGTGGCAATGGGGCCTAAACCCCCATCATCACAGTGACCAAAAGGCAAGTGTGGGGTCCATAGCTGAAGCACATTTTGACCATTGTGGCAATGGGGTCTAAACCCCCATCATCACAGTGACCAAAAGGCAAGTGTGGGGTCCATAGCTGAAGCACATTTTGACCATTGTGGCAATGGGGTCTAAACCCCCATCATCACAGTGACCAAAAGGCAAGTGTGGGGTCCATAGCTGAAGCACATTTTGACCATTGTGGCAATGGGGTCTAAACCCCCATCATCACAGTGACCAAAAGGCAAGTGTGGGGTCCATAGCTGAAGCACATTTTGACCATTGTGGCAATGGGGTCTAAACCCCCATCATCACAGTGACCAAAAGGTAAGTGTGGGGTCCATAGCTGAAGCACATTTTGACCATTGTGGCAATGGGGTCTACACCCTCATCATCACAGTGACCAAAAGGTAATTGTTGACAAAGAAAGAGCTGCAACTGCCAAACTGCATGGATCATTCCTGGTCACAGAACCAAAAACTCATCTGTGGCAAAGTAGTGTATGTGTCCCATTGCAACATAAATTGGGGGAGCCAAATACTGCAGTGCAAATGAAACATTCCTTTGGCCATGTGCAGACAAACAACACCCATGGGGGCTGAGACCGTCAACAGTCATCAATGACACAATGACAGAAGTGACCATCAGAATGCAGAACCACATATTTGCACCAATGGGCACACAAATGCAGATACCCTGTGGAGACAGCAGATGTGAGGTGAACAGATACCATACCATGGCAGCAATGGGACACACAAACCATGATCACTGTGCTGACCGATGACCTAGGAGTCCCAGGGACAGCAGGGGAAACACACCAAACAACATACAGCCAATGGCACACCCAAGATATGCCAATGCAGTGGTGCAGATGCACAAACACAAACAGGCAGACCAACACTGTCATCATACACAGCAGGTGAGGGGTGGGGGTGCCAGTGTCCCCAGGCAACAACACAACACATGAGGAGAGCTGAATACCAATCATACAGATGTGCATACACTGCCACACTAAGGTAACTCATGGATCCAAATCCTCTATGTAGGCAAGCAGGCATTGACAGGTGAGAGGGAGCACAAAACACACATGTCACACAGGCACGTAGGAACAACAACTGACACAGCAAGTCACAGACACACCACAGCACCACCCCCAGGGCCCCCACAATGTGGTGACCCTGGGCTGAATAAAAATACCACTGTGATGACAAAGCTAAATGTCGATCACACTGTGAACCACAGTCAGGTGTCCTGAGCAACTAACTACCATCACACCTACACAAGCACAAATCAATCAGCATGGCCAGTAAGCCAAGGCCAACATGGAGGCAGGGGCCTAGCCGGGCAACAACTCTCATCTGCACACACTCAAGACCACACCCCTCGACCTCCAACAATGTGCAGCAGTGAAGTACACATGCACTGGTGACATTGCACATGCACCCATGACTATTCCAGGGTGGTGGGTGGGAACCAAGGTGTAGAAACACATCACACATGGACACTCAACAAGAGTCCTGAATGTCTGACACACTGCACACTACGCTGTACATGGACATGACGGCAATACCACACCGACCAATGGGATCCCAGCCACAGTCACACACCAATGAAGAAGCCAAGGTCACCCACAAAGAACACACATAGACAACAACCAACATTGCAGCCCGGACCCTAAGGAGTGCCAGCAGTCACACACACAACGTGTCACAATCACTGAAAGATAACACAAACTGGAAATCACATGACAGGGGCAAACAACAAGTGCCAAAGGGAAACCTGACTGTGACCCATCTGCGTCTGCACACAAACTCTGCCCTGACAGCAAACACACCTATGGGTGACACCCTGATGACCAGTAATGTGCCATGCACCCACATCACAGAGAACACAGGGAGAAGACTTTGGGGGAACATAGCTCAAGTCAGCAAGCATCACAAACAGGTACAACACTAGGGATCACAGCATGCGCAGATGAATGGAAGTGAACACACAGACATGCACATACAACACACACCTTGGGCGCAGGCAATGTCACACGTGTACACACTGCCATGAGGGGACTCCACTCCTGTGTGAGGAAAGCTGTGCCATATGTTGCCTCAGTAGGGCCCCATCATGTCAGCTGAGCACTTGGTCACACAATCAACAATTAGCACCAAATGAGGGCTCCCATCACATCAGCCTGGTCATGGATGTGCCAACGGAATCATCAGCACAGATCCAACACACTTGTATGGCAATGTTGCACTGACTACACGGATGAGTCCCTCCCCATTGATGCCCAAACCTGCATGTCCACTGGAGATGGCAACACGGTCAGGGAAGTAGACAAATGCAACGATGGCAGGCACAACAGATGTGCAGGGGTGGAAGCCACAGATATGAAATTGCCAATGTAAGTAGGAAACCCATTGCCAAATACTGAACACATGACACCCTCAGATGCTGCTATTGATGACATGGATACACCACATGATAGGACACATTCCCCCTGGACCACATGGGTTCCTGCACAGTAACACTTCATAATCATGAGACCAGATATCACCATCACTGCAGCAAGGGCATGGTTAGCTGCACCAACAACATGTACATCTGAAGCATGAGCACTAGAGAAAAGAAAGTTGCTTTATTCAGCATATGTGTTGTTTGATAACGACGTCCAGAAGAAATTAGAGCAAAGGCCAATGGCCAGTCCATTGTCAAAGTTCAAACAGGGTGACACTGGCAGATGTCACCCTACGCATGCCTGCACAATACCAGGGACAATCCACTAGGAGGGGCAACCGGGGGGCAGGCCAGGCACCGCAGGGACAGGATCAGGGCTCACCAGGGGGAGTCAGGGAAGGGGTGGTGGGTGCTGGAGAGCCACTGACAACTGCAGTGGAGGTGTCTGACATGGTGTGTGCCGGCACAACTGGGGGGCATGACACAGATGTCGTGGGTGCCGGCACAACTGCAGTGGACCCTGCAGATGGGGTGGACAGGTCCGCCACTGCAGTGCCCAAGTCAGACAGGGCGGTAGTGGACTCCACTGCAGTGCCTACCTCCAGGGGAGGAGAATGGGGAACAGGCAAGGTGGGTTGGACAGAGGGGGAGGACACCCTCACCACATCAGTGGCACAGACAAGCGCAGCGGGGGGTGTGGTGCTGGGAGAGCAAGTGGCAGGGGGAGAAGGCCGGAGCATCTTGGGGATGGTATATCTGTGGGTGGGGGAACCTGGGGCAGGGTGTGGTGGGGGCACCTGTGCAGTGGGGGCCTGAGGGATGGAGGACGGAGACCTTGTGCCTGAGCTGCAGGGCGGTGGCGGGGTCTTGCTCTTAGCACTCCGGGGGACTTGCGGGTGGGGGCCTCAGTCCGTCTGCGCCTGGGGGAGGGTGTCCGGGGGCGAGGGGCACTCTGCTCCGTGTGGGTGGGCTTCCTCTTCCCCCGGGATGCTGGAGCAGCTTCATCGGTGGGGAAGAGGCCGAGGTCACAGAGGAAGAGCTGCTGTGACTTTGGGGTTGCAGGTGAGGCAAGGGAGGGTGCTTTGGAGGGAGAGGGAACTGAGGACTGCGCAGTGCATGTGGATGCGTGTGTGTGTTCCAGGGCCCCATCCCCTGTGAGTCTGGCTTCAGTCCCCTGAATGTGCGTGCGTGTGCGTTTTGTCATTGGCGTGTGTGTCAGTGTGCTGGATGTGTGTGTGCTGGTGTGTGCCTGTGCCGGTGTGTGTGTGCCTGGGATGGGTAAGGTGCTGGGGAGTGTGGATGGAGCAGAGGCAGGAGGGGTGAGGGACCGTTTGAGGAGGGACACTGCTGCCGTCAGGGAGGAGTCCATGGACCTATTGCCCCTCTGTAGGTCAGACATGCCCGATGAGATGCCCTCCATGAACGACACCAGCTGAGTCAACAGCGCGGTGTGCGCATGGAGGACACTCAGCATGGCTGTCTGCCCTACATGGAGCTGGCGAAGGAGGTACACAGACTCCTCACTCAGGGCAGCAGGGGACACAGGGGCAGGGGGTGCGGTGCCTGGCCCAAAGGAGACACGCTCCCGGACATGGGAGCCTCCACGGACCTGGGGAATGGGAGCCGATGGGAGGGCGGTGGTGGTGCTGGTGGTGGCGGGGACAGCAACACTAGCTGGGGTGTGGTGGCTGCTGACACCCGCCTCCACAAGGGAGTCATCCTCCGAGTTGCTCTGGTCCTCAGCTGAGGTGGATGCTGCTGAGGACTCCTCGGTGTGGCTCCCCTCGCCCTCCGTGCCACTGGGTCCCTCCGACCACTCCTCGGCTGCTGACCCAGTCTGGCTCTCCGGCTCCTCCTGGTCCGTGGAGCTGTCCCCTTCCGTGGCCGTGGATGTATCTGCAAACAATGGGGAAACAGACAGACATCAGTCACCTGCACCAAACGCACACACCACTGTGAGCACAGCACATTACAGAGCAAGCCCTGGCATCATTAGTTGTACATTGCTAAAAGTGCCCTAATTGAACAGGAGAAGTCAATTGTCAGTCTGATGCCAAGCATGGCACTCACATCCCACATGGCCTTGCACCCATCTGTCTGGTGTCTGTTGGATTGCAACACCCCAGTGTTGACACATGCACCAAGTACACAGTAGTTGGACAGTGCAGAGGACACGGTGTGGACACATCACAGCTCTTGCCACTGAGTCAGTACAGGTTTACGGATGTAAGGGATGCCCAGAGTCAAATAGGAAATGCATGTGATGCATACCAGCGACAGACACCATGATGCACCCATGTCCTGATAGCCAGCGCCACTATGGTGTGCATGTAGCACATGTCACTCCCCTGCAGGATCACCAATCAGTAGACACATGCCATGGCGGAGGCATGACTGCAAAGTCATACATCACTGTCTCAGTGATGTATGACTTTGCAGCCAGACAACAACACTCTGCACTGTGTCACAATAGTAGGTCATGGGGAATGCAAGTCCTGGAGCTGCACAAGTGCACATGTACATCCCCCCACAACACATCCTCTTAACCCTCATCTGTCCAGGTCATACCTATTGGACATATGGGAGACCTGTGACACTACCCTCTGAACCTGAGCCCCTCACACTCTGCTGTGCATGGGGAACAGCTGCCTGAACTTCACATTTACATGCCCCAGTCTGCATGGGCAGCTGATCAGACACCTATGTGTCACACAAGTATCGTCTCCTATGGTCACATCTCCAGTGGCATGCTGAGCCCCTACCAAGAAACTCCACAGCAGTCCTGGCGACTAATCCACAGCACACTGACACAGAGGCAGACACCTGAGGGGTCAAATCACTGTGCACAATGTGTCCTCTGATACACGGGAGTGGGAGTACAGAGTGTATTGTATGGCCTGGAGTAGGCATGACTGTCCAGCCCCACATGAATGAGGGATGAGCCCTGGACTGTAGGCAGCTGGCTAAGTATGTGTGACACACGTCATATACATAATCCTGGGGCCCAAACATTGTTCCCACCCGCAGCATGGGTGTGTGCCAGGTACCCCAGCCACATGTGGTGGATCAGCTCAGCAATTGGACCACAGATCAAAGTAACACGCTGAATACATGTCAGAATACAGGCATTGTGTAAGCAATGGACCCACCCATGATGCCCACCACAGAGTCAGGGAAACAGATGCTGTCTCCCACCTTGAGTCAAGCAAACTGCAAGGACACAGTCCTAAGTGACAGAATTCCCTGCATGTAAGGGCCACACCTGGGTATCAGATGAGGAGTGGGCAGTGCACAATAGAGGGACATGGCTCCTGGACAACATGACTGCTGTACTGTGGCAGTTCAACCTGGCCCGAGGAGGGCACATAGCATGTTAGACAGAGTACACAGTGCAGTCTTTGACTCACCCCCTCCTTGCTGCTCTCTGGCCTTCAGCTGCCCATCCAGGTCTGGAAAGACCACCGCCAGGATCCTGAGCATGTGGGGGGTCAGGGTCCGTGTTCCGCCCCTCCTGCGAGGAGGCGACAGCTTCAGCTGGACCCGTGCAATCCTCCGGGTCCAGCCCCGAAGGTCCTGCCACCTCTTTTGGCAGTTGCGGATCCGGCGCTTGTAGACCCCCACGGACCGGACAGCCCGGACGATGTCCTTCCAGATCTCATGCTTCCGATGGGCAGAAGCCTGTCAGGATGACAAAGTGATAAGGCCATTACTACACATGCAACATATCCGTGCATGACACAGTTGCATATACATGTCGCAATCACAGGGGCACATGGTGTACCCAGGCAGTGCACGGCTGCCCATGGACAGTTTTCCAGAAGTCACTACATGGTATCATTGCATGGGGAGTAAAACCCTGTTCAGAAGCACTGTCACTGCACCATACCTGTCCAGTGCAAGTCACTACACACTATGGGGGTGACAACTACTCAGTGAGCCTGCTAGCCAGTGGTGTGCTGACTCTCAGCCTTGCTAGTCAGACAAAATGCACATTCAGAAAGGCAGTGCACAGAACACTCACCTGCTCCCCTGGTGTCCCATACAGCTTGCTGTACTGTGGAAGTAGGCTGTCCAGCAGGGCCTGGTTCTCTTCAAGGCTGAAGGCTGGGGCTCTCTCCACAGTACGTGCCATTGCAGGGTCCAGAGGGGCAGAGACAGCAGCAGTGCAGTGGCAGATGTCGTCCTGGAGCATGTAGTGCAGGCAAGTGGGCTCTCAGGGGAACATGCAGCAATATATATGTGCTGGAGAGGCAGATACTGTCCCTTGTGTCCAAAGTGATAGGTCCAAGTCGTTTGCATCTTCTGAATCTGGCCAATCCATGGAATAGCAGCACCAAAACACGCCCACAGCATCCTTCAAAATTTCAACTTCATGACATACATGATTTTGCAACATTGTTGTGGGTGACCAACTGATTTTCCAGCAACCGACTCGTTCGAATATTCGAAAACGCGTCCGTTGCCAGGCAAGCCCATTGTCAATGGGTGCGCACCGATCGGTCCATTGCAGTACAACGCGCACAGGGGTACAACGCGTACCCGCACACATTGAAAGCAATGGGCCGGCCGGAGGCACCGATCGGTCCATTGCAGTACAACGCGCACAGGGGTACAACGCGTACCCGCACACATTGAAAGCAATGGGCCGGCCGGAGGCACCGATCGGTCCATTGCTGTTCAACGCGCACAGGGGTACAACGCGTACCCGCACACATTGAATGCAATGGGCCGGCCGGAGGCACCGATCGGTCCATTGCAGTACAACGCGCACAGGGGTACAACGCGTACCCGCACACATTGAAAGCAATGGGCCGGCCGGAGGCACCGATCGGTCCATTGCTGTTCAACGCGCACAGGGGTACAACGCGTACCCGCACACATTGAATGCAATGGGCCGGCCGGAGGCACCGATCGGTCCATTGCTGTTCAACGCGCACAGGGGTACAACGCGTACCCGCACACATTGAAAGCAATGGGCCGGCCGGAGGCACCGATCGGTCCATTGCTGTTCAACGCGCACAGGGGTACAACGCGTACCCGCACACATTGAATGCAATGGGCCGGCCGGAGGCACCGATCGGTCCATTGCTGTTCAACGCGCACAGGGGTACAACGCGTACCCGCACACATTGAAAGCAATGGGCCGGCCGGAGGCACCGATCGGTCCATTGCTGTTCAACGCGCACAGGGGTACAACGCGTACCCGCACACATTGAATGCAATGGGCCGGCCGGAGGCACCGATCGGTCCATTGCAGTACAACGCGCACAGGGGTACAACGCGTACCCGCACACATTGAAAGCAATGGGCCGGCCGGAGGCACCGATCGGTCCATTGCTGTTCAACGCACACAGGGGTACAACGCGTACCCGCACACATTGAATGCAATGGGCCGGCCGGAGGCACCGATCGGTCCATTGCTGTTCAACGCGCACAGGGGTACAACGCGTACCCGCACACATTGAATGCAATGGGCCGGCCGGAGGCACCGATCGGTCCATTGCTGTTCAACGCGCACAGGGGTACAACGCGTACCCGCACACATTGAATGCAATGGGCCGGCCGGAGGCACCGATCGGTCCATTGCAGTACAACGCGCACAGGGGTACAACGCGTACCCGCACACATTGAATGCAATGGGCCGGCCGGAGGCACCGATCGGTCCATTGCAGTACAACGCGCACAGGGGTACAACGCGTACCCGCACACATTGAAAGCAATGGGCCGGCCGGAGACACCGATCGGTCCATTGCTGTTCAACGCATCACTGTACATGTGACTGGCATATGTCAGCATGCCTATCTCAGATGGACATATGCCAGCCACAGATAGCTCCCAGGGAGTGAGGGGCACACCTACATCACGACAGCCTGTCCAAACCTTATCATAAGGCATGTAAGGCTGCATTTCCTATTGTGTGTATGTTGGTGTACATGTTGTCCTGTGGGTGTCACCTGTGGGCAGCCACCCCCAGGCTGTGCACGTGTTAATGGGGACAGGATCCTGGGTGTTACGTGTACGTGACCACTGTGATGTGCAACTGTTCATATCTGTGCATGTGCCATGGTCACATTTCACAGTGGTGTTTGTGTATGTCATGTCACATACCCCGTGAGTCCCATGTGGGACGGTATGTTTGAGCCAGGGTGTCCCAGTGGCACAATAGTGATGGCCCTCCACAGTCTTTGTGCATGTAGTGTTTACAATGTCTCTGATTTCATGTGCACAATGGGAGACAGTCTCCACATCCACGTTGTGTGTGCATGGACTCTGATGTTGTGCGTGTGTGTCACAGACGTCCATGGCTCTCCTGCCATGGCAAGTGTGGCCACTACCTGTGGGGGTCATGTTTGTTTTGTTGTGGTGTACACATGATACTCCAGGTGATGCCAGTGTCCATGTGGCATTACAGGGTCCCTGGGAATGTGCCTGTCGTTGAGCTGTGGTGCCTGGGGCACATCTGTCCTCACATGTCACTGGGGGGGTGACTGTGACACAGCATCATGATATCCAATGGGCCAACCTGGGACAAATTGATGCCACCTGTAGGACCGTGTTGACAGATGTTGGCCATGTATGTACCATACATGTCGTTCCGGTACTGCACACTTCATGTAGTTGTGCCTCATGATGATGTATGTTGGGATCTTGAGTGTGTTCAATGCCGCATATGTGGGGTGACTGACGATCTTGCTTACTTCTCCTCTGCACTGCAGGGCTCCTGCTGTCCATCGGCCATTCCCAGACCTGGCAACGATGGTGGAACGGGACAGCATCCGACGGTACCGCTTCACCAGGCAGCTGATTGAGGATTTGGCAGTGCAGTTGTCCCCACATTTGCAGCCTGGCCGGCCGTATCCTACAGCGCTGACCCCCAAGGTGAAGGTGATGGCAGCCCTACACTTCTTTGCCACCGGTACCTTCCAACATACTGTGGCGTCTGCTGGTGGGATGTCACAGACCATGTTCAGCCGTGTGCTCCGCGATTTCTTGGCGGCAATGTTGCTCTTCCTGAACCGGTACATCTATTTCCCTAGACTGCGACGACTCACTGACGTGAAGAGTGACTTTTATGCCCTGGGGAGGATGCCGCATGTCATTGGCTCCATTGATGGGACACATGTGGCTTTGGTACCACCACAGGCCCAGGAGCAGGCCTACAGGAACCGCAAGCACTACCACTCGGTCAATGCACTGGTGGTGTGTCTTGCAGACATGACCATCACACACGTGTGTGCCCGTTTCCCTGGTTCAGCACACGATGCCTTTGTGATGAGGAGTAGTCGCATCCCCAGGTTGATGGCACAGATGCAGAACCAGCGTGCCTGGCTTGTCGGTGTGTACTGACTTTGTGCCATTGTGTGTGATCTGATCTGTAGTATTCCGCCCACTTTTCCAAGTCAGCTGATGTGCACTTGTCTGTCCGTAGGTGACTCGGGATACCCCAACATGCCGTGGTTGCTGACACCCCTCAGGAACCCTGTGACACCTGCCCAGATGCGCTACAATGAGGCACATGGTCGGACCAGGAGAGTGATTGAGCGGACCTTTGGTCTCCTGAAGAGCCGCTTCCGCTGCCTGGACAAGACCGGAGGGTCCCTCCCATATGCCCCTGCGAAAGTGTGCAAGATTATCATCGTCTGCTGCATGCTCCACAACCTGGCAGTGCGGAAGGAGTTGCCTCTCATCCAGGATGACGATGACCAACATCCGCCACCTGTGGAGGATCCTGGCCTGGACCACGATGCCAGTGACGATGATGATGATGATGGTGATGGTGATGTCCGCACACAGCTCATCACCAACTTCTTTAGCTGAATGTGAGTATCCTGAGGTGTCATGTCAATGATGTGAGTTGGCATGATGTGTGGGTGGTGCTCTGGTGCTGTTGGAGTGTGTCCATGGGCTACTTGACTGGATGTGTGTTGCGATGTGTGCTTACAGGTGGGCTGTACTCCCCAACAGTGTTCACATGCTAACTTGGTTCTGGGTGGGTATCTTGTAACATGTATTGTGCATGAGTTTTGCTGTTCTGTCCTGTACTCCATTGCTTTTGACTGTGTGTCATTTCTGTCCTTCACAGGGTACTTTCAGATTCGTTTGGTCAACTGTGTCCACCGACGACGTGATTGCACATCCAGGCTGGTAGCTGTTGTGTCCCTACAGGTGATGTGCGCCACACCCATGGACTTCCTTCTGTCTACAGTTGTTGACTGTGTGCCCGCTACCAGGTGGGGTTACCTTGCATCTGTAGTGGTTACGGCATGTTGCTACTGTGTAATAAACCTGTGCTTCACTTAGTGATGTGCGTTGTCTGTGGTCACACATTTGACTGCCATTTGCTTACTGCACCTGTGGGCTACTTGACTACAACTGGGAATGGGTGTGGTGTCTGTGCATTGCACCGTCTTCCCTGGCAACATCAGTGTAGGCAATGAGTCAGATGGCCTAGGTGTGTATGTGTTGTGTAGCCCTGGTGGTGTGTCTCCCTCATATGTGTCACGTTGCCTGTACTCACATGCCTGTGTTGTCCTTGCTGTTGCAGTTCGCATACACAGTGTAATTTTGTTGTTCATCATCCCCATAACAGCACCCACGTTGGAATCACGACAGAGGCAAGTATGGTGTATTATTGTGTTTATTGTGATACATCTGTGATAATAGTGCATAGGATGGATTGTGCTGTACATGAATCTTGCAATCCCAAGTTCCTAGATGAATAGAAAGTCCAGGTAGACAGGATCCCCAGTATCGGGGCCACAGTTGTCTGACACATTGTTCCAACTTGTACTCCCCATGCAATGTGTGGGAGTAGTGTTGCCATCAACAGGGTGAACAGTCTGTGCACAAAGGCGAAAATCCAGAACAGGTTCAGGCTTCCTGGGAGTTGCGCTTGGCCATCAGCCTCTCACTTTCCCCTCCTCGGACGACCCCTCTTCTTGGGGGGGCCCTCAAGTGCAGGCTGCTGCGGTGCAGGGGACTCTCCGCCAGAGTCCTCCTCCCTCCCTGTGGCAGTTGCAGTTTGTTCGGTACCAGATGTTGTTGGCACACAGGGAGGTGTGGACTGGTTGCTGTTCATCTGGCGGAGGCATTGTAAAATGTCCCTGTGCACCGCCGTCATCTCATGTAGTACATCCCACTTGGACTCCACGCGGGTCATGTGGGAGTCCACACGTGACATGTGGGAGTCCACACGTGACATGTGTGACTCCACGTGGGACATGTGGGAGTCCAAGCGGGCATGATGGGCAGCCTGCTGCTGTTTGATGTCTCTGAGGAGCCCCACTACCTGGCTGAGCTCTCCGGTGCTGGACTGGTACGCATCAGCTATGCGTACCAGTTGTGGGTCTTCATGCACACCAGCAACGTCTGCAAGCAGCGACCTCTGTCTCCCACCCTCCCACCACCCCTGCTGACATGTGCAGTGTGTGCAGTTGCACGCACAGATAACCCTGGTCCACCTTGGGGGTGGTGGTGGTGGTGGTGGTGGTGTCCATGGCCCCAGGTTGGTCCAGGGTCACTGCGCTGGTGTTGTTCCTTATTCTGTCCATGTCGGCAGGGATGGTATTCGTGGTGACAGTCGTTGGAGGGGTGGGTGCAGGGGGTGCAGCTGGTGGACCTGCTGGTGCTGCAGCTGGTGGTCCTGCTGGTGCAGCATGTTGACTTGCACCGGATGTGCCAGGTTGTTCTTCATCGTCCGAGGAGGACAGAGGCTGTACGACGCCAGTGAGCTCGGCATCCTCTTGAGCCTGGGACTGGGACTCCTCAGCGTCTGCTGCTGTGTCCCTATCATCACCTGTTTTTGGGAGACACAAACAATGTATGTCATGTTTCTGCAGGCATCAGTGGTTGACACACCTGACAGTTGTGACTGTGCCTCGGGGTGCGGGCCTGTACATTGTATTGTCCTAAGTCGTCACAGTCAGGGGTTGATATTGGTGTGGCACATTGTCCTGCATTATTTGGGCATTTCTATGTATTCTCTGGGGTGTGAACATGGTCTGCATTGATTGTGTTTGGTTGACAGCCAGACCTCCTTCCCACCCACCCACCCACCCAGTCAGTTATCCCACCATGGAACGTGCTTGCATTGCAGGGAGTGTAAGTTGTCTCTCAGGATGTCAGTCAGTGGTGTCCTGCTGTTTGTTGGTGCACAGTTGGCAGCAGGGCCTTGTGCTCCCCACAGCAGTAGCCAGTGTCAGCCATCTTGTGAGTCCTTTTCCACTCCCTGTGATGTGAGCATGGTTCAGGGTGGTGTTGATGGGCCAGTTGTGAGGCTGAGCAATGTCTGTGACTACGACTCCCATCATGCTATTGCCTCCACCCCCTTCCCAGCATGCCCATGCTTCCTTCCTTTTGACTCTGCTTCCCTGTGGGGTGGGCTGGCTGTGCTGACAGGATGGCTGGGAGTGTTGTCCTGGCAGTTGTTTGGCTAAGAGTCCCAAGAGTGTCCCTGTGCTTCACACAACATAACCCAGGGTGGTGGTGCTTTGTGGGATCTTGTGTTAGGATGGAGGGCATTGCATTCTACCAGGTGGGTACTGTGGAGTTTGTGTTGGGGGGGTGAGGGGAGGTGCTGGTGACTATGGTCAGTGCTGCAAGTCCCCCTTCCCACCCAGCCAGCCAGATATCCCACCATGGAACGTGCTTGCATTGCAGGGAGTGTAAGTTGTCTCTCAGGATGTCAGTCAGTGGTGTCCTGCTGTTTGTTGGTGCACAGTTGGCAGCAGGGCCTTGTGCTCCCCACAGCAGTAGCCAGTGTCAGCCATCTTGTGAGTCCTTCTCCACTCCCTGTGATGTGAGCATGGTTCAGGGTGGTGTTGATGGGCCAGTTGTGAGGCTGAGCAATGTCTGTGACTACGACTCCCATCATGCTATTGCCTCCACCCCCTTCCCAGCATGCCCATGCTTCCTTCCTTTTGACTCTGCTTCCCTGTGGGGTGGGCTGGCTGTGCTGACAGGATGGCTGGGAGTGTTGTCCTGGCAGTTGTTTGGCTAAGAGTCCCAAGAGTGTCCCTGTGCTTCACACAACATAACCCAGGGTGGTGGTGCTTTGTGGGATCTTGTGTTAGGATGGAGGGCATTGCATTCTACCAGGTGGGTACTGTGGAGTTTGTGTTGGGGGGGGTGAGGGGAGGTGCTGGTGACTATGGTCAGTGCTGCAAGTCCCCCTTCCCACCCAGCCAGCCAGATATCCCATCATGGAACGTGCTTGCATTGCAGGGAGTGTAAGTTGTCTCTCAGGATGTCAGTCAGTGGTGTCCTGCTGTTTGTTGGTGCACAGTTGGCAGCAGGGCCTTGTGCTCCCCACAGCAGTAGCCAGTGTCAGCCATCTTGTGAGTCCTTTTCCACTCCCTGTGATGTGAGCATGGTTCAGGGTGGTGTTGATGGGCCAGTTGTGAGGCTGAGCAATGTCTGTGACTACGACTCCCATCATGCTATTGCCTCCACCCCCTTCCCAGCATGCCCATGCTTCCTTCCTTTTGACTCTGCTTCCCTGTGGGGTGGGCTGGCTGTGCTGACAGGATGGCTGGGAGTGTTGTCCTGGCAGTTGTTTGGCTAAGAGTCCCAAGAGTGTCCCTGTGCTTCACACAACATAACCCAGGGTGGTGGTGCTTTGTGGGATCTTGTGTTAGGATGGAGGGCATTGCATTCTACCAGGTGGGTACTGTGGAGTTTGTGTTGGGGGGGGTGAGGGGAGGTGCTGGTGACTATGGTCAGTGCTGCAAGTCCCCCTTCCCACCCAGCCAGCCAGATATCCCACCATGGAACGTGCTTGCATTGCAGGGAGTGTAAGTTGTCTCTCAGGATGTCAGTCAGTGGTGTCCTGCTGTTTGTTGGTGCACAGTTGGCAGCAGGGCCTTGTGCTCCCCACAGCAGTAGCCAGTGTCAGCCATCTTGTGAGTCCTTTTCCACTCCCTGTGATGTGAGCATGGTTCAGGGTGGTGTTGATGGGCCAGTTGTGAGGCTGAGCAATGTCTGTGACTACGACTCCCATCATGCTATTGCCTCCACCCCCTTCCCAGCATGCCCATGCTTCCTTCCTTTTGACTCTGCTTCCCTGTGGGGTGGGCTGGCTGTGCTGACAGGATGGCTGGGAGTGTTGTCCTGGCAGTTGTTTGGCTAAGAGTCCCAAGAGTGTCCCTGTGCTTCACACAACATAACCCAGGGTGGTGGTGCTTTGTGGGATCTTGTGTTAGGATGGAGGGCATTGCATTCTACCAGGTGGGTACTGTGGAGTTTGTGTTGGGGGGGGTGAGGGGAGGTGCTGGTGACTATGGTCAGTGCTGCAAGTCCCCCTTCCCACCCAGCCAGCCAGATATCCCACCATGGAACGTGCTTGCATTGCAGGGAGTGTAAGTTGTCTCTCAGGATGTCAGTCAGTGGTGTCCTGCTGTTTGTTGGTGCACAGTTGGCAGCAGGGCCTTGTGCTCCCCACAGCAGTAGCCAGTGTCAGCCATCTTGTGAGTCCTTCTCCACTCCCTGTGATGTGAGCATGGTTCAGGGTGGTGTTGATGGGCCAGTTGTGAGGCTGAGCAATGTCTGTGACTACGACTCCCATCATGCTATTGCCTCCACCCCCTTCCCAGCATGCCCATGCTTCCTTCCTTTTGACTCTGCTTCCCTGTGGGGTGGGCTGGCTGTGCTGACAGGATGGCTGGGAGTGTTGTCCTGGCAGTTGTTTGGCTAAGAGTCCCAAGAGTGTCCCTGTGCTTCGCACAACATAACCCAGGGTGGTGGTGCTTTGTGGGATCTTGTGTTAGGATGGAGGGCATTGCATTCTACCAGGTGGGTACTGTGGAGTTTGTGTTGGGGGGGGTGAGGGGAGGTGCTGGTGACTATGGTCAGTGCTGCAAGTCCCCCTTCCCACCCAGCCAGCCAGATATCCCACCATGGACTGTGCTTGCATTGCAGGGAGTGGAAGTTGTCTCTCAGGATGTCAGTCAGTGGTGTCCTGCTGTTTGTTGGTGCACAGTTGCCAGCAGGGCCTTGTGCTCCCCACAGCAGTAGCCAGTGTCAGCCATCTTGTGCGTCCTTCTCCACTCCCTGTGATGTGCGCATGGTTCATGGTGGTGTTGATGGGACAGTTGTGGGGGGGGCAATATGTGTGACTGCGACTCCCATGATGCTATTGGCTACACTGACTTGGCCAGCATACACAGAATTCCTTCCTTTGAGTGGTCTTCACTGTGTGTTGGTGTTGTTGTGGTGGCTACATGTGTGGATGTGTGTGTTAGTTCTATTTGTGCCACTGCCTAGCTGTAGTTGTGGTTGTGTTTGTACATGTGTTGGCACAGTTGGATGTGACTTTTTTGATGGCATGTGTTGTGTTTATCTGACTGACATACACATTTTGGGATGATTCTGTTCTAGTTGCTGTGTAATTGCTATGAGTGCATGGTTTGACTCTCCCCTTGACAGTGATGTGTGTGTTTTGTGGCAGTATATTGTGTACATTTGTTGTGTACTCACCAGGCTCTGGGATGTCCTCTAGTCCATATATGCTCACTGGCGGTAGGATGGCCCGCACCTTCTCCTCCCAGGGCCTGAGGTATATTGGCTTGGCAGGAGGGCCACTGCCGGTGTGTTGGCTGTTGATGTAGTCTTGCTTCAGCAGTTTCCGTACCCTCCTGCGCACGTCATACCACCTGTTCTGGATGTCGGTCTTTGTGCGCCGACATGGTGATTGGGCGTTCACCCTGTTGATGATCCTCTCCCACATCTTGGTTTTCTGCGACATGGGGGTCTGTTGGACCAATGTGCCAAACAGCTGTGGCTCTACCCTGAGGATCTCGTCTACCAGGACTTCCAATTCACAATCTAGGAACTTGTGATTCTTCTTGGGGGGCATGGTGATGGGTGGTGATGGTGGGTGATGTGTGTGTTGGTGTGCAGGTGAGGGTGTGTGGGTGTGTGTTGTGCTGGGTGTATGTGAGGTAGGTATTTGTTGGTGTGCTGCTGGTGTGTGGCTTGTGTGAGGGATGAGCTGTGGGTGTGTGGTTGCTTTCTCTTGGGTGCTGGCAGTGGAATGGCATTTGCAAAGGCTCATGGTAGTGATTTGTGTCCTTTATATAGGTGGAGTTGTGGGTGTGTCTTTGTTCTCTGTCCCCACCCCCCCCAGTATTTATTGGCTTGGTAATTGCTTGTTTGGCCTTTTTTGGTTGATTTTTCCTTTGTGCTGTTTGTGTATGTTGGAAACGTTCTTGTGACCGAGTCGGACCCTGCATTGGTCTCGTACGGTGTTTTCCGTTTCGTTCACGCTGTGTTTGTGCAGTTTTGTATGCTGCGTACGCGTCGGTCGCGGTGTATTGTGTTGCTTCGGCTCGGTTTTGTATGCGTGTCGGTCGTACGGCTTGTCCTCCGTCCGACTCGGTCGTGTTTTTCGCGCCTTGCATCGTACTTTGCGGGTTGGAGTTGGCGGGTACGATTCGGTCGGATTTGTTCCGGGTGCGTGTCGGTCGGTTGGATTCGCGTGTTTTTCCGGCCGGATTGCTATTTTCCGAGCGGCTCGGTCGGTCGGCTTGGTTTCCTGACGTGTCGGTCGGATTTATCGCGGCTTGCATCGTACTTGGCGTGTCGGGCGCCACTGGTACGTGTCGGTCGGTAATTTTTCCGGCTCCGAGTCGGTCGGTGCTTTTTCCGGCCCGAATCGGAATCGACCTCTAAGTGTCAAGGTAGAGATTTCCGAATCCAGGAACACCTCTTTAAATATCAGTCATGAGCCTTCTTTTCTCACGTTCAAGAAGAAGCTTAAAATGTGGCTCTTCTACAAATAAGTGAGCATTGTTTGGCCTGTCACTGTTTTTGTTATTCTCACAGGAACTCTTGCAGGAACTTTGTTCTAAACTTTCATCTTTATTCTTTAATAAAATATCCACTATCCTGGCTGCTTCCCCTCCTTTCTTATACTCTGTACCCTATCAATTCAAGCAATTTAGGACCTTCTCCTCACCTTCAAGTCCCAGACACCCCTTGACCTCTGACCATCTCACATATTCACTCCTGCGTCAGCCATCCTATGTTTGCTGTTGACGGACGTGTGCATTCCACCCCTTCTTTCCTCTATGGCACCGGACGCATAAAAATGTGCATATGCGATCCCTCATCTTAAAAAGAAATCGTCTGACCCAAACATTGTAAGTAATTATCATCCCAACTCCCTGCTACCCCTCTTCTCTAAAATCTTGGAAAAAGCAACTTTCAAATTAGTTCAAAACCAATTGTCTTTTAGATCAAGCCCAGTCTGGATTTCAATCCACCCACAGCACTGAACTTGCTCTGCTATGTGTTACAGATGATCTGAGAATGCTTCTTGACCAGGGCTACATCGCAGCCCTGGTCTTTTGATATATTGGCAGCAATCAACACAGTATTCCACTCTGTCCTGGTATCAATCCTCGGCATCTGCAAAAACACACCAGTGTTCTGTTTCTTTTTATCTTCCAGATCCCAGACCATGTCACAAACCCCTTTTTTGTTCTGAAGTCACCTTATTTTTTGTAAGGTCCCATAGGCTTTTCCCTCAGCCCCACCTTGTTCAACATCTACATTATCCCTCTAGTTTCCCTCCTGCGATCATCTGGATTTGACATCAGATGATACACAGATTATCATCTCCATCTCTGGTAATCCCTCTGAAACTCAAATTAAATTCTCCTCCTGCATGTCTACGTAGCCTCATGGATGAAGGACACTGCCTTATACCCAACAGTAACTCAACAGATACTAATCTTTAGCAATTCTTCCCTGTTGTAGTCCTCCCCCATGGTGGCCCTTTGAGCTGGGTCCAGCCCCAGTACCCATTGAATCAGCAAGGAACCTTGGATTATTTTAAACCATAATCTTATTTTCTCAAAAGAGAGTAATCAGGGGGCTGCTCTCTGTTTTTTTCTTCTCCGGATGATTTGGAAAATCCTTCCCATGCTCCCTGACTCAGCATGCAAGATAGAAGTCGAAGCTCCATCTCCACATTTAGGTTTGACTAAGGAAGTTCTCTATATGTTGGAGTCCCAGATTATTTGATCCACCACCTCCATGTGGTGCAAAATGCAGCAGCCAGACTGATATTGAATCTCTCTCCCACCTTGTCTGCCACTCTGAAGCTTAAAGATCTTCATTGGCTTCCGATCAAAAAGCGCTCCATTTTCAAATCACTTTAGCAACTCTAGTCCCACTTATCTTCAGCTTAAATGCCATACTTACCAAACTCCTTGTTTCTAGTCCCACTTATCTTCAGCTTAAATGCCATACTTACCAAACTACTCGTTTTCTACACTCATCATTCTCCAATCAGGTATGTGTTCCTTGCATAAAGTGTAGCCAGGTTAGAGGCTGCTTTTTTCCTTCTTGGCCACCAAGCACTGCAACTCTCTCCCTGTATTCATTTGTACCATTCCCACTCTGACCTTCTTCAGGAAAAAAACTTAAAACATGGCTTTTAAAGTAATTCATTGTCCCTACAGTGTCGCCTCACTCCTAAGCACTGGGACGGCCTTTGCAGTATTTGTTGTACTCTACAAATCTTATAACATAACATTCTTGGTAAGGTGTTTCTCTACAGTGACAAGAGATTCCGAATGAGTGATAGTCAAGCTTTAAAATTAGACATATAGGGCCTTATTCACAAAGGTAAACTTACACTTTTGGTGTAAGTTTACTGTCTTTTTGCTATTCACAAACAACAAGTGTAGTTTTATGTGTTGCATCTTTATGACTGTAGAGAACTCCACACATTAAAAGATAGGACAGTCTCTGCAGTCGTAAAAATACTACACATAAAACTACATTCGTAGTTTGTAAATAGAAGAAAAACAGAAAACATATCCCAAAAGTGTAAGTTTACGTTTGTGAATAAGGTCCATACTACCTCTACTACTACTACTACTACTACTACTAATAATAATAATAATAATAATAACAATAATAATAATATTAATAATAATATTACTGATAATGATAACTATAATAATAACAATAATAATAATATTAATAGCTGTTACCGGTACAGGTGGAAAATATTGTTGAACAGAACACATAGGCAAGGCCAGGTTTAGTGATCCTGATAACTTTGGTTATTTCATACATTGTATTGTAGTGTATTGTAATTGCATCTATATAGCGCTTACTACCCCTGATGAGGCGTAGAAGTGCTTTTTCGGTGCGTAGCACGCTACTCTGGAACACATAAAGGATTAGTGGTGAATTAGTATAGTGAAATATGAAAGTAATTTGAGTGGTGGATATTAGTCGGTTATTTGGATTGAGAAGGATAGCGGAGGGAGAGAAGAGGGAAAAAAGGTTTGCATTTATATAGCGCTTGTTACCCCTAATGGAGTGTTGAAGCACTTTCTTGGCGAGTAGCACGCTACTCCAGAACCCATAAGGATTAGTCTGAATTAGTATAGTGAAATATGAAAGTAATTTGAGTAGTGGATATTAATCAGTTATTTGGATTGAGAAGGATAGCAGAGGGATAGAAGAGGGAAAAAAGTTTGCATTTATATAGCGCTTGTTACCCCCGATGGGGTGTTGAAGCGCTTTTTTGGTGAGTAGCACGCTATTCTGGAACCCATAAAGGATTAGTGGTGAATTAGGACAGTGAAATATGAAAGTAATCTGAGTGGTGGATATGTTAGTCAGTTATTTGGATTGAGAAGGGTAGCAGAGGGATAGAAGAGGGACAAAGGTTTGCATATATATATATATATAGCGCTTGTTACCCCTGATGGGTTGTTGAAGTGCTTTTTCGGTGAGTAGCACACTACTCCGGAACCCATAAAGGATTAGTGGTGAATTAGTATAGTGAAATATGAAAGTAATTTGAGCGGTGGATATTAGTCGGTTATTTGGATTGAGAAGGATAGCAGGGGGATAGAAGAGGGAAAAAAAGGTTTGCACTTATATAGTACTTGCTACCCCTAATGAGGTGTTGAAGCGCTTTTTTTGGCGCGTAGCACGCTACTCTGGAACCCATAAAGGATTATTGGGGAATTAGTATAGTGAAATATGAAATTTGAGAAGTGGACATGTTAGTCTGTTATTTTGATTGAAAAGGATAGTGGGGGGATAGAAAAGTGAAGGATTTAGACTTTTTATTTTTTTGGAGGTCATAGCAGTAGTGGGAGGCTTGGGATGAGTAAAAAGGGATGTGGAGGGGAAAAGTCAGAGGGATGAGTTTGGAAAGGCTTGTTTTGGGGGATCAGTATAGTAAAAGAGGTGTCAGATGGTGCAAGGAGGGGTAGAGTAGGGGAGAATCTAGAAAGGGCTATTTTGGGGATCATAGTAGTGGTATGGGGTTTGAGATAAATGAGAGAGTGGATGTAGAGGATATATTGATAGAGGTATAGGGTGAGAAATAGGGTTGTACATTGGAAAGAGTAGTAGAAAGAGGTTTGAGATACGTCAGAGAGTTGAGGTAGAAGATATATTGAGAGAGGTATAGGGTGAGAAATAGGGTAGTGCATTGGATATGCTGAATTAGAAGAAAGTAATAAATATATAGATCCATAAGTACATGGAAAGTTTATAGATGCATAAAGGAAGTAAGTATATGTAGATTAAAGATATTGATAGAGGTCTAGGGTGAGAAATAGGGTAGTGGATTGAATATGGTTTTTTTGGGGGGGGGGAGGAAAGTAATAAATATATAGATCCAAGTACATGGAAGGTATATAGATGCATAAAGGAAGTAAGTATAAGTAGATTAAAGATGCATTCGATAAACTCTGGTTTTCAGGTGTTGTATTTAAAAATATATTTATTTTAAACATAATTATTCTACATGTATATACAAGGCAATATACATATATAGGTACACATCTATAGTACAAAAAAATGCTTATATACAGAAGGATATGCTGTATATTTCTGTTTGCGTATGGTGCTTATGTGGGGAAGAGCCAATTTTTGAGTGGTTTTCTGAAGATAAGGTGGTTGTCGGTGGATCTTATGTTGGGGGGTAAAGAGTTCCATATTTTGGCTGCTTGAACAGAGAAGGATGTGCCACTCATGGTTTTTTTCTTGTATCTTGGGATTTTGAAGCGAGGTGCCACTCTAGGGTGGAGGTTCCTATGATGAATGTGTTTGGTGATTTTATTCCTGATGAAGAGCGGTCCCATTCCATGTATCGCTTTGTGGGTGATACAAAGCAGCTTGAACGTGGATCTTCTGGCAACTGGTAACCAATGCAGGGCTTTCAAGGCAGGGGAGATGAGGTCTCGCTGTGTGATATGGAAGAGTAGTCTGGCAGCCGAGTTCTGAATCCGTTGTAGTCTTTTCATAGTAGTTAAAGGTGATCCGTGGTAGAGGCTATTGGCATAATCGAGTTTTGATAGAATAAGGGAGATGGTAGCTCGGACCTTGTGTGGAAATCCCAAATGGGGGAAGATTCGTCGCAGAGTTTTTATAGTAACAAAGCTTGATCTTGCTAGTTTGTCCACTTGGGCATTCATGGATAGCTTGGAGTCCATGGCCATTCCGAGGTTTCTTACTTCCTTCGTTACTTTAGGCGGTGATCCCAGTTCATCAGGCCAAGCGGCAAGCGGGTCATAATGTTTCCAATTGCCACATGTGAGTATTTCCGTTTTGGAAGCATTCAATTTGAGATGGCTCCAAGTCATCCATTGATCCACGGCTCTGAGACAACTGAAAATTGGTGAATTTCCAATGTCTTTGGGGCGTTCCAGTTGAAGGAGTATTTGTGTGTCATCTGCATAGTTATAGCACGTGAGTTCAAATTGATTGATCAGTACCGGTAATGACTTCATGTAGATGTTGAAAAGCATGGGCGAGATGATAGAGCCTTGAGGGACCCCAGCTTTTGTGGAGTATGGTTTGGACGAGAAAGGTGGGGTATGGATGACATTAGTTCTGTTTCGAAGGTAGGACGTGATCCAGTCTAAAGCAGTCCCCTCTATGCCGGCTTCGTAGAACTGAACTGGTGAACTGGTGAACTGAAGACAATACTGATTTCAAATTAAAAACACCTGGAGGACTTGTAGCTGTGTTCACAAATTGTTGCGATTATAAAGGAACTTGAAATGGTATAAGTGCAAGGACTGGAACACTTAATAATCTTGCTATGATAAACAAGCAGCAAGGTAAAAATAGTGATTGACAGAAACTAAGGAAGAACATAGGCACACTGTTAGCAGCAATCATGCAAACACATAACACTATCAAGGATAAACTATCAAAGGCTGATGAAAGGTAATCTGCTGTAAATTGTGAATCTTAGGAAATAAGAATGCATTGTAAACTCTTATGCCTCGGAGAACAAGTACAGATTTCGATATAGTGCTGATCAGGCAATAAGAATACATTGCATTGCTGCATAATGTTAGCTCACAAAACAGCAGTGCTGTGCCAGGAACTAGAATGCAGTGGTAATTGTACTGCCACACTGCCACACTGAACCCAGAACTGTTACCCTAAAATCAAGAAACAAAGAAAAGAGAGACTTAGTCATAGACGAACTTGCATCAACTATGAATGCTCTACTACAGCAAAGGGAGACATAAAAAGAGTTCACTAATGATCACATGTCTTATTTGGAACAAACTAAATTGGCACAGAAAGGATGTCAGAATGGCCCCTACGTGACTAATTCAGGATATAGTCGGATGCTGCTGCAGGAATGCAAGGAGTTGATTATTAAGGCGGTGGCCAGTTGGTGCAAAATGGGAACCTTGTTCCACAAGGCAGGTTTTGAGGGGTGACTGTTGATCAGAATTCAGGAATGGACATAGCCATGTTGAAAAAGCCCACTCCATGACATATTTGTAACAAGGTGGGGCAATGGGAATGCGAATGTAGGCTGAATCCAAACCAAATGCAAAACAATGTTCAAATGCTAAACATGAATGTAATTCCTTTGCAAAATTTGCAAATGCAACCTCATAATGTCAGTATGCTCCAAACCCCGATTATGCAACAAAGTTTGGCTAACCCGAGGTAGAATCCAAATCTGAACCAAAAGGTTCAGCACAACTCTTCTATGACCACCAAAAGTTTCCAACAGTTCCCGGATTTCGACAGCTAGATTTTGTTCAATCAGAATGACAGTGCCTGAGAGGAGAGGAGGATTGCATGCTTGATGCAAATGTAAAGGTAGACCAGAGGGGGGGCATACATAACTGGAGAGGTAAATGGCCATCCTGTATAATTCTTGATTGATACTGGAGCTACCTGCTCTACTGCTAGAACGGTAGAGGTCCCAAAGCAACCCTTTGTGAAAAACATGTCCAGGTTTTTGGTATTTCAAATAAACAGAGCACAAACCCAGTTTCAGCAAAAATTCCTGTGAAGATTGGGCCTCTCGAGGATAACCATCAGTTTGTTGTATGTAATTTGAGTTCAGCCAATCTACTGGACAGCGATCTACTCTGCAAACTCAACTGCATAATCTATTGCACACTGGATGGTGTTCAGCTACAGAGGCACAAGGAAGATGCAGACTTTAAATTGAGAACCCAAGAGTCAACGGTTGGGTTGTTCCCATCTCTGACAATGGAATACTTACCTCTCGACTTAAGAGATTTGGTGAAAGAGGAAGTCTGGGATCTTACTGGCAAAGACATTTGTCTAATCAAAGAAGCTGAACCTGTGAGATTAACTATAAACCAAATGCAGAGTATCCCCAAACACCCCAATACAACGTCTCATCGGAGGCTGTGACTGGAATCATGCTTGTGATTGAATCCATGCTATGATGGGTTTGCAGAAACCAAACAGAAAGTGGAGAGTAGATCAAGATTTGAGAAAGATTAGTCAAATAGTTGTCCCATGTTGTCCCATAGTACTGAATCCTGCAGTGATACTCCAAACACCCTGTGATGCTGAATAATTTTCGATGATTGACCTGTGTCAAGCATTCTTCTCCATTCCTCTATGTGAGGATAGTCAGTTTCTTTTTGCTTTCCGATTTCAAAATAAAATCTTGACATGGTGCCAAGTTCCACAGGAGTATTCAGAGAATCCACCAATCTTTAATCAGTTGCTGAAGAAAAATCTCAAGACCATATAGTTGCCATGCAACTCAGTTCTGGTACAGTACATCGATGACCTTCTTGTAGCATTGATAACCTAAGATGCGTGCAGACAACACACCATTATTTTGTTGAGTCATTTAGCAGAGTACGGACACAAAACTGCAGTACTGTCAGAGGGAGGTTCTGTGTCTGGGGCACCACATTGAGAAAGGAGGTAGGAAAGTGTACCAAGAGAGAATCTCTACAGTCCTGAAACTGAACAGCCCCATGGCACAAAGAGAATCCAGAATGTTTCTGGGAATGGCAGGCTGCTATCATCAGTGGAGTTCCCAACTTTTTCCTAAAGATAAAGCCTCTACAGAGGCTTACACATGAAGATGTGTCGGATCAACTACCCTGGGACAATGAATGCATGAGTGCCATCCGTGAGCTGAGAGAAAGTCTCTGTCTCTCCTGGCTCTAGGAATGATTGTTTACGAAGAAATATTTTGTCCTTTACTGTTACGAGCAAGAAGGGTGTGCGCTGTCTGTGTTGACACAGGCTCACATTGAAGCTAAGCTACCAGTTGCCTACTTTTCTGTTACACTTGGTCTGGTAGCCGCAGTGTTGCCTGGATGCCTAAAAGCCGTGATTGCGGTTGGTGTCCATTGGTGCCAGCCTTCAGCAGTGTGAAGGAATAGTGATGGGAGGCCCACTTACTGTGATGGTCCCTCCCTGAGATGAGATTTTGTTAACTTGCACTCATACACAACATATGACAAATAGCAGTCCCACGAGATATGAGCATGTTAACCGAGGAGCTGAGACTGTTACCCAGAACAGATGTAATACCTTAAACTCTGCCACATCTTTGCCTTTACATGTATCTTCTGATGATGATGATGGTGATGATGACGACGACGACGATGATGATGATGATGATGATGGGGTTGAGCATGATTGTCTTGATGTGACAGAATTGTGTACCAAGCCAAGAACCAATATTCAAGACATACATCTGGAAGAGCCCGATTTTACCTTGTTTGTGGATGGCTCTTGTTTGAGAGATGGACGAGGAATTCTGAGAGCATCCTATGCTGTGTGCACCATAGAAGGTGTTGTGGAAGCCTTCAATTTGTGCAATGTAACGTCCACACAAGTGGCTGAACTGATCAATCTTACAAGAACATGCTATCTCTCTAACAATTTGAGAGTTGCAATCAATACCGATAGCCAGTACAATATGGCATGGTCCATGATTTTGAACAGTGGTGGTCCCAAAAAGATTTCATATTTTCTTCTGGTTCTCCCATTAGGAATGTGAATTATGTGATGGACTTGCGCAGAAGAAATCATTGCACCAAATATATCACCTACACTTTCTGAAGCACTACTCACTGCACTTCCATGAGTCACAACTCCCTTAGCATCTATTTCATCTATATGCTACAACTTAGGAAACACTAAGGCTATGTAGCAACTGCCAATCCAGTTTGTAAGAAGTTGAAAAAAGGCATTCCTTCCACACAAATAATAAACTCCTATAATAACTGTTTCCTTTCCCACCAAAAATTCAACTCCTTTAAACTTATATGCCCACTCAAAATCACTCTACCCTGAAAATTTTGGATCTTCAGCTTCATTTTTCTCCCTTACAATACAAAAGGTCCCTTTATTCTTCATGTCCAAACTCAAAATTATAAAAGTGTCTGCTTTGATTGACTGCCCTGCTACTGATACTGCTGGAGCTTTAACTGCTATTAACACTGACCATGTGACAATTAGACAATGGTCTTCCAGAACAGGCTTGCTCAAGATATCGTACTTGCCAAAGAGGAAGGAATCTGTTGCATGTAGGGCGTTCAACAGTGCTGCACGTATGTGCCGAACAACAGTAATGAAACTAACAAGCTTGCTACTAATATTTGTGACATTTCTAAAGATGTGAAGGATTTGGAAGAGACGTGCCTAGGAAGTTTTTGGGGAAGTCTTTTCTGAAGTTGGACGATGGCTTAGTCGTATTGGTAGTGGATTGTCAGGGAGCATATTTACACATATATTAATCATTGCAAATTACGTGCTATGACAATTTCTTTTTATAAAGGTGAGGAAATTAATTCCTGCAAAGAGTGAGTCAGAATGCAGGGGTCTGAATCAAATTGGGGAGGGCAATGGGAAACATGCCAAGATCAAGTTGAAGGAATTGCAGTCACATCTATGACAAGTTTAGAAACTTGAAAAAGTCCGGACACAAGCTGTGAAAGTCAACAACTGTTGTGTAAAGGGAAGGGTTTGGAAAGCGGGGTGTAATGTGTGGTGACTCCCAGAGTCTTAATTAAATGGAGGCCTTTTAGCTGTACCTGCAAGTTTAAGCAACCTGTATGTGTTATCTGCTAGTTTGAAGGTTACTGTCGAAATTTGCTTGTGAAAAAGTTTTATACATTTTAATGAGACTGAAACTGTACATTTTCTGCCTTCGCTTTGTTGATTTATCTGAGAAGTTTCCTGTTGCTGATAATGCTAGAATTCTGCGTTTTATGAATGTGTTTTCAGCGTTTAGATTTTAGTTTTGCAATCAGACTCTCTCTCTCACACTAGAGGCACAGATGCCTTTCTCCCTTGCCAAAAGAGCTTTACTTGATTCTTAGAGAGAATTCTCTTTTCATTATTTAAGGCAGATACCTTCCTCACATGCTAGGCAAAGCTTTACTTAATTCATATAGATACTGCCTTTCGGAGACACCTTCTGCCTGACTACTCTTAACTTTCCCATCTTTTTCTAGCTTAGCGGGGATCTCTCTCCTTGGGAAATTGAGTCTGCTTTAACTTATTATTTTTTTAGCAGCCTTTATTTATTTCCATATCAATAAAGCATTACAGCGACCAACATATATCGTCCTGAGCTGTGAGGAACAAAAAACATGTACAAAGAACATAGATATATCCAGTGTCAAGAGCAGTCTGATTCTCCAGTTTGGAGGAGGCTGCATGAATGTGGCCACATGGGACGTAGGAAGGAGGAGGCTCAGGTCAGTGAGGGCCAATCTTGTAGCGTTCTGTGGAGTGGGAGGGAGGAAGCAGGAACAGCATCGCAATCTATGTTGAAAAATACCTAAGCGAAGGGAGGAGAGTGGTAAGAGCAGGGAGGGAGGGGGTATGCTGAAAGGGGACAATGAGTCATGTAAACTATTGCATGCACCAAGCAATACCCAGGTAATAAGACATACAATAACATGAATGGAGACAAGAGGGTCCCTACAATCCGTAGTACATCTTGATAGGCAAGCTCATCTATTGGTGTAGAACTCGCTGCCAATATCACCACAAACTTTAACAGAGGACAGCAATTCATAAACCAAAGCTGCCAACATGTGGAGCAGGAGGTCCTAACAATTCTCTCTCACTGGGCCCCCAGTAGCGCTAAACAATGGGCAGGCATGCAGGGCATCTCAGGTCAGTGGGGCCATAGCAAATTATTTTGGTCCATTTTCTCAGGGGTGAATAAGGGAAGAGAAAAAGGAGGATGAGAGGGGGGGTGGCCTCCACACGAGTAGGAAAGAGATGGGTCGGGCGGGGATGTGTCATAGTGAGACGTCATTTGCCAGAAGGAAGGTTGGCTGGGTGTGCTGTGCTGACTATAAAAATGTTCAGAAGGGAGCGTTTTAGGCCTACATCTAACTACCATATGTCAAGGGGGAATTAGAGGAAAGGACAGGCCTAGTATTCTCAATCCTGAGGGGGATTTGATTTATTTTGAGACAATTTTATATTTGTTTGTCTTCACATTTATGATTCTGAATTGCATTGCAAAGTTTTGACTAATGTATTTCATGTATTGGCTATTGATTTACAACTAATTTGATGATTTGATTTTATAAAATTGCTAATCCTTTAATAAACCTTCATGGTTTGCAAATCTAATACTCTCTGTCATCTTTGTGGGGCCTAATGAGCTCCATGTTATTGAAAAGTATTAATTGTCATGTCAGCCTCGGCCGGAAGTAAAGTTCCATCCGCTTGAGCGCAGCCTGTACTTGAGTTTAACCAGAAATTTGCACGGTGCAAGTGCTGCACCAATGGCATGTAGTAGAAAGTAGAAAAATGCTTTTTAAATGGCCCGGTAGTGGTCGTTGCTACGTGGTACTTGTTTTATGTATGAGTCAAATAATTATGCTAATTGTTGTTTTGTTATATTGTTTGTAAATGGAGTAATGTTGATTGTTATGCTCATATATTTTTCTATTTTTTGTTGTGTGACACCATGCAGAATTTAGGCATCTGTTTATTTGAGTGAGGACGAATATAATTTAGATGGTTGTATACAAAATAAATTTGCAATAATCATGTACTAAATGCCAGTGATTAATTTAGGTAATCACAGTTGTACTTGCTTTGCATATATTTTTTCCCGCATTAAAATTTTTGTCTGTACTCTGCATCAATGGCATGTCACATATTGATTCTGGCACATTTTGTCCTAAGTTTTTGAATGTTCAAAATTCCCTCAAAGAGCTCCATCACTGTCTCAGCGGCATTCTACACAAGGTTTTCTTCATCAGCAACTTCAGTGTAAAACACTGTATGGAAAATATGGCCTTTAGGGACTGGTGCTTCTTTGATAAAGGCCATTAATTGTGTAAAGCACTTTCTGTGGTATTTCCACTTGGGTACTAATCATCATAGTGCCCAGAAAACCAGGAACTCACATTTTTGGATGCATATTGTATTTTGTATTGTATTGTAATTGCATTTATATAGTGCTTACTACCCCTGACGAGGCGTCAAATCGCTTTTTCGATGAGTAGCACGCTACTCCGGAACCCATAAAGGATTAGTGTTGAATTAGTATAGTGAAATATGAAAGTGATTTAAGTGGTGGGTAGGTTAGTCAATTATTTCGATTCAGAAGGATCGCGTAAAAATAGAAAAGGGAAAAAAGGTTTTTTATTTATATACCCCTTGTTACCCCTGATGGGGTGTTGAAGCGCTTTTTTTTGGCGAGTAGCAAGCTACTCCGGAAACCCATAAAGGATTAGTGGTGAATTAGTATAGTGAAATATGAAAGTAATTTGAGTGGTGGAATGTTTTTCAGTTATTTGGATAGAGAAGGGTAGCGGAGGGATAGAAGAGGGAAAAAGGTTTGCATTTATATAGCGCTTGTTACCCCTGATGGGGTGTTGAAGCGCTTTATTGGCGAGTAGCACGCTACTCCGGAACCCATAAAGGATTGGTGTTGAAAATTAGTATAGTGAAATATGTAAGTAATTTGAGTGGTGGATATGTTTTTCAGTTATTTGGATAGAGAAGGGTAGCGGAGGGATAGAAGAGGGAAAAAGGTTTGCATTTATATAGTGCTTGCTACCTCTGATGAGGTGTTGAAGCGCTTTTTTGGCGAGTAGCACGCTACTCTGGAACTCATAAAGGATTAGTGGTGAATTAGTATAGTGAAATATGAAATTTGAGAAGTGAACATGTTAGTCTGTTATTTTGATTGAAAAGGATAGTGGAGGGATAGAAGAGTGAAGTATTTAGACTTTTTTTCTGGAGGTCATAGCAGTAGGAAGAGGCTTTGGGATGAGTAAAAGGGATGTGGAGGGGAAGAGTCAGAGGGAAGAGTTTAGAAAGGCTTGTTTTGGGGGATCGGTATAGTAAAAGAGGTGTCAGATGATGCAAGGAGGGGTAGAGTATGGGAGAGTCTAGAAAGGGTTATTTTGGAGATCATAGTAGTGGTATGGGGTTTGGGATAAAAGAGAGTGGATGTAGAGGATATATTGATAGATGTATAGGGTGAGAAATTGGGTAGTGCATTGGAAAGAGTAGTAGAAAGAAATTTGAGATGAGTCAGAAAGATGGGGTAGAAGATATATTGAGAGAAGTATAGGGTGAAACATAGGATAGTGCATTGGATATGCTGAACACCAAAAGTGAGGAAACTTAGTAAAAAACCAGAGTTGTACTCTGACTTTTTAGTAGCTTTTTTTAATCCTCATTTTAATTCATTGAATGTTTTAGAACAGCACTCCCTGTTTGCACACTGAGCTGACATATGTTGGAATGCACGATTCACCCATAGCAGTTTACATTGCCTAAGACTTTCGCAAGGCTTTGCTCCGATAATAATTTGTTGAGGTCGTATGATGTGGTTAATCAGCTCGACAGAAACCCTTAATTCATCTCATAATGTAAGTAATCTTGAATATGCCCTGGTGCAATCTGTTTGTGTGATTTGCCACATATGATTCCACTGCTGTCAATGCTACTACTATCATGATTGCATCAGTGCAACTTGACTTGTTCTTTTAGCTCCTTTTGATAAGCCTACAATAAATAAGGAAGCCATGTAAAAATCTAATGAGCTCTGAGGACCACTGCTGCAGGATCGTTGCCTAGCAATGTTGCTTTCATGGGCCTTGCTGCTTGTATCTCTCTCTGTTGTGGTCCTTTTAAGTATGCGATTTAGCTTTATGTGCTCAAATGTGAAGTTGTGCTATCCCTTCTTGCATTTGACCCAATAATGTGATAGTACATGTTGGCCAATATTTTATGAGCCAGCTATTTCACCAATCAGTGAAAGAAAAAAGCCAAAAGATCGAATATGATTTTAATATTCCCAGGTTCCCTACTGTGTATAACATAATTAGATCAGGCCTAAAATATGCCTCTAAACCCTCCACCCTTCACCCAAGCACAGAAAACTTGAGGAAACAAAAGGAAGAAGAACAAGAACTTCAGGGCCATCCCTAAACAACAAAACTCAGTCAGAATAATCTTAGACCAGTCTTTCTTGCTGCTACCTTGTATAACAAAGTTACATTGTGTTGGCCCCTTCAGAAATAAATAAAAAATGACTCCTTCTCTATCCCTGTCCTTTATTTGAATTGCATTTTAGTGTGTGGCTGCGCGAGTGCTTATCAGTGTCTATGGGTTTACACTGTTGAGGGCTGTTTCGTTTTTGTTGGGGTTTTATCACTTATTATAGGTTTAAACTTAAAACAGGATAGCCTATTTAAGAGAAAGTATATATATGCTAATTTCTATTTGTCAATAGCAAATATACAGAAAAATTAGCATTTTGATTCAGCACCAAAGATTAGACTGTTTCCAGCTACAGTTTTAAGAGGGAATATGTGAAGAACTTTTAAAATCAAAGATTTTAAATTCAGAACTGCTATACCATTTTATAGGTGCTACTCTTAAACTTGGTCTCATTCATTTTTAGTTATGTCTTGACAGCACAGCTGTGTGCAAGACCTATTGAGATCAATTCACTAAACAGGCATTGGCATAGCCTTGTCAAACCTGGATTGTTCTGTTTTTTTGGCAAATATATGCAATACACAGTAAGAGGGTAAAAATAGTAAAAAGTAAGAATGCTGCCATCTGAAGGAGGCCTGTGTATGTTTGTAAAAATTAAGTAAAAAAACAAATAATTGACAAATCACAAAAATACATTTAAAGAGCATGAAATGTAAGCAGAAATAAAACCAGTTACTGGCCTACCAGCTCTGGAATTGAAGTGGACTATTTTTTAAATAATTGTACACACATGTACTAGCAAAATTCCATCACCCATTGTGACGACAGCTAATGGGTGAAGTGGACTAACTCATTGCTACATACTAAATGCTATGGTGGACAGCAGCAAAATGTGAATGGCACTTGAACAAACAGTTGGATTAAGAGGGCTGACTAAAAATCCCTGCATATGATTTGCTAAATCTGTCTGTAGGACAGAGCTAAAAATACATAGGGGGCTTAATTACAAGCCCATTGCACCGCTGGCGCAACACTTTTTTTGATACACTGTTGGCCCAATGGGCTTGCCCACATTTACAAGGCCACGTAAAGTCACCCTGTGTGACTTTTCATGGCCTTGTACATATGGCCCCTTTCACGCATTATTCTGCGTGAAAGGGGCGTTCGATGGGTGCTGCTGTAGGTGTTCCCAAGCAACATTCATGGAACTTGACACATTCCCAGATTTACAACATTTTGTAATGAATGCGTCGGAATCCTACACCTCCCCAGGGGAGGCGCAGAAATGGCGCAACGAGGAGAGATACTTTTATTTCTCCTTGTTTTTTCCTCTTTCTATCATAGAGGAAAATGCGATTAATTATTGTTTTTGTGAAGGAAGGTGTCCCTTCCTGCACAAAAAAAATCATCCCCGCCGCGTAGGCACCCTTGCAAAATTACGCAAGGGTGCCTGTGCTGGCGCATGGCAGTCATTTGTGCGGCAGCGCAGGGGAAAGCACAGGGATGTGTTGTATTGTTGTTAATATGCCGCATCCCTGTGCTTTGACAATGACGCAGCACGGCGCGGCTAAATGGCTTGCGGTGCCGTGCTGCGCCATTTTCATGTAGATGAGGGCCATAGTGTGGACTTTGGCTCCACCCTGACGAGTATAGCTGTCTCACATCATGCTATTGGCTGTCTGGTGTATCATTCCACCTTCTGTGAAGTCGTTGAATTGCAATGTATGGGGAACTATTTTAAATGTTTAAAGTAAACTGAATCAACCCACATTTAATTTTTACTTCATATATGCATTCATATATGCATTTTACAATAAAAACAATTGCTTGTTTAGTGTTTTACACGGCAACAGGTTTTTTCTTAATGTTTATGTCACGGCTCAAAATGCAGCCAGACATTTTGCCTTTTGTTAATGCTTGTTAAAACAGGAGAGAGGTGCAAAGTCAATGGATATTTAGTATAAGCCAGGACAGGTTTTGGTATGTTGGGTAGGTTTGTGGAATCACAGTTTTTTTTCAGTGAAGATGATGTCCATTGTGTGTTTTCTCCTGTGCACTGGTTGGCTCTCACTTTCAGTGAATATGTTTAGGTGATGCTGTTTTGATACTGTCATATTCACCGAAATCTTGAAGAGGTGAAGAGCAAAAATATATTATAGTAAATAAGTCTGCGATCTCCTCCTTCGATCCATGTCAGCTGTGCAGTGCTTCACCATTTGACCACACATAATTCCCTTTTATTGCTTGTAAACATACAATAAACAGCAGAAGAAAACGCCTTTAATTTCAAATTGCTTTATCGTGAACTATAAAATGTGAGGAATATGACAACAATACATGTGTTGCGTCTTTCCAGTGGGGAAATAGTGACAGTCACATTCTTTGCAGTCTTTCCAGAAAAGTACTGAGACCTACAGTTGTGAAAGAGTGAGAGCTCCCTCTGTGGGACTGAGATGCAATACATTTCCGTGAACTTCTTAGGTATGCGGTGCTTGGACATCGATGCTCTAAAGACAAGGTACAATGTTTATTTCCTCAGATTTACTCACTCGTAACAGTTCCCGTATACACTCAAACCAGAGACAAGCAGGGGTCAGAGTCTGGACCTTGCACTCTTAAGTAAGGATGTGTGCGCCACTTCCGGCTGATGAATCTCTGACTGATTCCTTGTTTTTTTTTTGTTATACATAAGAGAGCCCCAAATGGATACTAATTATTCTCTGGTTTGGTTCAACATTTGTAAAGGTCTGGAGTGGGAGAAAGTGAATGACGCAGACACATCTTAGAATGAAAACAGCAAGGACAGGAAATGACAGGCCTCTGAGTAGGAAGCACCTGCAAAAAAGTACACACAAAGGGTTGATGTGGGTGGCAATGTTAATGCTCCTCTCGGCCAGTCACATTTGTGCATTGTGTGTGTTAAAGGGTCGAGAGGTTCCGGGGAAATGCACTTCCACTGCTTAGTTTTTTTTTTTTTTTAAAGGTGCATGTGGCAAAGCTTTCTTTAAGAGCCTCTGCTGCCGAATATCAGGCTGTCTCGGTTTGATTCCACCTCTTGCCTTTTTCTTCTTCGGGCTGCACTTCCTGACTTCATCCAACACCGGCAGGTTCTTTGCCATCCCTCCTTTCTCCCTTTGTCACTCTTTTCCTTTCTTCTTTCTTCCTTTTCTGCCTTTCTTTCACTTCTTCTGGGTGAAAGGCTGATGGTGAAAAATAAGTCCCAGTACCCCCAAAAAAATTAGTTCTGTTGCCCACTTGTAGCAACTAGTTGCACAAGTTAAACACGTGAAAGTATTTAAGAGAGTTCTGAAAATTGTTTTCTTGACGTTTACAGGAGTCTAAACTAAACATGAAGGGCCTGATTCACAAAGGTAAACTTACACTTTTGTGTAAGTTTATGTTTATTTTGTAATTATTTTGCAATTGTAAGTTTACGAGTGCGGAGACTCCACAGTCGGGTTGGAGAACCCCACGCATAAAAAGATATGACATGCTTATCTGTTTGTGTGCGTAGTCTCCACACTCGTAAGCTTACAAATAAAATGCAGTTTTGTGAATTCCAAAACAAACGTAAACTTATACAAAAGTGAGATGTTTCAAATGCTAATATATAGGGGAGTAGTTGTTGAAAGTAGTTTTGCTATTTCATAATACTGAACGTATAGTTCAGGTTTTCTGGGGATTTCATGAGCGTCTTCAGAATTTAGGAATGGAGCTATATTGTACATATCCAGGGTAGCCCTGCTCATGGCACTCTCCGACAGCCAGGGCTGGTGCTATGGCACGGTGGTGCCATGCTGCTGCTTATGTCACCCCAGGTAAGGAGTGTCAGACTGCACCTAGAAACTTTAAATAGAGCCCAACTGTCAGGGAGATGGACATCACTGTCTTTTTTAAAGTGCAAAAAACCCTAGAACCTGTGCTGCCAAGAACTTTGCAAGACTGTGGAATTCAATTCACCCAAGCTCTTCAGAAGGAATTTTAATGTGTTCTTACTATTTACAGTCTGATGTTACCACACTGGTTGTATGCATATTCAGATATATTTTTGATCACATAAGCATAAGGTACATTCAGAAAAAGTGGCTGTTGGGGTAGAAATGTCCCTTGCATGGTAAACTGGCATGTACGCTTCCCTTGAGTGTCCGAGTGCATGTGAAAGTAGTTTCCTGACTATTATTTTGTCCCTTGTATCCCACTAATCTAGTGTGAGCGCAGATGCCTTTACCAGTCTCTGACATGCAAGGTCCAGAAGTGGTCCTGTGACCTGGAGGGGCACACCAAGTGTGACTTTATATTATGCAGTAGACAACTGCTGTTGTCATGGGTACATCAAGCAAACTGGTGGGGGCAGCATACCGTCTTTTGCGAATTCAGAGTGTGACCAGACCTTTTTTTTGTTGTTTTTTTGTGGAGTTTTATATAGCGCTAACTAGACCCGGAGGTATCAGAGCGCTTTACATGAGCACCAGTTACGTTACAGACGGACACATTCATTTTTGTTAGGCACGGGGAGATTAAGTGATTTGCCCTTTTATTCTATGCTACAGAGAGCGCAGCCTGCTGATCCCTCTCATGAAGAGTTTAACTTTTACGTAAAACCCAGAACCATGAGCTGACATTCCGAGTATATGTGTAGCACATGTATGGTAGTAGGACTCGGTGTGTTGTATTCATCTAAGTTCTGGGGCAGTGCTATCATGTTGGATTCCCCTGGTTTGGTTTGGCGCAAGATGGGAGGTTAGGATCACTTCCCCAAACATTGCACACATGTTGCCTGTATTCCTGTGACTGGAGGGTGCAGACACAGAGCCTGAAGTGAGAGGATGAAGACAGGGCTACTTTTATAAGTTCCATTACAAAAGTGTTAGGAAAAGGCTGCTGTTTAGTTCTTCCTGAGCACTGCCATTTGGTAGATGGCAGGGGGGAGGGAAGGCACTGCAGTTTCCGTGTTCAAGGAGAGGAGGTTTCTAGGCAGGGCATGTTCTTTTACCAGTCTCTGATTACTGCTTTAAGAATGTGATGGGAGCCACGTACAGAGAACTCATGTCATTGTGCAATGTTTTAGATACTCCTGCTTAGAGCCAGCCCCATTGCTGCGTGCTGTTAGAACCATCACTTTGCACAAGACTGTGTTTGAAGAGCAAGATGGTAGTGACATTTGAAAGAGAACCAACACAAAGCTGTTCTGAAGCCTGAGACAGTGGGTACACGATCCACATCCCCTTTCTAGGAAATGTATATAAACGTGGGATCCACACAATTTTGTCCATTTTCAAGTCCTTCTTGACCAAGGAAGGAGCTCCCCAGAGAGTACTTGGAGGACAGTTACATGACCAAGGCTTGTGTCTGCATGATGGCTAGTCTCCCAGTGAGGGGATATCACCTGAAGTCTACAAGTTGCTGGAAAAGCTGATGATCTGACTAAGCTTGTTGGCCTGCTCAGGGAGTGAAGGCAAGACTATACAGGATGAGAATGCCAGCATGGACTCATGGTGTGGGGTACCAAGAAGTAGCTGACAGCTAAGACGAAGTGAAGTTGGTCCTGACACAAAGTCTGCAGAGCCACCCCCACCTTTTGTAGATCCTCAAGTGAGCTGCATAAAGAAGTATTCACCAAGTTGTCACTGTGTGGCCTGTTATTGTCTCATCATCCCTGAGCCTAGTGCAATCATTGCCACCTGAGATGCCCAGTCGACAGCTGCTGCGTTGGTCTCCAGGGCTACAACTGCTGAATATGAGTGCCTAGCTGCATCAGCCTCCAAATCTGCAACTGTTGAAGATAAGCGTCCGCCTACACTAGCCCCAAGTGCCGCAACTGGTGAAGACGATCATTCACCTTTGTTGGCGCAAGGCTGTTATCACCCAAGGGCCTGTTGAATACAATGGTCATTGCCTTTGATCCAGAAGGGGGATAGACCACTGTCCATGGTCTTCCACCATGGCACCGAAGCTTAAGCTTGTGAAGACGTTGATCCCACCAGCCCAAGCCTAGGACTTGCTAACATCACTGATCAGGTAACGCAGTATACTGTAGCTGCATGGACTAACAAACAGGGCCTCAACATTAGCAAAGGGAAACTTGCTGTTAATGTTTTCTTTGCTTGCATTAATCTTTTGGGACAAATGATCAGACTGTCAGGACAATCTTTGGGGTAATTACAAATGATCTGCACCTGTGCCTAGCTCGTGTCTCTGCCAATATCATTGACTGAGTCACACAAGAGAGAGATAAGGGAGCGGAAGAGGCTACCATAGGGATATGTGCATTTCATTATATCCTATAGGGGGTACACAACCCTATAACAGAACCACCTTTGAAATGTGTAGTATTTTGTAACATTGTGTGATTAAAGTACTTTCCTTCACTTAAAAGACTAGTCCTGGGTGGATAATACGTTATTGTGCCTGTTGGTTGGCTGTTGAGTTTTGAGCTCTTCCTCCCTCGCTACCTCCCTGAGAAGCCTGTGACCTCTCATCCTTGCTGTCCTGACTTTCAAGCATGTGGAGGGTTGTACTTGGCCCAGTATGCAGCTCCATAGTAGGATGGTCTCCAAGACACCAGTGGCAAATGACTTCAACCACCATTGTTGTGGCTCAAATTCACCATCTGACCAGTGTCCCTTGAACAGAATCAGACAGAGATAACCTGTAAAGCATTAAAACCACTGTAAGGTGAAATTTGAATTTTTGACAAAACAGTCTATACATTAACGTTGAAATTGTCCAAATGTCACAGATGCATGCAGATGAACACAGAATTTGTGAACAACACTTACACTGTGGCAATAGGGTAATTTTACCCCATTCTTTTCATACTGATCCGGACTGACAGAGGCTTGTACCAAATGAAGCTCATGATACAGTGGAAGACCAACAGAATCTATTGTTAAAGTTAATGCTTTCCTGTCCTCAAGTTATCATTCCATTCCTGAAATTGAATGTATGCATTTTGCAGTATTCCTTAACTCTTTTTTTATAGACAGCCCAGCTTCAATGAGGAGCCTGTTGTTGCAATAGAAAGTGCAGCACTTTCTATTCCATATTTATTACAGTATTTTAAAAAATCTGAAATTCAGAGCAGCCAGTGGCTACAGCCAGTTTCTCTTTCTCACCATCAACACACGCAGGATGCCACTACATTCTGTAAGCCTTCTGAAAAATAATCTTCCTCTGGCCCTGGAGGGTGCTCTTTGTAGGGTGCTGAAACAATTACACTAACAGTTATGGTTTGCAATATTAGGAAAGTTATGGTATGGCATGTTATGCTATGTTATGTTATGATATGTTATGTTATGTTATTGGCATGTTATTGGCATGTGTAAAGCTCACATTCTTCCCATGGTATGACCCTGACTTGATTTGTAGCTCTACTGGGAAAACATTGGCTTTCCTGTTGGTTCAGAGATTACCATTGCATACTGGAGGCTGATTCAGCATGTGAAGATGGGTTAAGTTAATTGCGTTCTGGCCGAAAATCCGGTTAGTTGACAATGGGCGTGGTTTACAGTTTAACAAACATGATGGATATCCTGTCCACCTATTTACAAGTGTCATAGGATGTATAAAACTTGAAATAAGGCAGACGGCCTAGCTGTCACATTTGTGATTGAGTATCCCATTTGCCAAACCCTAAATCAGGCCTTATGTCTTATTTGTTGAGCTATGGGTTTATGAATTTGGTGTTTAAGAAATAGAACTGGAGGGTTTTGCATTTTGCTAGTTCATCTTCTACATCATTAGACAAGACATTGCATGACAGAAAGGAGATGTGCTTGTCTGGATATTTTTGGTGGTAAGTGATGTTGGCTATCATGAAAGCCAGTTATTTGGCCTATTTGGGACTGATGTTGGACGTTCTGCAATATGAGCTTTGTTAGATGTTAGAGTGTGGTAAATGATGGGATAGATGTAGTGAGCAGGGCAATAGCTATGTGTCATATCTGGGCTGTGTTGAATGTACGCAAGATGTTCTTACTAATGTGTTCTGTTTGTGGGTGTTTTGTGCTGAGGGCTATGATGAGAAGTATGATAACCAGATATGTGCCATACCTGTGCTGCGTTGGAAGTATGAAGGGTATTCTAATATGTTTTGTGGGAAGTTTAATTGGTGTTTCTAAGTGGTTAGTATTGTGGTGAGTCGTCTAGTAATACCAAGGCTGTGTTGGTTGTATGTGCTAAATTGCATTCAGTATGTTGTGTTGGGTACTGAAATGTCCAGATGGAGCAATATACATAGTACAACATAAAAAAACAAAGGTTAAAGTGGAGTTATATGCAGACCTTCTAATAATAAAAAAACTAACTTTTAAAAACCAAATAACTGAAATTGGCCCTGTTATACCTAATCGACATAAGTATAACTTGCACCACCGTATATTTCATATGTCATCACTGAATAATAAGTTAGGTCATAAACAGTGCATCATAGCGGTGCAAGCTATACTTATGTCACTTACCTATAACTGGTGAATTTCAGTGGTTTCTTTGGTTTTTAGACATTTGCTCTTTTACTATTTGATGACCTATGTAAACTCCACTTTAAGCTTTGTGAATTTCTAAAGTTTTTTAAACATTAGTTAAAATCTTACTACTTTAGTTACACATAACTCCACTTTAACCTTTTTTCAGTGAATTTCTATGTATTCTCATCAGTTATACGTAAGTATAACTTGCTCTGCCATAGATTTCAGACGTCATCAGTGATGTAATATGTGCAGTCATATGTGCAGTCATAAGCAGTGCATCATAGTGGTGCAAGTTATACTTATGTCAGTTACGTAAAACGGTTAAATCTAAGTGGTTTTTTGTTAATTCTAGAAGGCCTACTTATAACTTCACTTTAACCTTTTTTCAGTGAATTATCTATAGTTTTTTAACATAAAGTAATATCTTCTTGTTATGGGTGTATGGTCAAAGGCTGTGCACAATGGGGCCTGGCTAGGCCACATGTGCGGCAAACCATCCACAGACCCCCACCCCACTTTCTCCCTTTTTAAAAAAAAAGGTTCTTAGTCCAGCAGGAGCACAGGGCAGCAAACCTCCCGTCGCTGGTGGCCAACTCCCTAACGCAGGCAGACAACACCCGCCACATCCGGCCTTTTCTCATGTGCTGTACCGTGTGGCCAGGCCCTGCACCCAAACCCACTCAGGTGGACAACCCACTGTGAGTGGACAATCCCACACAGACCCACCTCATCCCACATTCTCCCTTTTTACATTTTTTTTTAGTATAGCGGTACTCCTCAGGAGCAGAGGGGTCCACATAGGGACCAGACAGGCTCCTAAGGAAGTCCTGCAGGGCAATGAGAAAACAACATTTTTTGTACCTAGGGAGGGTCCTTCAGGGACTCTTTACAAAGACTAGGGGGCAAGGTATCCCTTCCCTGCCCTCCGATATCCTTTTTTAAATTTTATTTTTCAGGATTCAGGGACCAAATCCCCGAGTCTTGTAATGGCAGCCGCAACATTTTTCTTCAATGTTGCTGCCAGCTAATAAAATTGCTCAGTCCCATGGGTGTCCCGCAAGACGAGCCAAACAGAATGCTTTTTAGGTTTTTTTTTGCCTGTGGGACACCTGCTGTAGTCTTGTGGCAATAGATATCGCTATTTTTAAAAAATGTATTTCGCCAAAATGGCTGAACAGATTTACACCAAATAACAAAAGCATGCTTTCAGGGTACATATATATCTTTCTGCCAAATTTGTTATAATTCTCTTTATGCCCAGACGTGGGTCCCTTGCTCACTTTGTCACTGGATTCAAGCTAGCCTGGCTGATGACGGCTGAATAGCCAGAAACCGGTCCCAGGATGCTTGTTTCCGGTCCAGGGAAGACATGGCTTGGCAGTTTGGGCTGGACTGTTCCCATGAGGCACAGGGTCAGACTGATTTGCATATGGCCATGTCTGAACTGGGGTGGTGGAGTGAGCTAAAGAATGATGATGGATTAAACCCAGATCAGTTGACTGGGGGTGAGTGTTTGATTTGCTCAAGCGCTCCGTCCATCATCCCCTTTGGTATCGCTTTGTTCGCCCTAAGTTGGCAGGGTATGCCCAGACGTGGGTCCCTTGCTCACTTTGCCACTGGATTCAAGCTAGCCTGGCTGATGACGGCTGAATAGCCAGAAACCGGTCCCAGGATGCTTGTTCCGGTCCAGGGAAGACATGGCTTGGCAGTTCGGGCTGGACTGTTCCCATGAGGCACAGGGTCAGACTGATTTGCATATGGCCATGTCTGAACTGGGGTGGTGGAGTGAGCTAAAGAATGATGATGGATTAAACCCAGATCAGTTGACTGGGGGTGAGTGTTTGATTTGCTCAAGCGCTCCATCCATCCATCATCCCTTTGGTATCGCTTTGTTCTCCCTAAGTTGGCAGGGTATGCCCAGATGTGGGTCCCTTGCTCACTTTGCCACTGGATTCAAGCTAGCCTTGCTGATGACGGCTGAATAGCCAGAAACCGGTCCCAGGATGCTTGTTTCCGGTCCAGGGAAGACATGGCTTGGCAGTTCGGGCTGGACTGTTCCCATGAGGCACAGGGTCAGACTGATTTGCATATGGCCATGTCTGAACTGGGGTGGTGGAGTGAGCTAAAGAATGATGATGGATTAAACCCAGATCAGTTGACTGGGGGTGAGTGTTTGATTTGCTCAAGCGCTCCGTCCATCATCCCCTTTGGTATCGCTTTTTTTAGTATCATTGTCTAATTTTTCCTATGGAAATTGCATGGGGAAAAAAAGGGTTTTGGGACTCTCCCTTTTTCTCTGCCCCCACTTGACAGATTACCCTAAAATGTTCAGGAAGATGTTGAGGTGGATGAACATTTTTTGGGAAAGTTTCATGAAGATTTGCCAGACGGTACCAAAGTTATTGCCAAAACAAAAAACTCTTCCATTGGCTATACATATATTCATTCAAGATACATAGCTGTGGAGGTAAGAATAGTAAATTTATACCTTTTTATTCAAAGCAGGTCAATAAGAAACGTCTGGTTTTTGGGCCAAATTACTGAGTGTCCATCGCTGACATCTGCAAGTCAGTCACATTATCGCATCACACATTCATATCAAAATACAGGTTACATTTTAGTAACCCTCCCTGAACTACCTTTGCTAAGGTAGATGTGACAAATGCTGTGGGATGCACTGGGATAACAAACTGTTTACCTATAATAAATATATAGGTCAGCATTATTTTGGTTGTGTGGTCAGTCTGTGCCTGCACTCAATGACTGGTATGTCCTCACCATATGAGGACTGGTGAGTGAAAAAATGTTGTACGGGTGACACCAAGATTATTTACTGGAAATATACATTACCCAAATCATCTCTTCCTCATCCCGACCTTACCCATAACTCTTTCAACTAGTCCTCAGATGGCTATCTCAGACTAGCCAGATTTAATATTTTTTTAGCAAAATGGGCAGGAAGTGACGGTATTGGTGCGTTCGATGTCATTCTTCCCAAGAACTTACTTTACAGGAAATGTTTATAAAAAAATTTAGGGTCTGTTTCGTGTTGAACATGCCTTGCCTTAAATTGACTTAAATTGACTGAGTCAAGGAAGTGATGATTTGATGAAATGAGGATTATGAGCAAGTGATGGATACCTGCAACTGTGTATCACTAGCTTTTGACTGGGAGGTGAAAAGTACACTTTTCTGAGAATTTCTTCCCAAATACTAATTCATTTTCCACCCCTTCCTCATTAAGGCCTGCTCACCTCAAAGACATTCAAATTCTCGCAGCTCAGCGGTTGACTATTTTGTGAGAAACGGATACATTTTTTATAGTACATTTTTTGATATGTGAACACCAGCCTCTCGAGTAATTTTCAGAGTTTCTGCTGATGGAAACACAAGAGTCTCTGCTTATTGCAGTGTTTGCCTTTGTTTTACACTATTATCACCCTCTGTACCAGGACGTTTCAAAATTGTCTTACAATTCTTCTACCTATCATTCATGCTGGAAGGGATGTCCTGACTTTTGTAAAGTCTTTCATCATCAATCCTTATTTTTGAACACACATTTCACTGAAAAATACTAATTATAGTACAATTGGATTGGAAATTGGAAATTGGCAATTTCTCTGTTAAAAGTTTTTAAATTTACAGTTCATTTTGCAGCTTACTATAATATTAAAATGTAGGGTTCTGAGAACTGGAGAGAATCGCAGTTCACTCTGCCGATCTAGGGGCTAAGAACTAATCTGCCCCATTTGGTTTTTCCTTTTTAAAATTGGTGGAATGTACAGCATAGGATTTATGCTGGAAGGGTAGTGATGCAGCGCGTACAATAAAAACTATTCTCCTCCTAGGTTACTTATAGGTCATCCAGGGGCAAACTATATTTCTCATATCCACATGACGATGGGGCCCATAAACATCGTCTAACACACACGCACACTCCTGGATTTCCTTTACACCTTTGTGAAATTCTGTACTCCTAGGAGAAGCATGAGAACTAAATGGAGAACACCTTTTTATGTACCGCTGGAAGAGCCAGGATATCTTATTACCTTATTTTGTCCCTTTATTTTAGTTATTTCTTAAGATATTCCTGCTTATTATTTGTCGATGAATCATTCATTTAAGAAATTAGTTCATAGTGATTAAGACCAGCTGAATCACAATAAACAAATACTTATGTCACAATCATTTAGGAAAATAACCACTGAGTCATTTTGGGTTTAAAGAATCTTAAATTTTATATAATTTTAAAAGCATGGAAAGAATTTTTAATACTTTATTCAATTATTCATTCTTAAATTCACAATTTTATTAAACATAATCAATTTATTGCAGAAAGGAAATTTTTTGTCATGAAGCCAAAACCCTAATTACCTGCCTAGCTTCCTAATTTAGCCTAATGATTTCTAACCTAAGTTAGGAATTAGAAATAGCCTGATTCTCATACTCAACTGTAAAATTAAGACAGCAACAGCAACTTCAGCTCGTCAGCATCAGCTACCTGCAACCCGTCTCCTCTAACAGTCTTTCAGCATCTCCCGCTCAATAAGGGATCGATCAGGACCACCCAGCACTGGAAGCCACCAACACGACTCTTCAACTCCTCTCCTGACTGTGACTGCAACCACGACTCTCGAACTGCCTGGAACTTGTGTACCCCTCCCACTAAGAGTAGGCCCTCTTATACCCTAATTCTAACTTTGCTAACTAACTGTTGCAACATTAATATCACGCTTTTCTTTCATTGGTCCATGCATGTCAGCTTATTCATTCTTTAATCAAGTTCTCTTGGATTCAAGGGTCCTTGGATCATTTCCTTTCCCATACGCTTAAACATTTCCATCCGATTCGATCAGTTCATTTGTAACTTCTTTCGACACATTCGAGAACTCCGCAGTCATTGTCCTTTCTCTTAGACTTGTTTCTCACGGGCTCTCCGCTGATCATCATGGCACACTATCAGTTCAATTAGGTCACACCAGCCTTGACCGTTTCTTGCATCCTAGCCTCTCAGAGACATCACGAGGTTCCAGATTTCTTCAATCTCATCCCGTACCACGTGTCCCCTTGCGCCTGCGCACATCTTCCCACTGGCGGCCATTTTATATCGCCACTCGGTTCTACTTTAGAAGCACTAATTTGAGGCAAATAAAACATAATTAAAATAGAGAAAAATATCCCTTTCGTTTCCCTCCCGTCTACGTACCCCAATTAGTTGTTACCTAGCAGAAAGCAACATTTAAGCTGTTCCTTACTTACCATCACTATTTGTTTTTGCAATGACACGTTTTATTTCTATGAAGCACAATAACATGCATTTATTTTTATTAGTACGCATTTATTTTTACGTTATAATTAGACACATAGACATTTATTAATAGATTATTTAGCACACACATTGGCATATTACCATTCCCACACATACAGTGTTGATTAATACATTTAAACGAACATTTTATTTAATTAATTATAAAATTTGTTAGGGGTTAAAAATTTTATTTTTTCTGCTCCATCAGTAGCCAAAGAGCACACATGGAAAGTTGGAAAGTTTTGGACAAAAGAACACTTTTCTCCAACGTTACACGTTACACCTGTTTTGAGAAGGCATATTTTTGATGTAATTTTCTGACTTCCAATGTCAGTAGGCAGGGGTTTACCTCAAAACCTATGCTTGGTTGCATGGGAACGCCCACGTACCACCCATCATACAGCCCTTTGACCCAAAGTGGCAAAAAGTAGTACATAATGCAACTTTGTGTTACTTTAGGCTACTTTCAGGCACCAAACAAGTTTTGCACTGAAATGTAATCCCTGATAAAACATTTTGTGCTGGTTTGCATCACTTTTGAGATGAATACCGGACATCAAGTTTTAGTAAATCTGCCCCTTAGTTGTCCTCACGCACAGATCACAAGTACCCTATACGGTTTGTAAGAGCAGCATGGACCATCCTCCCAGCGGTGAGTTCAGCATCTTTGTAATTTTTCCATACTCTAGGGAAAAAAAACAAAATTAAATTTTCTCATTTCCTCAAAAATTCTTACTGCAAAACATTCGGAAATTATTTCTTTATTTATTTGGAGGTTTCCTACAGTGCTACTGTCGTCACATTAATCAATCAATCAGGGGCTTGTAAAGCGCGGCTCTCACTCATGACGGTCTCAAAGCGCTGGATGGGGGCTGCTGGTCCCTCTGGGTGTAAGCTCATTCGAAGAGCCAGGTCTTGAGGTCCTTCTTGAATTGAGTCAGCAATGCTGATTGCCTGAGGTGGAGGCAGGGTGTTCCATGCGTTTGCGGCGAGGTAGGAAAATGAACTTCCACTGGTTCTGGTCTTGTGGATCCTGGGGACGGAGGGTAGGGCGAGTTGGGTGGAACAGAGTTGTCTGGAATGTACGTGGAATGTGAGGCTGTGGTTCAGGTATGCTGGTCCTTCGTCGTGGAGAGCTTTGTAGGCATGTGTGAGGAGCTTGAAGGTGATTCTCTTGTTGATTGGGAGCCAGTGGAGTTGTCGGAGGTGTTTCGTGATGTGGCTGTGGCAGGGGATGTCGAGGTCCAGTCTGGCTGCGGCGTTTTGGATGTTCTGTAGTTTCTTGAGCTGTTTCTGGGTGACGCCGGCATAGAGTGCAATGCCGTAGTCGAGTCTGCTGGTGATGAGTGCATGGGTAACTGTCTTTGTGGATTCTGTGGGGATCCATTTGAATGTCTTTCAAAGCAGGAGGAGTGTGTGGAAGCAGGCTGAGGAAACTGCATTGATTTGGCGGTTCATTGTGAGCGATGAGTCCAATATGATGCAGAGGTTGCGAGCATGGTCTGTCGGGGTGGGAAGTGGTCCCAGAGCGGCTGGCCATCAAGAGTTGTCCCAGGCTGAAGGGGAGGGTCCCAGGATGAGTACTTTGGTCTTGTCTGAGTTGAGCTTGAGGCAGCTGTTTTTCATCGAGGTGGCAACGGCCTTCATTCCGCTGTGTAAGTAGGTTCTGGCGGATGTGGGTTCTTTGGTGAGGGAGAGGATCAGCTGGGTGTCGTCAGCGTAGGAGACGATGTTGAGTCCGTGGCTTCTGACGATGGCTGCATGGGGGGCCATGTAGACGTTGAAGAGGGTGGGGCTCAGGGAGGAACACTGGGGCACCCTGCAGCTGATCTCTGTGGTTTCTGAGAGGAACGGGGTAGTCGAACTGACTGAGTCCGGCCGGTGAGGAAGGAGTGGATCCAGTCCAGTGCCTTGTCATGGATGTCAGCGTTGTGAAGTCTCATAATTAGGGTGCTGTGGGAGACAGTGTTGAAGGCAGCCGATAGGCCAAGTAGGATGAAGGCTGCGGTCTCACCCCGGTCAAGGAGGGAGCGGATGTCGTCGGTGGGGGCGATGAGTGCGGTGTCCGTGCTGTGGTTGCTTCGGAAGCCGGATTGGGAGGTGTCCAGGATGTGGTTCACTTCTATGGACGCAGAGAGTTAGCTGTTGATATCCTTCTCGATGACCTTGGCTTGGAAGGAGAGGAGGGAGATGGGTCTGAAGTTCTTGAGGCCCATCGGGTCTGAGGACAGTTTCTTCAGCAGGGGGTTGATCTCAGCATGTTTCCAGTTGTCGGGGAAGGTGGTGGTTTCAATGGAGCAGTTGATGGGGCGGCAAAACTGGGGGGTGATGGCGGCGGCTGCTCTGTGGAAGATGTGGTATGGGCAAGGATCCAACGGGGTACCTGAGTGGATGCTCTTCATGGTCTTGAGTGAATCCTCTGTTGTGAGTGGGGTCCAGCAGAGCTCGGTCTGTTAGGGTGCGGCGTGGTTGTGTGAGGAGGTGGCGTGCGTACTGGCAGGGTCTAGGGTGCTGAAGATGTCGTAGATCTGTTGGATCTTGTGGTGGAAGAAGGTGCAGAGTTTTTTGCAGAGGTCTTAGGCGGGAGGGATGTCTGTGGTCTTGCTGTTGGGCCTGGTGAACTCCTTGACGATGGTGAAGAGTTCTTTGCTGGTGTGTGCGTTGGCGCTGATTCTGTCTTGAAGGGCAGTTTTCTTTGTGGATTTGAGGAGGAGGTGGTGTGCGTTGACGGCATATTTGAAGGTAGCGTGGCTTTTCAGGGTTTTGTTGTTCCTCCATCTCTTCTCAAGTTGTCTGCAGGTGTGTCTGGCCTTGTGGAGAGCGGGAGTGAACCAGCTGGCTTTTTTGGAGTGTTGCTTGCCTGGTCTTTCCTTGAGGGGGGCCAGAGTGTCAGCACAGTTGGAGATTCATCAGTGGAGGTTGCGTGCTGTGGTGTTGGCGGAGTGGTTGTGCTGAGGGAGTGGATGAGAAGTTCTTCGGTGGCCTAGATCCAGCTGCGATGGGGGGGGTGGTGTACGGTGGGTGTGGCGAAAGGCATGCAGTGGTGGTCAGTCCAGGAGTGTTCGGTGGTGTGGCTTTAGCTGATGTTCCCGCTGGCGGAGAAGACGGGGTTGAGTGTGTGTCCGGCTGTGTGGCAGTGAATAGCTGCTTGAGTCCCATGTTGGCAAAGTTGTCCAGTATGTAGGCAGTGTTCTGGTCGCTGGGGTTGTCCATGTGGAAGTTGGGGTCTCCGAGTCGGATGTAGTCAGTGGTTGCGAGAGCCTGGGGTGCGATGAGGTCTACGATGGCGTTGGTGAACAGCGGTAGGGATCTGGGGGGCCTGTAGACGAGGGTGTCACGGAGGGTGGTGTTGGGGTTGGTCTGGAACTGGAAGTGGAGGTTTTCCATGGTCGTCTTTGGGTATTAGAGTGCGTGGATAGTCGGAGGGTGTTCTTGTGGACGATGGCGATGTCTCCTCCTGGGCGGTCGGGCTGTCCTTGTGGGCGATTTTGTAGCCGTCAGGGATGGCGAAGGCGATGTCCGGTCCGGAGTAAGGGTTAGTTCAGGTTTCCATGAGGAACGTGATGTTGGTGGAGGTGGCATCAAGGAGGTCCCAGATTTCTGTGGCGTGTTTGTGGCGGGATCCCACGTAGAGGAGGATGCAGTTGAGCCAGTCAGTGTGCTGTTGGTCAGCTGGGTGGTGGAGGAGCTACGTGTTGGTGTGGGTGAAGGTGAAGGTGCGGTTGCAGGGTCCTGGCGCAGACGAGCACAGATGGGCTTGCCTTTGGTGCACCAGCGGCGTGGTCATGCAGCGGCCGCCATTAAGTAGCGCTTTGGGTGGACTGGTAGCTGGGAGGCTGAAAAACACGGCAAGCACAAAGAGAGACAAGGAAAGCAGAAAAGGAGACAGAAGGGCAGTCAAGCAGCAGAGTAGTGACGCTCTACCACTGGACCACCAGGGATGAGGCGCAGGCAGAAGCCTGCGGGTGGAGGAGGGTCTCGAACTCCTGACCTCTGGGTCAGCAGCATCAAGCGGGGACAGCAGCAGCTACCAGATGAGGCTGCGTTGTGAAAGGAGCAAGCCCACTAAAGGATAGTGGACTGGACATGGATACTTCAGAATGCCATACAGATCAGATTACATTCTAGATTTGTGGAGTAGCAGGATTCCAATCCAAACGTCTATGCAACATATCTCTATTTGACATTCCTCACTTGCTTTCATCAAGTCTATGACCTAGTCAAAGACTATTAATGATTTCTAATTGTGTCAGTCCAGAGGTAGTGACATGAGGCAGTTCATTCATATTTTAAAAGTTTATTTAGAATTTTAAAGTTGATTTAACTTTCTTTCTCCCTAATAATAATAGCTTGTTTTTTACCAAGTGCTTCAAGCACTTCTCTATTTCTACACTCCTTAAATAACTGTTTTGTACTATAATCACTCTATTTCCTGACCTCACAAGGATTACAGGCTGAGGTGGCCTTTAGGATTCAAAGTTTTGACCTGCAGCAGGGCGTGACTTTCATCGTGCAGTAGAAATGGAGACCAGGATTTGAAATAGACCAGCATCACACTGATTATGGTTGTCTTCTAACCAAATAGGGAGCATATTTACAATAAAGTGGCGAAGCGTGTCGTTAAGCCAAGAAGGCTAAGACACACTTCGTCACTTTAGAAACGCAGGGCTGCACCATATTTACTAGATTATGGTGCAGCCCTGCGTTTCCCCCTGCGCTGGCGCTAAATTAAGCAGCCTAGCGCCAACGCAGGGACCCTTGCACCATAGTGTAAGGGTGCCTGTGTTAAGGGGAAGATTGTTTATGTGCAGGAAGGTCCCCCTTCCTGCACATAAACAATCTTTAAATGCAGTTTTGTAACTTCTATGTGTGCTGCTTAATGCAGCACACATAGCAGTTGCAAAACAGCATTTTTTTTTAAATGATTGTTTATGTGCAGGAAGGGGGACCTTCCCGCACATAAACAATCATAGGCAATTTGCTGTTTCTATGTGTTCTGCACAAGGCAGCACACATGGAAACAGCAAAAACGAGGAGAAATAAAGCATTTTTCCTCGTTTCGCCTGTTTAAGACCAGGTTTTCCCTGCTCTTAATTTTGGCGCTGCCTCCTATTTACACTGCCCTTGTAAATAGGGAGCAGTGTCAAAATCAATGGGTGTTGCGGTGGAACGCCCACCGCAACACCCACTGCCCACTCCTTTTACGCTAACCATAGAGTGAAAGGGGGCCTTATTTACAAGGCAGCGTTAAGCCAAGGTAAGTGGCTTAACGCTGCCTTGTAAATAAGGCAAGGCCCCTATCGCCATCACTGTGGTGGCGATAGGGGCTTGTAAATATGCCCCCAGGTGTTTACAGGGGCCATTGTTTCTTGCTTGCATTAGGTCCCTTGGTATCCTTGCAACTCACTGCGGTAGCAGCAGATAATGGCGGGAGAATCAACTCACTAAATCAGTCACTCAGGCAGGAAGTATAATGGAGACTAATACAGCTTTTGCTAAACAATGGCTTTTCGGATAATACCTCTAAAAGATTAGGAAAGTTCCCCATTTGTCGTCTGAGAAACAAGTGAGCGATAAATCTTTCCACGCTTCTTGGTTATGTCTACCGTGACATTCCCATTGACTGCACATTCCTGCTACTACTTTCTACTTTGCTTTTCCTTGTGCATAAGTGCTTTTAAGTCACTGTAAATGCAATCTTTTAAAAAGCATTAAGTGTAAAAGCTAATCTCTTCTAAATGTCTAATAATTTTAGAGCTGTCATGCAGAACGCTCTGAAACCCTAGCTGGAATCATAAAAAGAGGTAATCTCACCATATGTGCCCCATGTATATGTTTAAAGTACTTTTGTGAGTAACAGTTATTGCAGGGGAAATGAATTGATCGCATTCATAAGTGGGCCTATTCAGAAGCCAAGGACAAAATGATTAAAAGTAGCTGCATTATTTATAGGTCCTGGAATGTTTTCGGGATTAGACATAAATATGCCGGATCCTGTTTCATAGCCAGGGTGTTAATAAAAACAATCTTTAATAGAATAAGAAAAACACTAAGCAAAGCCACACACAAGCCATTCAGGGAGCTGGCAGCTGGCATGCAGAGAGGATAGAAAGATGGCGTACACTCTACGCGCCTTATTGTTACACATTTAATGTAAGCATGTAAAAAAACACTGACACGGTATGAAAACAGGTATTTTAAATGACAATCCTTCTTTCTATTTTCATGAAGCAGAGACGATTCTTCTGTTTTCTCACTGGCGGCATTTTATACCCCGGTGCTACTATTTTGACAGGGTCATGTTTCATGAAGGAAGTTATGCAGTATAAATTCACAGATTTGATTCAACAATATTTATACGATGGAAAGAATAAATTCTAGTATTCAGAGCAATGAAAGGCCAGTCATTCTGTTACAGCATGTAACACCCACCCCTTTGGGCCCTGTATTTTAAGGCAGGGCGGCAGAAACTTAGAGATGAAATAAAGTCTGGCAGCGGATAACAGTCCCTTTCGTCTCAGTGAAATGCACAAAAAATAATACACACACACACACACATATATATACACACACACATACATATACATACATTAAAAATTTAGATAGCCAGGTCAAAAGTAGAAACTAATTATTTTTAAGAATGTTATGCATTTAAATTGTTACAAATTATATATTTAGGATTAAAGCCTGAAGATTGCCAGAAATTTAAAACTCTCGCTGAAAGTTCAGGAAGGTGTTGTTTGTCTCTTTGTTTTGCACTGAAATTTAGAGAAGTTATGTGGAGCAGTTTACAAGTGACCGACGTACACATCCTGAAATATTTAACATGTAGATTAGTACAGCAATTAAGTAATCAATTACATTATTCAGTGCCCCAACAGGAGCTTGATGTTTTTTCTCAGCCCCCCAGCAGCTTCTTCTGGACCCAGCAGACACAGAAACAGAATCCTGACAAACCACCTGACATCACCGACTATATGAATTTACATCAGCAAAAGAAAGGGACCAAGGGACAGCCATAAAAATACACCACAAAGCCAACGTTTACGCCACCAGTGCATATTTGGGAACTGCAATTGTGAACTATTGGTCGACCATTTTATGTGGAACTCCCACTCTACATCAGAGCCTCCTCCTCTCTTTTTGAATTCCGCAAGAAGCTTAAGACCTGGCTGTAGGAAGGTGGAATCTGACTATATGGTTGCCCCCACTTTTTTTATGGTGTTTTGCTGGTTTATGACTTAGTTGGACTGGGATCCTGCTATTCAGGGCCCCAGTCTATCTGCTTTCTCTGTAAAATGGATTCCATGTGCCTTAGGCACATCTCTGATTGGGATCTGGAGTGCCCTTATAAGTCCCTAGTATATGGTATACTATGTACCAAGGGCATAGGTACCTCAGAGGCCTGCCAGGGGCTGCAGCATGTATTATGCCACCCCTGGAAGGCCATCCAAACTGACACCACAGGTCTGCTACTGCAGCCTGGGTAAGGTGGTGCATGCACCCCTTACTGTGATATAGGTTACCTATATCACGAAATACATACACACCTAGAAACCTATAAGTCACTCCTAAGGCAGGCTTTATCAATCCTAAAGGCAGAGTGCATGGTTCCTATGTGAGAGGGTGCCCCTGCATGAGCAGGGCCCCTCTGCAGCGTTCGGAGACCATCTCTGATGCTGTTTGTAGTGCAGCCTGACCATATACTCTTAAGCGCATTATATCCTCGCGGTAAAATGCTAACTTTGGAATGGCTGCACCTAAACATGTCGTGTTTGGTGTCAAACATCTTGGAATACTACCCCCTCGCCAATCTACCCCCGCCAATCCTGGCGGCGGGGGTAGCATTCCACCCTTCTAGAGGGAAAGACATGTTAACTCTGGCTTACCCGGTAACTTCTTTCTGAAGCCCTGGCATCACAAAATGGATGCTGCTGCCACAGACACAAGTCTGGCCTCCTGCTGCTGGACGAAACTCCGGCAGGGGAGGCCTGGACAATAGGTTTCCTGTTGCAGGGAGGTGTGACCACCTCCCCAGACAGGATAATGTGTATTGGGGCTGGGTGGGTGCACTCTTAGAGTGCTTTGAAGTCCTGCACTGGGGGAGCAAAAGGCTCCTCTGTGCATATGCCAGTTCAAACCAGCTCAGGGGCTACCTGCCCCTGCTCTGGCGCGAAACTGGACAAAGGGAAGTGGGTGTAGCCACCCCTCCCTTGACCCTCCCATAGGTGGGGTCATAGAGTTAGTCCCTCCCTGTTTTACTAGTTAAAATGGGGAACCCTTGCCACAGCAAGATTAGATTATACCTGGACGAAACTCTGACACGGAATCCTGGACCTTCGACGCTCTACGACAAGATTAGAGGACTGAAGAATCTCCCTTGGGGTCAAGGAGTGACTCCCCTGCTTGGCAGGCACCAAAGAAGCATCTGTCCGGTTCGCATCACTGAAGCTCCCGTCGGACGCCGAAGTCATCGCATCACCAGAGGTGGATTCTCAGACTTCCCCGAGGCTACCCTGAGTCCCCAGCAAAGCTGAGGCCCGTGGCTATCGTGGGTAACGTGAGACCGTGACCCCTGGACACCGAGCACATTTGCAAGTGCACCATCTTCTGGGTCTCCCAAGAAGTCGTGCTTTGGGCTCCGAGTAGCCCTAGCCTCCAGCACCACCTGCACCGAAGATCACTGGCCCCCACTCCACGAGTGTCCTGTAAGCCAGCTCCACGTGCGGCGTCACGAGGCTCCTTCGCGGTCGCTAGCCCGTTGGCTAGTAGCCCTTACCGAAGGCCAATCTTTTCTTTACTTGGCAGTCTGGTGGCTCCAGGTCTGCCCTCACTTACCCTTGCTGGGTGAGTTCCCCAGACCTTACTGGTCTGCACCATCGACAATCTTCAGCTACATCGAGACTTGCCGTTGCCAAGGCTTGTTGGGTCCAATCTAGTCGCCGACACCGCAGCACTCGACAGACATCGTGTACCAGCCCGAATCCTGCTCCTGGTCGCCGACAACGCCTCCTGGACCTCGTGGCTGCAGAAACGAGACGACTGTCAATGCACCTGAAGCACTCGACATCGGTGGGCATCCGTCCATCACCTCCCTGGTCACTGGCTAGTGACCCAGACTCTGTCCCCTCTGCTTTCAGGTTCTTCAGAACTCCGATCCACTCTTGGATCCACCCGGACACTTTTCTCCTGGTCGCCAGCAGCACTTTGCAGCAGATCGCCATAAGAACCGACGACGAAACCCGACCCCGAAAGGCACCTATGCACCCGGCTTCCCTGGGTGAGGTAACACGAGTACTCCGGTGCTCCCGTGGGTAGAGACTCTTCAAAGTCCTAGATCTCAAAGGGTTTTGTCCTAGTCCTCTTTAAAGTGTCCCTTTCCTCTATTTTCCCGATCCCGACTTTCTCCATAGAAGTTAACGGCGTATCGCGGTTGTGTATTTACACTGCACGCGTCTCCCGTGGGTCCCCTGTGTCACTACCTTGGGTGGTTCCTTGTGGTCCAAGCACTTCTAGAGGCTCTAGGCCTAGTGTCTAGTTCAGTCGTGGTTCGCATACCACTTTATTGGTATATGGTTTGGTACGCCCCTAGGGCCCAAACGTGTATTTGTGCTATTACTGTGATTTAAGATCTTATAACCTATGTATTTCGAACTCTAGCCTCATAAAGAGACTAGAGGGGTGTGTTTAGTAATAAATACATATATTTTGAATATATACCTGGTGTGGTGCTCTTTCATTTGGTCACTCAAGAGATTATAGACTGGTAAAACAAGCTGCTTTACATTCCTTCAAGACTTAGCCTGAAGGCTGCTCTCCATAGCTACCACTAGGATAGCTTTCAATAAGGTTGTCTTTAACCTACCTACCATAAGAGTCGATTTGGACTGGTGCAAGGTGCCCACTACAATTAGTGGACAGCATATGCCAGGCCAACTTCTCACACTGGCTTTTCAATTAACCAATTTACCATAGGTAGAGGTAGGCACACACACGTGCTCAGTGCCAGGATACCCTCACGGCTGATAGTGCGCTTTACAAATACACATAAAACAACATTGCATAATATGTTGTGCTGAATGCATGTAGAGTGGTTAAGCCCCCATTTGGTTACTGAAAGGAAACAGTGCAGATGAACAGGGGGCAGAAAAGAGGGAAGGACTGAAAAGGAAAGAGTGAAGGAGAGCAGGAGGAATCAGGGGACCCTTAAAACAACCATCAAAAATTAAATATGAACCTCTTGGAGGGATTGTCTTCTACTACTTGATGGCAACAATTCCAGAATTTTAGGAATCAGTTGTGGCACTCCTCTCATACCTTGGCAGTCCACAGCATTACTTCAATTGTTCAAAAAACAACATAGCGGGGTACACAAGACTGATGTTTTCACACTTTTACAGTGAATTCTTTATTGAGATTACATTATATTTTTGGTCGAGGTCTGTAGCAAAAAAAAAAACGCCTTTGCAATTTCAGGGAAAAGAAAGGTGTTCCAGTCCTTCATTCTAGCTATCATTACAAATGATAGTAAGGGTATCCCTGGTTGTGAGGTAGGCATTCCACCTTAATATCAACTGCAGAATATTGTGGACAAAATATCTGGGACCAAAATATTGTGAAGGTATATTTGCATAAATAAGAATATGTTTATTTACTTAACTACACAAGCCTTTACAATCCATATGTCTTCAAGATATGTAGATGTGGAGTTAAGAACAGTAAATCTATACTTTCCGATATGCCCTTATATTCTTGCTATTTTGGTCCTCAATATGTTGTCCATGATATTCTGGTAGCACAATGTTTCTGTTGTCAATATTTTGCCATACAATTAAGAGGTGTTTTTCCACTGCACAAGGAGACATCCTCCCAACTTTCTTTGATTATAGCTTGGTGAATGATATAAACTCCTTAAAGCAATAATGGCTTTACAGAAAGCAAGCTAAAATTATCGATTTGTAGAAACATATATTTGGAAGACACCAGGAGGATCATAAAGTCCAACCACCTACAGTTTGATAGAAACTGATGTTGTACAATGATACAAACGTGGAGTAAAAAGGCACCAGCATTTTGTTTAATTTAATTTTGAAAGAGGGGGCAATCAATCAATCAGGCGTTTGTTAAGCGGGACTACTCACACGTAAGGGTCTCAAGGCACTGAGGGTAAGGGGGGGGGTGTGCAGGTTCCAGTCCATCAAGGAGGGGGTCTGTCGAAGAGCCAGGTTTTGAGGTTTCTTGCGAAGATGGGAAGCAATGTTGTCTGTCGGAGGTGGAGCGGAAGGGCGTTCCAGGCTCTGGCCGCGAGGAAGGAGAAGGAGCGGCCTCCCGATCTGGTCTTTCTGGTGTGGGGGACCACGGCATAGGAGAGCTGGGTTGATCGTAGGGTCCTTTGGGGTGCGTGGAAATTGAGTCAGCTGTTCAGGTATGCTGGTCCGGTGTCGTGGAGGGCCTTGTGTGCGTGGGTGAGCATCTTGAAGGTGACTCTGGCCTTGATGGGGAGCCAGTGGAGTGTGCGCAGGTGCTGGGAGATGTGGCAGTGTCTTGGCAGATTGAGGACCAGTCTTGCGGCGGCGTTCTGGATGTTCTGTAGCTTGCGGGTGAGGTTTTTGTTTGTTCCGGCGTAGAGTGCGTTTCCGTAGTCGAGTCTGCTGGTGACCAGGGCGTGAGTGACGTTCTTTCTGTGTTCGAGGGGGATCCATTTGAAGGTCTTACGTAGGAGGCGGAGGGTGTGGAAGCAGGAGGACGAGATGGAGTTGATCTGGCGGTCCATTTTGAGCTCGGAGTCCAGGATGATTCCCAGGTTGCGTGCGTGGTCCGTGGGGGTGGGCGGGTTTCTGAGGGCGGGGGGCCACCAGGTGTCGTTCCAGGCATCGGGGTTTGGGCCCATGATGAGTACTTCTGTCTTGTTGGTGTTTAGTTGTAGGCAGCTGTTTTTCATCCATTTGGCGACGGCTTCCATGCCTTCTCGAAAGTTGTGTCTGGCGGTGTTGGGTTCGTTGGATAGGGAGAGGATGAGTTGGGTGTCGTCTGCGTATGACATAATGTTGACTCCGTAGGTTCTGACGATGGGGGCGAGTGGAGCCATGTAGACGTTGAAGAGCGTAGGGCTGAGGGAGGACCCCTGAGGGACTCCGCAGGTGGTTGGTGTAGGGTCCGAGAGGAAAGGGGGGAGTCTGACCCGCTGCGTTCTGTCGGAGAGGAAGGAGTGGATCCATTCGAGGGCCTTGTCCTGGATCCCTGCGTCGAGGAGTCTGCATATTAGGGTGCGGTGAGAGCCTGTGTCGAACGCCGCTGAGAGGTCGAGGAGGGTGAGGGCTACTGTTTCTCCTTTGTCCAGTAGGGTGCGGATGTCGTCTGTTGCGGCGAGGAGGGCGGTTTCCGCACTGTGGTTTTTTCTGAAGCCGGATTGGGAGGAGTCGAGGATGTTGTGCTCTTCGATGAATGTGGCGAGTTGGCTGTTTGATGGCTTTCTCGATGACTTTCGCTGGGAACGGGAGCAGGGAGATGGGTCTGTAGTTTTTGAGGTCGGTGGGGTCCGACGAGGGTTTCTTCAGGAGGGGGTTGACCTCGGCGTGTTTACAGTCGTCGGGGAACGAGGCGGTCGCCAGGGAGCGGTTGATGGTGTGGCGGAGTATGGGTGCGATGGTGTCGGCGGCTCTGTTGAAGATGTGTTGGGGGCAGGGGTCCGTGGGGGCCCCGGAGTGGATTAACTTCATTGTCTTCAGTGTGTCTTCGGTGGTGAGGGCTGTCCAGTTGTCAATCGCTGGCTTCAGGGTGTCGGGGGTGGTTGGCGGGGGTTCAGTGTGTTGGTTGTCTTCGTCGAAGTTGTCGTAGATGCTCTTGATTTTGTGGTGAAAGAAGGTGCTGAGTTTGTCGCAGAGGTCTTGTGAGGGAGGAATGTCCGTCGATTCGCTGGTGGGTTGGGCGAACTCCTTGATGATGTTGAAGAGTTCTTTGCTGTTGTGTGCGTGTGTGGAGATTCTGTCTTCAATCGCTTTTTTCCTTATTTTTCTGATGAGTTGGTGGTGGGCGTTGGTAGCGGCTCTGAAATTGTTGTGTGCTTCTGTGGATTTGGTGTTCCTCCAGTCCTTTTCGAGGCAGCGGCAAGTGCGTCTGGACTCTCGAAGTTCGGTGGTAAACCATCTGGCTTTCTTGGCGTGGGTGTTGTTGTTTTTTTTGAGGGGGGCTATGGTGCTGGCGCTGTCGGAGATCCATCTGTGCAGGGTTCGGGCTGCGGTGTTGGGGGTCGTCGTTTCCCGCGATGGTTGGGGTGGAGTTGCTGAGTGAGGAGGTGAGCTGGTCGTCGGTGATTCTGGTCCAGTTTCGTCGTGGGAGTAGGTGCTGGTGTCTGTGGGTATAGTGGGTGTTCTGAAGGTGAAGTGGACGCATCAGTGGTCAGTCCACGGGAGTTCGGTGGTGTGATTGAAGGTGATGGAGTTTCCTGTTGTGAAGAGGGGGTCGAGGGTGTGTCCTGCTGAGTGCGTTGGTTCGGTCACGATTTGGCGGAGTCCTATGTTGTGGAGGTTGTCCAGGAGGGATGTGGTGTTGGGGTCCAGTTGGTTGTCGAGGTGGAAGTCGAGGTCTCCCAGCAGGGTGTAGTTGGTGGATGCGATGGCATGTGGGGAGATGATGTCCGTGATGGAGTTAGTGAACGGTCAGCGTGGTCCAGGGGGTCGGTAGATGAGGGTTCCTCGGAGGGTGGTGGTAGGGCTGGTCAGTATCTTGAAGTGAAGTAGTTCCATCAGGTCTGTGGTTTCGTCGGGGAGTGTGCTGAGGCGGAGGGTGGATTTGTGGACAATGGCGATTCCTCCTCCCGGGCGGGTGGTGCGGTCCTTCCTGGAGATCTTGTATCCTTGGGGAATGGCGATGTCTGGCCCCGAGGTGGTGTTGGTCCAGGTTTTGGTGAAGAACGGTACGTCCGGGGTGGTGCTGTCGAGGAGGTCCCAGATTTCAGTGGCGTGTTTGTGGAGGGATCGGACGTTGAGGAGGATGCATTGCAAGGTCTTCGGTACGGGTGTGTTCTTGCGGTCGGGTTGTGCTGGGTCCGTGTTCCTAGCGGTGCTGTAGGTTTGTCGGCAGCAGTGACAGCTGAAGGGTCCGTGGGTGTCGGCTGGTGAGGCTAGCATGCAGTTGTTGTTACGGCCTGGGTTGAGTGCGTGGAGTGCTGCTGGGTCGTAGCATTGGCGGTGCGGAGGTCCAGGGTTCCTGGCGCTGGTCGCGGTCGGGTCACGGACGGGCGCAGACGGGCTTGCCTTTGGCGCGCCGAAGCGCGCCCGCTGCGCGCGGCCGCCATTAAGTAGGGGTCGGGGAGGGCTGGACAGCTGGGAGGTGGGAGCGGGAAGGGGAGCTGGATTGGGCAGGTCGCGCTGGTCGTGCTGGGGGGAGGGGCCGCGGGGGCAGCAGCGGCAGGGAAAGCGGGCAGGAAAGGAGGGAAAAGGAGGAGTAAAGGAAATAGGAAATAGAGCAGAAAGGAGCAGAAATGCAGAAAAGAGCAGAAAGGAGAAGAAAAAGAGGGTAGAAAAACGAGTGAAAAAACGAGTGAAAAACGAGTGAAAAACGAGTGAAAAATGGAGCTGGAGAAAGGAGATAGAGGTCCACTGGACCACCAGGGATGAGGCGCAGGGAAACCTGCAGGTGGAGGAGGGCCTCGAGCACCAAACACTCGAGAGTGCAGGGGCAGGCCTCACTTAATGGTGGAGCTGCGAGGGAGGGGGAGCAATTTCACTGACAATGGGTCAGTGGTCTTGCTCGCCTGTCCCCGCAGCGGCCGCCATTAAGTAGGGGTCAGGGAGGGCTGGACAGCTGGGAGGCGGGAGCGGGGAGGGGAGCTGGATTGGGCCGGTCGCGCTGGTCGTGCTGGGGGGGAGGGGCCGCGGGGCAGCAGCGGCAGGGAAAGCGGGCAGGAAAGGAGGGAAAAGGAGGAGTAAAGGAAAAAGGAAATAGAGCAGAAAGGAGCAGAAATGCAGAAAAGAGCAGAAAGGAGAAGAAAAAGAGGGTAGAAAAACGAGTGAAAAAACGAGTGAAAAACCGAGTGAAAAACGAGTGAAAAACGAGTGAAAAACAGAGCTAGAGAAAGGAGATAGAGGTCCACTGGACCACCAGGGATGAGGCGCAGGGAAACCGGCTGGTGGAGGAGGGCCTCGAGCACCAAACACTCGAGAGTGCAGGGGCAGGCCTCACTTAATGGTGGAGCTGCGAGGGAGGGGGAGCAATTTCACTGACAATGGGTCAGTGGTCTTGCAATGGATGGTGAAGTATCTTCTAATGGTTAGGCCAAGCTCTCCTTCCAAAGAGCGAGCACTTTTTGTATTAAAAACACAGACATTGTCAACCTCAAACAGGACCCTTGAGTAAATCCATAGATTCGTATTTCCCTAGAGCAAAAAATGGCATTTGTAAGAAATTGGGTTACTGGTTGAGGTGGTTGTTATGTTCCTGTGGCTCTGAACAAGAGGCCAGCAGACTAGGCCTGGGAGTCACTATGGGAGTCCTGGGTTGAGGTGCAAGTCCAAATACCTATGACCCAGGCAGGAGGGCAGCAGAACTGTGAGGCAGCAATCCTGCAAGGCAGCAGTCTAGCAAGGCAGTAGTCCAACAGGGTAGATGTCCAGCATAAAGGCAGTCCTTTCATTAGCACATCAGCCCTTTCTGACAGAGTCTCCACAGCTCTACAGGTCCAGAAGGATACTGAAGGGTTTGCATCAAAGGTCCAATATTTATACCAGGTGCCTCCTTTGAAGTGGGAGAAACTTCTAGAGCTGTCCCCTTGAAGTGCACAGGTTTCCTGCCTCTCCTGCCCTGGCTCCAGACTAACTACAGGGGTTATACAGCCCTTTGTGTGGGGACGGGACACAGCCTATTGAAGTGTAAGAAGGGGTATGCCCAGCTCTGCACTTCCATCCTGCTAGTGACGGCCCACCCAGGCACACCTAAGCTCTCTATTGTATGTGCCTCTCTAAGGGAATACACAAAGCCCAGCTGTCAGCTACACCCAGTCACGTCACCCAGAGACAGGCTGCAGGCTCTAAATGGTTAAGGCAGGAAAATGCCAACTTTCTAAAAGTGGTATTTTCAAAATTCTAATTTAAAATCCGGCTTTACCATAAGAGAGGATTTTTCATAACAATTCTAAGGACACTAAATCAATCAACCAAACAAGAAAAAGTTACCTGTTCCCATTTGGAAGTTACAGCTTATTACATGTAAAAAGGTAACTCTAATGTTATCCTATGAGAGAGGTCGGCCTTGCATAGTGTAAAATGAATTTATGAGTTTTTATTTACTAGGACATGTCAAACGTAAAATTTTGTAAATACACTGCACCATGCCCTCTGGGTTGTCCAGGGCCTACTCTAAGGGTGACTTATATGTATTAAACAGGAAGGGTTGGGCTTGGCAAGGGGTTTATTTTGCCAGATCGACATCACAGTTTAAAAACTGCACAGGCCTGAGACAGGTTTGCAAGGCTACTTATGTGGGTGGCACAACAAGTGCTGCATTCACACTAGTAGCATTTAATTTACAGGGCCTGGGTACATGAAGTACCACTTTACTAGTGCCCTGTGTTTCACAACTCGTGCTACAATGCGCCTAGACGATTCCTAAAGTCATGTGCCCACACTCCCTGATTATGTGGACTACACAGTATTATATGATGTGTATTGTATTGGCCTTGTACCAATGTTCCCTGGCGAGAGTATGTATATTGTTTAATCTTATGCGTCTGCTCCCTGGTGGCAGTTGTAGGTTCATGAGGCATCACATTCTGTGGTAAGGGCAGAAGCACATGTCGCGAACACTCATTTGGTGCAAGCATGCAAGCAGCATGCTTCTCCGCCGTACTTTCCTTCTGCATGCGGCTCCTGCTGACAGCTGCACCCAGTGTCAACAAGTGGTACATGTCAACTGCCCAGTTCAAGTCCATGTGCACAATCGGCTCCTCAGTGCCAAACCGTTTCCAAACTTCACGTGCCAAGGAGCACCTGTTCCTGCCAAAGGTATATAAATTGCTCGCTCATGCAGTTCCACGCTTAGCCTTGTTGGATTTCGGCATTTACCTGTCGTTCCAGTTCTCTGACTCTGTGATCCCAGTGTGGCGCATCCAGCTCTCGCCTCCCTCCCTGCTTCTGCATTCAGGCTCCAGCACTTCCTGCGATATTAGCGCTCCAACGTTCGGCAGCATCCTGCAAAAGAGAAACAGACATAGACAGTAAGAAAGGACTAGTGCAGCCGGCACTAGACTCCAATTGAAACTCTCATATTACAGCAATCAGGTAACAGTGTTTGCATATTTTTGGGGATTTGGTGACATTATTGGAACAGTAGTGTCAGCGGCACACACGAGTAAACTACCTTGGTACTTATCCTACAATCGGTGCACAAACTTGAGTATTGCATGAACTTGAGCATTGGGACAAGTGCATTTTTGGGAACTGTGCAGATTCTGTTGTGCCAATGTTTGTGTACATTCTGAACAACAGAGAAAGAACTATAAAGAAACTGTGCTGTTCGTAACAGTTGTTATTCAACACATTGGGAGTTATGTTAAGCAGACTATTCGAACAGTGATGTGTTAACTGTTGGTATGACCAGATGCTAATGTGTGCATTATAACCAATGAGCATAGTATGCTAATCCTCCCCGAATGTTGATTTGATAATAGTTGTGTCTGCTTGCTATTTACAGGTAGTGTCCTGCTACACTTACAGGTTACCCAACCAAAAAGTGCTGATCACCCGAAGGTTAGTGACGCTGTCCGGTGGCACAGACCAGATCCTTGAACATCCAGTATTGTTTCTCTTGCTCTCTCTTTACCAATCCACCTTCCCCTTTGGGAGTCCTGTCAGTGCAGTATATTCCCTATCACTGCTACCTGCAGTTAGTACTCAGAGTGATTTGGAGACTGTCTTGGCCCAATCGGAACCGCCTGGAGTTTCAGGTGAGTGGATCGCAACTACTTGGGACTTATAAGAAAATTGAAAACACCAATTGGGTGTAAGCCAATTTAACAATGTTTAGGGGAGAGAGCACAAGCCCTTTAGCACTGGCTAGCAGTGGTAAAGTGCGCAGAGTCCTAAGGCCAGCAAACATTATCGAACACAATAAATAAAGAACAGTACCGGGGCACACATACCCAGGCGCAAAGTGTTTTCGAAGACATTTGCGCTTATTGACGATTGCAAGGAAAGATGGATTTTGTTACAAAACAATTGATAGCCACTGCTATAAAGGACGTGTTTAGTCTTACCAAAGACCAGGGTTGGATTGGGATCAAAAATAGGCCCGGACACACTAAAAAAGGTGACCCACATTTGTAGATTGCGCCTTTTTGCAAAAAAATGCTTAAGTATTATGAAAAGAAAGGGGGTTCTCTAAAAGAGGCATGTTTTCTTATCTTCCCTGAGATAAAAAAAATGCAAATGTTGCCAGGACTCTGTGCACGGATTAGTTCACAATGGTGAACCACACCTGAATATAAGTGAGGCTACTTTTGCTCATGCCCCCTGCCCCTGCTCAATCTGCATAAATTAATGGGCCGGCCCAACGAGAGACTGGGAATGATACCTCCGCCCGTTGGTAAAAGGGAGGTAATAGAGGCACATTTGCCTCCGGAAAAGCCACTCAGGCCCCCACTGGGCTGCTGGTGGCATCTGAACAGTACAGACACGTCCAAATCGGCCACCATGCTGTCAATAAAAGCGTCCCACAGCTGCAACTCAGAACGCAAAATGCGATGCAGCGCAACTCAGAACGCAAGCTGCGATGCAGCGCACGCAACGAAATTCGTTTTATTTATTTAATTGTTTACTTACCTCCGTTCATCCATATTCCAGTGTTTACTACCCCTCCCCCTCCCCGCCTCACTGCCCCACGGAACTCCCTCCACGGGCCGCTACTGGTCTAGACTATGCTTTTGGCATTTATCATTGCAAGCTACAAAGCAAATAGCCCAACTTCTTAATTGTTATGTTATGTTATATACACTTATAGCGCGCACAGATACTCAACAGAGTGTCCAGGCGCGTACTTGAGAAAAGAAACCGAGGCCAGAGCGTCAACTAGAAGAGAAGAGTTTTTAGCTTTTTCTTAAAGATCGCCGGGTCCTGAATACCACGCAGTTCAAGGGGCAGAGCATTCCATGCTAAGGCAGCTTTCCGTACAAAAGAGCTCCCTCCGAGCCTTTGGCGGTTAAACCTAGGGGTCTGCATTAAAAGTTGGGAGGAGGAACGCAACTGTCTTACTGGAGTATAAAAAGCAAATCTCTTCTGTAGATAAATAGGGCCCAGGCCATAGAGAGCTCTATGGGCAATGGTCAGAGTTTTAAATTTTATTCGGGACTCAACAGGGAGCCAGTGCAAAGAGCGCAAATGAGCGCGTACACTGCACCTGCCAGACAGACCCAGCAATAGTCTGGCAGCAGAGTTTTGAACTACCTGCATTTTATTCAAGAGGTAGCCAGGGATGCCCACATAAAGTCCGTTAGCATAGTCTAGACGGGACAGAATCAAAGCGCGAACAACAGTTTCTTTGGCTGGTCTAGGAAGGAGAGGGAGAAACTTCCTCAGAGCTTTCAGGGTGCCAAAACAAGACCCAGCCAGCTTTTTAACCTGAGAAGAAAAGGTCAGGTTCTCATTAAACCAGACCCCCAGATTTTTAGCGGCATTTCCCCCTCCACTAGGTAGGGGGAAGCCAGGGGGCCATAACCTCTCTCTGAAATTGGCAGGAAATGTGCCATACAAGAGGACCTCCGACTTCTCTTCATTGCACTTCAGCTGTGCCTGAGCAAGCCAATGAAAAACAGAAGCCAGACAGTGCTGAGCGGAAAGGACTGAATCATCGTCCCTTCCCCACGAAAACAGGAGCTGAGTGTCATCCGCGTAGGCCAATACTTTAGCCCCTAATGACTCCGCTAAATAAACCAGCGGAGTAACATAGATGTTAAAAAGAAGGGGGCTAAGGGATGATCCCTGCGTGGACACCCGTGACCACCCGCTGGGGCACGGAGGCACATGGGGAAGCCAGACCTGCTGGGTGCGGCCTTCCAGAAAAGACTTAATCCAGCCCCAGACAGACCCGGATATACCAATCTCCAGGAGGCGGTCCAGAAGCAAGGAGTGAGGCACTGTATCAAATGCCGCCGAGAGATCCAGCATAACCAGTGCGGCTCTCCCGCCGGCATCCAGACACTCACGAATCGCCTCAGACACCTCTAACAGTACTGATTCCGTGCTATATGAAGCGCGAAAGCCGGATTGGGCCGGGTGTAGCAAACCTGATGCCTCGACGAACTTAGTAAGCTGGGTAGTGACCACCTTTTCACAAACCTTAGTCAGGCTAGGCAGAAGCGAGATAGGACGGTAATTTCCAGGGATCAGCGGGTCAAGGGATGGCTTCTTAAGGAGTTTATCTGCCTGTAACTTCTGGGTTTTAGCTTAATAGTTTGCATAATAGCACTGGCTTCCATTGGAAGCTTAAATGGGTGTTGGCAGGATGCTCTCGGTATGCAGTATCAATTAACGTACAGAGAACAGTATCTTGCCTGGAGCTGTCAGTCTATTTTAACTAAGAAAATGACTTTTTAAATGTATTACATCCAGAACAATTCACTTTCGGGGCTCATAATCTTAACTTCCAGTGTTTCTAGATGAAATCCACTCTCGGCATCTTTCAGAGTCGACCATTTTAGTTGAAATTTTACAAACATGTGAAAGTACAAAAATATGCAAGTGTCGTTCCTCTCAGAATAAAGTCAGGATATGGCTGGGATGGAGAAAAGGCAGACAGACCGCCAACTGTTGATGACAAATTTCATAATTTGTGTTTTGTTTTAGCCTGCAGTTCGTGTACAATGAGTCGATTTTGTTTGCATCTACCGGTCTCCCATGAGAACTTCGAACAAGGAAGTGCACCATGTCACTTATATAATGAAAATTGTCATCACGCTGGCAGCCCGGGGTGGAACAATGAGGGCTTCCTGGTGCCAACAGGCAGAACAAATGTGTGAAAAGTGGCGAGGGGGCATTGCCAGGCGCTTGCTGGGTTCTCAGGAAAGTGGCAAGTAAACTTGAAGCATTCCTGCCAGTGTTTGCGTTGGGAAGCACGCGGGCCGGGATTCCGAGACACTTCCCACAGCTACTTGAGAAAAACGTTTTGGAAAAATACGGGTGATACCGAGGGCCGGCCATTCTCATGCTAATGAAATGTCGGTCAACACTGACCTCTTATCGACAGGCTTGGTGCGTCTTTCTCTCAGCTCCCGTCAATGGCGGCATGGCGGCACAGCTGCAGGGACCTCAGTGCAGGCAGCACGTCTATGCGTTCTGCAGCTGTGGAGTTCTCAGGCCTACAATGGCGGGCAGGGGCACACCGAATTAGGAAAGATTATTGTTATAGTCATCGCCTTTACAATTTTAAACAGCGAGTATATTACTAGTTGTTGCGCAGCTTGAGTGCCGGGTCATTTGTAACAAATACCAGGCACATGGTCCCCAATTGGGGGCAGCTGGAAGTCCCTTGCCTCCCTGGTAGAGAGGAAATTGCAGACATTATTCAACTGCGCGTGGACGCTCCATTGCATTCAAGAGGCCCAGCTATCCACCTGCCCTCGCGCAGCCACATGGGTTTGAGTCATTCCTTTCAGCTTCGTGGTGTCCAAGCTTGCACAAAAACACATTTGTCATTCTGCTTCATAATCTCTTTGAGGGTTTCGTTTCAGGGCAAATAGTAAAGTGGTTTTGTGCCCATTATTACCAGGGATTTCCCTGCTTCTCTGTTTTTGTTATACGGTTCATGTAAGGGGTGTGCGGAAATCTAAATACTTTTAGTAACTTCATATGGAAGATTAGCAATTTTTTTAGTAGCTATATTTGTGGGAACAGAAAATACTCTTGCGACATTTTAAGTTGCATATTTTCTTTATGCTTGCAAAATGATTGTGCATCAGATATACTCAACAGAACAGTTCTAGTTTTCCCTCTACTCGATATCATTGTGCAGTGAAAAGGTTTGCAAATAGGTAATTTCTACTAGTCAGCCAGTGGAGCACTGTAATTTCTTTAGAGACTGATTACAATTTTGGACCACCTAGAATTAACCTGGCTGCTGCATTTTGCAGCGTCTGCAGTTTATTGAGGTATTGCTCTTGTAGGTTCAGATACAGACCATTGCAATAATCAATTTTTGCTAGCACTAGTGACGTGATAACTGTTTTTTGTGTGCTAAAGGGAATAAATGGAAGAATTTTCTTAATTATACCTAATGTGTTGAAACATGAGGAGACTACAAAACTAATTTGTTTGCCAAAATTCAGCTTGTCATCAATTATTACGCCTAGATTTCTGGCATTTGTGACTGGAGAGGGGAGTGGTCCCAATTTTGATGGCCAGCTGGAAGGGATCCAAAAGTGTGGATTGTTTCCAAAAAGAATAACCTCTGTGTTATCCGAGTTTAACTTTAAGCAGTGATTGCTCATCCAGGTGCTAGTAGCTCTTATGCAGATCAGTAGCGGTCGGTGGTGGGAGTGCCGCCGGGTGCTGACGTGGGGCGGGGGAGGGGCAGGGTGGGGGGTAGTAAACTACGGATTACGGCCGATTACAGGTAAGTACACATATAAATAAATAAAACGAATTTCGCTTCTCGCGCTGCATCACATTTGGCGATGCAGCGCGAGAAACGAAATTCGTTTTATTTATTTATATGTGCACTTACCTGTAATCGCCCGTAAACCGTAGTTTACTACCCCCACCCTGCCCCTCCCCCGCCCCACGTCAGCGCCCGGCGGCACTCCCACCACCGAACGCTACTGATGCAGATGTGCAGCTGTGAGATTATTATGTTGGTATTATTAGAAGCAGACAACACAATTTGTGTGTCGTCTGCATATGACGTAAGGGAAAAACCAAAGGATCAAATTAGTTATGCTGGTTCTGTAACATATAAGTTATTTTTAAACTTTATTTATCATTTTTGTAACGTTACAGTAATACAAAGCATTAGTGCTCACTGTCATGCCATAATGTCTATGGAGTATGAAAAAGGAACATCATAATTAAAGGCACATATCGAAAAACACTATCACAGTTGTTACATAGGCAGGTCACCCTACCACGATTCCCTGGCCCATCTAATACTGACAATCGACTATGCAGGTGTACAGCAGCCCCTTCAGGTCCATATCAGGAACGTTGCATGAAGAAATGAATCAAAAGCATGTAATAGCTACATGAATATCTGGTATCTAGCATTATAAAGTCACCCCACACCAGTTGGCACGCGCCCCTGCTCTATTTGCGAATCAGATGACAAATGAGTAGATGCCGCATAATTCCTATGTGGACCCCAAATGTCTTTAGGACGTGAGGTGCGAGGTAGCGTGGTAGCATATGTCTCACTATTTGTGTTGCAATAAGCTAGACTTTTTAACCAGTTTTGCAAGGTGGGAACCCTTTTCCCACCCCAGTTAATAGCGATCTCTCTCTTGGCTAACAGGAAGCTGATGGCAACGAACTTCCTAACTCCTTTAGGGAAATTCACTACGTACCCCAGAAGCACCACCTCAGGCAGTGGAGAGAGAGTTAAGTCAAGCATGAGTCCCAATGTTCGATGTATCGCAATCCAGTACGGCTGTATTTTGGAGCACGTCCAAGTTAAGTGTGCAAAATCTGCATGTGGAGCCCTGCATTTCACGCAGTGATGTGACCTAGACGGGTCAATTCTGTGGGAGTGCTCTGGTGTAACGTATATTCTACGCAAAAACATAAAATGCAGTAGCTTATGCCGACTATTCAATGAAATATCTTTAGTAACTTCACAGCACTTTTCCCATTGATCATCCGATATGGGGTGTCCCAAATCTGTCTCCCATGCCTCACGAACCTTGGCATCATTAATGGGTAGGAGGGCCGAGCAATCTCTATATAATTTGGAAATCAGGTGCTCACCTCCCTTAGTGTCTATGATGGTAGAAAGAGGAAGAAATGAGTCGGGCTCAACTGGGAAACTGGGGAGAGTGGCTCGAAGCGCTGAGCTGACCCTATTCAGCACAAAGCGGTCCATAAAGGTGGCCGACCAAAAACAGTCATCCTCCGCCAGGGAGAAAACATGGTCTCCTGGGAAAAGATTGCCGAATTTGACAATTTCGAACGCCACGAGTGTGCGCTTAACTAGTGTTTCTCCCATATTTGGGAACCAACGAGGGTTGGGAATAGGCAGGGCTGAAGAGTATAATAGGGGAACCCCCATCATTCGGCGCAATCTATCCCAGGCCCAGCTGGTGGTGGACACCGTTTGGATATCTGTGGGGTCTCTGGGGACTCCCTTGGGGAGCACCGCCGAAAGGGTATCAGGAAGTACGAAGTCTGCCTCCGGGCGGAGGAATGGGATCCTGGCATCTGGATGGAACCAGGCATGGGCGTAACTACACTGGGCAACGAGAGAGTACAGTTTGAGGTCAGGGACTCCAAGCCCCCCTCTGTTGTATGGTAGCATAAGAATCTGCCACCTGAGCCGAGGGAGTTTGCCCCCCCATGTTAAACGGATGAGATGAGAACGCAGCATCTGGAAGAAGCTATTCGGAAGAGGGATGGGGATATTATTAAACAAATATAAAAATTTAGGAAGGACGACCATTTTGATTAGAGCGACCCGCCCAGCGATAGACAGTGGGAGCTGCAGCCATTTCTCTATTTGTGTCTCAAGGGCGTCCAAAGCCCGTCCATAGTTAAGTCGAATAATTTGAGCTGAATCTAAATGCAAATGAATGCCCAAGTACTTAGTGGATTCAGTGCACCATTCTAACGGGAATTCGCAGTCCCAGTGCTTCGTGCGAGGAGTCAAAGGGAATATCACTGACTTGGACCAATTGATGTGGAGACCAGAGAAGCGTCCAAATCTGATCGTCTCTCTGATCAGAGGCTCGAGATTTACCTGGGGGTCACGGACATATAAAATGACGTCGTCCGCATACAGGAAACTAATAGTGGGCCGGTGTTAAACTGAAGTCCCCGCTGTAGATGACGTTCCTGGAAGTGATGGACCAACGGGTCCATAGCCAGGATGAACAATAATGGTGACAGAGGACAACCCTGTCGTGTGCCTCGGGAAAGAGAGAAGGGACGTGATAATGTGCCATTCAAGCGTATTCTAGCAGAGGGCTTACGATATAATAACGCTGTGGTAGCAACAAAGCCCATAGGCATCCCCATCCTGCGCATTACCGATAGAAAGAAGGGCCACTCATGGGAATCGAACGCCTTCTCGGCGTCCAACAAAATCGCCGCGGCAGGGACTTCCGGGTTGATCCTGTGCAGGAACGCGAAAAGTGTCCTGAGATTCAGGGACGTGGATCTGTGAGGGACGAATCCCGATTGCGCGGGGGAAATAATGGATTCCAGAAGGAGGGATAAACGAGGGGCAATCATCTTGGCCAATATTTTGTAATCTAAATTTAGGAGGGACAGGGGCCTATAGGAGCCACAAGAGGTAGGGTCTTTACCCGGATTCGGAAGAAGTATAATGACTGCTTCTCGAAGCGTGGGTGGTAGTTCGTTTTTCTCGAGTGCTTCCACGTATACTTCCACTAATTTAGGGGCTAGTAGGCCTTTGTAGGTTTTTATAAAAGTCCCCGGTGAAACCGTCCAGGCCAGGGGCGGTAGATCCATTGAGAGCCTCAATGGCGCTAATGATTTCCTCTGCAAAAAATGGTTCAGCGAGAAACTCCTGTATATTTTTTTCCAAATATATCAGGGCAATTTCTGACAGATAAGCCTCTTGCGCTGATTTGCCCCCCCCTCTGTTCTAGTGGAATACAATGTGTTGTAATAGTCGAAAAATTCTTTACGGATAGCAGTAGTGTCCGTGAGTACGTGGCCATCCGGTCGACGCAATTCTGTGATATAAGATTTAGCATACGGGGGTCGGAGCATCTGCGCCAACGTACGTCCCGGACACTCACCCTCCCCATAACGCCGAGCTGTTTGGTATTTACTTAGAAAATTGATCTCACGATCAGCGGCGTCCCTGTAGTCTGTGAGTAGGGAAAGGCGACACCGCGCGGTTTCCGAGGCCGAACCCCTCTGCGTTTTTTCGTCTAGTTTAGCCAAGTCTACGTCTAGCCTAGTAATGGTGGCACGCAAGTCCTTTAAGACCCCGGCGTGTTTGGAAATGCACACGCCTCTAATGTAAGCGTTAAAAGCCTCCCATAAGACCGCCCACGTGTCTACTGATCCGGTGTTTATGCGCAAATACTCTTCTATGGCCTCTCCGATCTCTGAATGGAATAAGTCGTCATTAAGGGCTCGGCTGGGAAATCGCCACTGATGCTCATATCCCTCAGGCCGGGGAATCTTGAGATTCAGGACCACCGGTGAATGATCAGAGAATGTTCTGGGCAGGGTCTTAATAGAAGAGACCATGTGTAAACTTCAGATGACAACAGCCAATAATCAATACGGGTCCACTTGTCAGGTAGCTCGCTCCCCCACCACACAGCTCCGCCTGTGTTGTCCGCCCGCTGCTGCTGCTGGTAAGCTCGCCCCTCCGCTTGTGGCCTCGGTGCCCGTATTTCTTGCTCTCTGTCTCCCCATTTTTCTTTCTGTGCCCCTCCGTGCCCCATTGTACTGTGCCCGTATTTCTCTGTTTGCTTCCTCTCCTTTTTTCCTTCTGTGCCCCTCCGTGCCCCATTGTACTGTGCCCGTATTTCTCTGTTTGCTTCCCCCCTTTTTTCCTTCTGTGCCCCTCGCTGCCCCATTGTACTGTGCCCGTATTTCTCTGTTTGCTTCCCCTTTTTTTCCTTCTGTGCCCCTCTGTGCCCCATTGTACTGTGCCCGTATTTCTCTGTTTGCTTCCCCTTTTTTCCTTCTGTGCCCCTCGCTGCCCCATTGTACTGTGCCCGTATTTCTCTGTTTGCTTCCCCCTTTTTCCTTCTGTGCCCCTCCGTGCCCCATTGTACTGTGCCCGTATTTCTCTGTTACTTCCCCCCTTTTTCCTTCTGTGCCCCTCCGTGCCCCATTGTACTGTGCCCGTATTTCTCTGTTTGCTTCCCCCCTTTTTTCCTTCTGTGCCCCTCCGTGCCCCATTGAACTGTGCCCGTATTTCTCTGTTTGCTTCCTCTCCTTTTTTCCTTCTGTGCCCCTCCGTGCCCCATTGTACTGTGCCCGTATTTCTCTGTTTGCTTCCCCCTTTTTCCTTCTGTGCCCCTCCGTGCCCCATTGTACTGTGCCCGTATTTCTCTGTTTGCTTCCTCTCCTTTTTTTCCTTCTGTGCCCCTCCGTGCCCCATTGTACTGTGCCCGTATTTCTCTGTTTGCTTCCTCTCCTTTTTTCCTTCTGTGCCCCTCCGTGCCCCATTGTACTGTGCCCGTATTTCTCTGTTTGCTTCCCCCTTTTTTCCTTCTGTGCCCCTCCGTGCCCCATTGTACTGTGCCCGTATTTCTCTGTTTGTTTTCTCCCCACTTCTCCTTCTGTGCCCCCGCTGCCTCTCTCCATTCCCGCCGCTGCGTCCCTGCGGCCCCGCCCCCTGACTGCCCATTCGCTGCCCCCGCCTCCCAGCTGCTCCTCCCTCCCACCTCCCCATATATGGCGGCCGCTGTGCGGTGAGGAGAGCGACCCTTGACCTTGCCAGGTAGGTCGCTCCCCCACCACACAGCTCCGCCTGTGTTGTCCGCCCGCTGCTGCTGCTGGTAAGCTCGCCCCTCCGCTTGTGGCCTCGGTGCCCGTATTTCTTGCTCTCTGTCTCCCCATTTTTCTTTCTGTGCCCCTCCGTGCCCCATTGTACTGTGCCCGTATTTCTCTGTTTGCTTCCTCTCCTTTTTTCCTTCTGTGCCCCTTCGTGCCCCATTGTACTGTGCCCGTATTTCTCTGTTTGCTTCCCCCCTTTTTTCCTTCTGTGCCCCTCGCTGCCCCATTGTACTGTGCCCGTATTTCTCTGTTTGCTTCCCCCTTTTTTCCTTCTGTGCCCCTCCATGCCCCATTGTACTGTGCCCGTATTTCTCTGTTTGCTTCCCCCTTTTTTCCTTCTGTGACCCTCGCTGCCCCATTGTACTGTGCCCGTATTTCTCTGTTTGCTTCCCCCTTTTTTCCTTCTGTGCCCCTCCGTGCCCCATTGTACTGTGCCCGTATTTCTCTGTTTGCTTCCTCTCCTTTTTTCCTTCTGTGCCCCTCCGTGCCCCATTGTACTGTGCCCGTATTTCTCTGTTTGCTTCCCCCCTTTTTTCCTTCTGTGCCCCTCCGTGCCCCATTGTACTGTGCCAGTATTTCTCTGTTTGCTTCCACTCCTTTTTTCCTTCTGTGCCCCTCCGTGCCCCATTGTACTGTGCCCGTATTTCTCTGTTTGCTTCCTCTCCTTTTTTCCTTCTGTGCCCCTCCGTGCCCCATTGTACTGTGCCCGTATTTCTCTGTTTGCTTCCTCTCCTTTTTTCCTTCTGTGCCCCATTGTACTGTGCCCGTATTTCTCTGTTTGCTTCCTCTCCTTTTTTCCTTCTGTGCCCCTCCGTGCCCCATTGTACTGTGCCCGTATTTCTCTGTTTGCTTCCCCCCTTTTTTCCTTCTGTGCCCCTCCGTGCCCCATTGTACTGTGCCCGTATTTCTCTGTTTGTTTTCTCCCCACTTCTCCTTCTGTGCCCCCGCTGCCTCTCTCCATTCCCGCCGCTGCGTCCCCTGCGGCCCCGCCTCCCTGACTGCCCATTTGCTGCCCCCGCCTCCCAGCTGCTCCTCCCTCCCACCTCCCCATATATGGCGGCCGCTGCGCGGTGAGGAGAGCGACCCTTGACCTTGCCAGGTAGGTCGCTCCCCCACCACACAGCTCCGCCTGTGTTGTCCGCCCGCTGCTGCTGCTGGTAAGCTCGCCCCTCCGCTTGTGGCCTCGGTGCCCGTATTTCTTGCTCTCTGTCTCCCCATTTTTCTTTCTGTGCCCCTCCGTGCCCCATTGTACTGTGCCCGTATTTCTCTGTTTGCTTCCTCTCCTTTTTTCCTTCTGTGCCCCTCTGTGCCCCATTGTACTGTGCCCGTATTTCTCTGTTTGCTTCCCCCTTTTTCCTTCTGTGCCCCTCGCTGCCCCATTGTACTGTGCCCGTATTTCTCTGTTTGCTTCCCCCTTTTTTCCTTCTGTGCCCCTCCGTGCCCCATTGTACTGTGCCCGTATTTCTCTGTTTGCTTCCCCCTTTTTCCTTCTGTGCCCCTCGCTGCCCCATTGTACTGTGCCCGTATTTCTCTGTTTGCTTCCCCCTTTTTTCCTTCTGTGCCCCTCCGTGCCCCATTGTACTGTGCCCGTATTTCTCTGTTTGCTTCCTCTCCTTTTTTCCTTCTGTGCCCCTCCGTGCCCCATTGTACTGTGCCCGTATTTCTCTGTTTGCTTCCCCCTTTTTTCCTTCTGTGCCCCTCCGTGCCCCATTGTACTGTGCCCGTATTTCTCTGTTTGCTTCCTCTCCTTTTTTCCTTCTGTGCCCCTCCGTGCCCCATTGTACTGTGCCCGTATTTCTCTGTTTGCTTCCTCTCCTTTTTTCCTTCTGTGCCCCGCCGTGCCCCATTGTACTGTGCCCGTATTTCTCTGTTTGCTTCCTCTCCTTTTTCCTTCTGTGCCCCTCCCTGCCCCATTGTACTGTGCCCGTATTTCTCTGTTTGCTTCCTCTCCTTTTTCCTTCTGTGCCCCTCCGTGCCCCATTGTACTGTGCCCGTATTTCTCTGTTTGCTTCCCCCTTTTTTCCTTCTGTGCCCCTCCGTGCCCCATTGTACTGTGCCCGTATTTCTCTGTTTGTTTTCTCCCCACTTCTCCTTCTGTGCCCCCGCTGCCTCTCTCCATTCCCGCCGCTGCGTCCCTGCGGCCCCGCCCCCTGACTGCCCATTCGCTGCCCCCGCCTCCCAGCTGCTCCTCCCTCCCACCTCCCCATAAAAGGCGGCCGCTGCGCAGTGAGGAGAGCGACCCTTGACCTTGCCAGGTAGGTCGCTCCCCCACCACACAGCTCCGCCTGTGTTGTCCGCCCGCTGCTGCTGCTGGTAAGCTCGCCCCTCCGGTGTGGCCTCGGTGCCCGTATTTCTTGCTCTCTGTCTCCCCATTTTTCTTTCTGTGCCCCTCCGTGCCCCATTGTACTGTGCCCGTATTTCTCTGTTTGCTTCCTCTCCTTTTTCCTTCTGTGCCCCTCCGTGCCCCATTGTACTGTGCCCGTATTTCTCTGTTTGCTTCCCCCTTTTTTCCTTCTGTGCCCCTCGCTGCCCCATTGTACTGTGCCCGTATTTCTCTGTTTGCTTCCCCCTTTTTCCTTCTGTGCCCCTCCGTGCCCCATTGTACTGTGCCCGTATTTCTCTGTTTGCTTCCCCCTTTTTTCCTTCTGTGCCCCTCGCTGCCCCATTGTACTGTGCCCGTATTTCTCTGTTTGCTTCCCCCTTTTTTCCTTCTGTGCCCCTCCGTGCCCCATTGTACTGTGCCCGTATTTCTCTGTTTGCTTCCTCTCCTTTTTTCCTTCTGTGCCCCTCCGTGCCCCATTGTACTGTGCCCGTATTTCTCTGTTTGCTTCCCCCTTTTTTCCTTCTGTGCCCCTCCGTGCCCCATTGTACTGTGCCCGTATTTCTCTGTTTGCTTCCTCTCCTTTTTTCCTTCTGTGCCCCTCCGTGCCCCATTGTACTGTGCCCGTATTTCTCTGTTTGCTTCCTCTCCTTTTTTCCTTCTGTGCCCCTCCGTGCCCCATTGTACTGTGCCCGTATTTCTCTGTTTGCTTCCTCTCCTTTTTTCCTTCTGTGCCCCTCCGTGCCCCATTGTACTGTGCCCGTATTTCTCTGTTTGCTTCCTCTCCTTTTTTCCTTCTGTGCCCCTCCGTGCCCCATTGTACTGTGCCCGTATTTCTCTGTTTGCTTCCCTCCTTTTTTCCTTCTGTGCCCCTCCGTGCCCCATTGTACTGTGCCCGTATTTCTCTGTTTGTTTTCTCCCCACTTCTCCTTCTGTGCCCCTGCTGCCTCTCTCCATTCCCGCCGCTGCGTCCCCTGCGGCCCCGCCCCCCTGACTGCCCATTCGCTGCCCCCGCCTCCCAGCTGCTCCTCCCTCCCACCTCCCCATATATGGCGGCCGCTGCGCGGTGAGGAGAGTGACCCTTGACCTTGCCAGGTAGGTCGCTCCCCCACCACACAGCTCCGCCTGTGTTGTCCGCCCGCTGCTGCTGCTGGTAAGCTCGCCCCTCCGCTTGTGGACTCGGTGCCCGTATTTCTTGCTCTCTGTCTCCCCAATTTTCTTTCTGTGCCCCTCCGTGCCCCAGTGTACTGTGCCCCTATTTCTCTGTTTGCTTCCCCCCTTTTTTCCTTCTGTGCCCCTCGCTGCCCCATTGTACTGTGCCCGTATTTCTCTGTTTGCTTCCCCCCTTTTTTCCTTCTGTGCCCCTCCGTGCCCCATTGTACTGTGCCCGTATTTCTCTGTTTGCTTCCCCCCTTTTTTCCTTCTGTGCCCCTCGCTGCCCCATTGTACTGTGCCCGTATTTCTCTGTTTGCTTCCCCCCTTTTTTCCTTCTGTGCCCCTCCGTGCCCCATTGTACTGTGCCCGTATTTCTCTGTTTGCTTCCTCTCCTTTTTTCCTTCTGTGCCCCTCCGTGCCCCATTGTACTGTGCCCGTATTTCTCTGTTTGCTTCCCCCCTTTCTTCCTTCTGTGCCCCTCCGTGCCCCATTGTACTGTGCCCGTATTTCTCTGTTTGCTTCCTCTCCTTTTTTCCTTCTGTGCCCCTCCGTGCCCCATTGTACTGTGCCCGTATTTCTCTGTTTGCTTCCTCTCCTTTTTTCCTTCTGTGCCCCTCCGTGCCCCATTGTACTGTGCCCGTATTTCTCTGTTTGCTTTATCTCCTTTTTTTCCTTCTGTGCCCCTCCGTGCCCCATTGTACTGTGCCCGTATTTCTCTGTTTGCTTCCTCTCCTTTTTTCCTTCTGTGCCCCTCCGTGCCCCATTGTACTGTGCCCGTATTTCTCTGTTTGCTTCCCCCTTTTTTCCTTCTGTGCCCCTCCGTGCCCCATTGTACTGTGCCCGTATTTCTCTGTTTGTTTTCTCCCCACTTCTCCTTCTGTGCCCCCGCTGCCTCTCTCCATTCCCGCCGCTGCGTCCCTGCGGCCCCGCCCCCTGACTGCCCATTCGCTGCCCCCGCCTCCCAGCTGCTCCTCCCTCCCACCTCCCCATATATGGCGGCCGCTGCGTGGTGAGGAGAGTGACCCTTGACCTTGCCAGGTAGGTCGCTCCCCCACCACACAGCTCCGCCTGTGTTGTCCGCCCGCTGCTGCTGCTGGTAAGCTCGCCCCTCCGCTTGTGGCCTCGGTGCCCGTATTTCTTGCTCTCTGTCTCCCCATTTTTCTTTCTGTGCCCCTCCGTGCCCCATTGTACTGTGCCCGTATTTCTCTGTTTGCTTCCTCTCCTTTTTTCCTTCTGTGCCCCTCCGTGCCCAATTGTACTGTGCCCGTATTTCTCTGTTTGCTTCCCCCCCTTTTTCCTTCTGTGCCCCTCGCTGCCCCATTGTACTGTGCCCGTATTTCTCTGTTTGCTTCCCCCCTTTTATCCTTCTGTGCCCCTCCGTGCCCCATTGTACTGTGCCCCGTATTTCTCTGTTTGCTTCCCCCTTTTTTCCTTCTGTGCCCCTCGCTGCCCCATTGTACTGTGCCCGTATTTCTCTGTTTGCTTCCCCCTTTTTTCCTTCTGTGCCCCTCCGTGCCCCATTGTACTGTGCCCGTATTTCTCTGTTTGCTTCCTCTCCTTTTTTCCTTCTGTGCCCCTCCGTGCCCCATTGTACTGTGCCCGTATTTCTCTGTTTGCTTCCCCCCTTTTTTCCTTCTGTGCCCCTCCGTGCCTCATTGTACTGTGCCCGTATTTCTCTGTTTGCTTCCTCTCCTTTTTTCCTTCTGTGCCCCTCCGTGCCCCATTGTACTGTGCCCGTATTTCTCTGTTTGCTTCCTCTCCTTTTTTCCTTCTGTGCCCCTCCGTGCCCCATTGTACTGTGCCCGTATTTCTCTGTTTGCGTCCTCTCCTTTTTCCTTCTGTGCCCCTCCGTGCCCCATTGTACTGTGCCCGTATTTCTCTGTTTGCTTCCTCTCCTTTTTTCCTTCTGTGCCCCTCCGTGCCCCATTGTACTGTGCCCGTATTTCTCTGTTTGCTTCCCCCTTTTTTCCTTCTGTGCCCCTCCGTGCCCCATTGTACTGTGCCCGTATTTCTCTGTTTGTTTTCTCCCCACTTCTCCTTCTGTGCCCCCGCTGCCTCTCTCCATTCCCGCCGCTGCGTCCCCTGCGGCCCCGCCCCCCTGACTGCCCATTCGCTGCCCCCGCCTCCCAGCTGCTCCTCCCTCACACCTCCCCATATATGGCGGCCGCTGCGCGGTGAGGAGAGCGACCCTTGACCTTGCCAGGTAGGTCGCTCCCCCACCACACAGCTCCGCCTGTGTTGTACGCCCGCTGCTGCTGCTGGTAAGCTCGCCCCTCCGCTTGTGGCCTTGGTGCCCGTATTTCTTGCTCTCTGTCTCTCCATTTTTCTTTCTGTGCCCCTCCGTGCCCCATTGTACTGTGCCCGTATTTCTCTGTTTGCTTCCTCTCCTTTTTTCCTTCTGTGCCCCTCCGTGCCCCATTGTACTGTGCCCGTATTTCTCTGTTTGCTTCCCCCTTTTTTCCTTCTGTGCCCCTCGCTGCCCCATTGTACTGTGCCCGTATTTCTCTGTTTGCTTCCCCCTTTTTTCCTTCTGTGCCCCTCCGTGCCCCATTGTACTGTGCCCGTATTTTTCTGTTTGCTTCCCCCCTTTTTTCCTTCTGTGCCCCTCGCTGCCCCATTGTACTGTGCCCGTATTTCTCTGTTTGCTTCCCCCCTTTTTTCCTTCTGTGCCCCTCCGTGCTCCATTGTACTGTGCCCGTATTTCTCTGTTTGCTTCCTCTCCTTTTTTCCTTCTGTGCCCCTCCATGCCCCATTGTACTGTGCCCGTATTTCTCTGTTTGCTTCCCCCCTTTTTTCCTTCTGTGCCCCTCCGTGCCCCATTGTACTGTGCCCGTATTTCTCTGTTTGCTTCCTCTCCTTTTTTCCTTCTGTGCCCCTCCGTGCCCCATTGTACTGTGCCCGTATTTCTCTGTTTGCTTCCTCTCCTTTTTTCCTTCTGTGCCCCTCCGTGCCCCATTGTACTGTGCCCGTATTTCTCTGTTTGCTTCCTCTCCTTTTTTCCTTCTGTGCCCCTCCGTGCCCCATTGTACTGTGCCCGTATTTCTCTGTTTGCTTCCTCTCCTTTTTTCCTTCTGTGCCCCTCCGTGCCCCATTGTACTGTGCCCATATTTCTCTGTTTGCTTCCCCCCTTTTTTCCTTCAGTTCCCCTCCGTGCCCCATTGTACTGTGCCCGTATTTCTCTGTTTGTTTTCTCCCCACTTCTCCTTCTGTGCCCCCGCTGCCTCTCTCCATTCCCGCCGCTGCGTCCCCTGTGGCCCCGCCCCCCTGACTGCCCATTCGCTGCCCCCGCCTCCCAGCTGCTCCTCCCTCCCACCTCCCCATATATGGCGGCCGCTGCGCGGTGAGGAGAGCGACCCTTGACCTTGCCAGGTAGGTCGCTCCCCCACCACACAGCTCCGCCTGTGTTGTCCGCCCGCTGCTGCTGCTGGTAAGCTCGCCCCTCCGCTTGTGGCCTCGGTGCCCGTATTTCTTGCTCTCTGTCTCCCCATTTTTCTTTCTGTGCCCCTCCGTGCCCCATTGTACTGTGCCCGTATTTCTCTGTTTGCTTCCTCTCCTTTTTTCCTTCTGTGCCCCTCCGTGCCCCATTGTACTGTGCCCGTATTTCTCTGTTTGCTTCCCCCTTTTTTCCTTCTGTGCCCTCGCTGCCCCATTGTACTGTGCCCGTATTTCTCTGTTTGCTTCCCCCTTTTTTCCTTCTGTGCCCCTCCGTGCCCCATTGTACTGTGCTCGTATTTCTCTGTTTGCTTCCCCCTTTTTTCCTTCTGTGCCCCTCGCTGCCCCATTGTACTGTGCCCGTATTTCTCTGTTTGCTTCCCCCTTTTTTCCTTCTGTGCCCCTCCGTGCCCCATTGTACTGTGCCCGTATTTCTCTGTTTGCTTCCTCTCCTTTTTTCCTTCTGTGCCCCTCCGTGCCCCATTGTACTGTGCCCGTATTTCTCTGTTTGCTTCCCCTCTTTTTCCTTCTGTGCCCCTCCGTGCCCCATTGTACTGTGCCCGTATTTCTCTGTTTGCTTCCTCTCCTTTTTTCCTTCTGTGCCCCTCTGTGCCCCATTGTACTGTGCCCGTATTTCTCTGTTTGCTTCCTCTCCTTTTTTCCTTCTGTGCCCCTCCGTGCCCCATTGTACTGTGCCCGTATTTCTCTGTTTGCTTCCTCTCCTTTTTCCTTCTGTGCCCCTCCGTGCCCCATTGTACTGTGCCCGTATTTCTCTGTTTGCTTCCTCTCCTTTTTTCCTTCTGTGCCCCTCCGTGCCCCATTGTACTGTGCCCGTATTTCTCTGTTTGCTTCCCCCCTTTTTTCCTTCTGTGCCCCTCCGTGCCTCATTGTACTGTGCCCGTATTTCTCTGTTTGTTTTCTCCCCACTACTCCTTCTGTGTCCCCGCTGCTTCTCTCCATTCCCGCCGCTGCGTCCCCTGCGGCCCCGCCCCCCTGACTGCCCATTCGCTGCCCCTGCTTCCCAGCTGCTCCTCCCTCCCACCTCCCCATATATGGCGGCCGCTGCGCGGAGGCGCAGCGGACGTGCGCAGCGGGCGCGTTGCTGGCGCGCCTAAGGCAAGCCCGTCTGCGCCCGTCCGCGACTGGACCGCGCCCAGCGCCAGAACCCCTGGACCGCGCGCCCCCCGCTCCAGCCTCGAGGACCGACGCCGATACGATGCCACCACACTCCACGCTCTCAACCCTGGACGGACGCACAACTGCTTCAAGGCCGCCCCGAAACGCACCCATGGTCCTTTCAGCTGCCGGAACTGCAGCTACACCAGCCTCAGAGCCACCGAGGCGCCCGCCAAGAAGGACCTCAACCACCTCCGGTGCATCCTACTGAACACCCGCTCCGCACGCAAACACGCCGTCGAGCTCTGGGACCTGCTCGACACATCATCACCAGACGTCGCCTTCCTGACAGAGACCTGGATGAACGACTCCTCCGCCCCCGACATCGCCATAGCCATCCCAGACGGCTATAAGATCACCCGCAGAGACCGCGTCAACGCAGTAGGAGGAGGAATCGCCATCGTCCACAAGAACACCATCAGGGTCTCGACCAGCACCGACGACACTCTCAGCACCGCCGAACACATGCACTTCCAGATCCACACGGACCCCAACACCACCCTTAGAGGCACCCTTGTCTACAGACCCCCTGGGCCCCGACCCCAGTTCAGCGACTCCATCGCCGACTTCATCAGCACGCACGCCCTGACCTCTACCGACTACATCCTCCTCGGAGACCTGAACTTTCACCTGGAGAACAACAACGACAGCAACTCCACCACCCTGATCGACAGCCTCGCCAACCTCGGCCTGAGCCAGCTCGTCACAACACCGACCCACTCCGCCGGCCACACGCTTGACCCCATCTTCTCCTCAAGCTCCCACGTCTCCTTCAGCCACACCACGGAACTCCTCTGGACCGACCACCGCTGCATCCATTTCACCTTCCAGAAACCCACCACACACCACCGCACCCAACAGATCCCACGCCGCTGCTGGAGCAAAGTCACCGAAGACCAACTCCGGGCAACCCTCGCTCTCAGCCCTCCCTCCAACCCATCCAACACCGACGACGCTGCCTGCAACCTCGGACGATGGATGGACGACTGCGCCAACACCCTCGCCCCGCTGAAAAAGCTCACCTACAGCGACACCACCAAAAGAGCCAGCTGGTTCACCTCGGAACTCCTAGCTTCCAAGCGTCCCTGCCGGAAACTAGAGAAGAAATGGCACAGCGATAAGACCCCGGACAGCCACACAGCCCACAAAGACGCCATCCGTAACCACCACCACCTCATCAGGTCCGCCAAGAGAATCTCCTTCAAAGACCGCCTCGACAACAACGCACACAACAGCAAGGAGCTTTTCAACATCGTGAAGGAACTCTCCAATCCCAGCTCCAACACCAACGACATCCCGCCGTCGCAACCCCTGTGCGATTCCCTCGCCACCTTCTTTCACCGCAAGATCGCCGACATCCACGACAGCTTCAACACCCAGACAACCCCAACTAAGATCGATACACCAGACCCGCCACACACCATCGACCACGACCCCCTGCCAGCCTGGGCCAGCGTGAACATCGAGGACACCATCAAGACCATGAGCACGATACACTCCGGCTCCCCGTCAGACCCTTTCCCGCACCACATCTTCAACAAAGCCAGCAGATCCATCGCACCCCACCTGTGCAACATCATCAACCTCTCCTTCGAGACCGCGACCTTCCCAGAGAGCTGGAAACACGCAGAGATCAACGCCCTACTCAAAAAACCCAAGGCGGACCCGAGAGACCTCAAGAACTTCCGGCCCATCTCCCTGCTTCCGTTCCCAGCCAAGGTCATCGAGAAGATCGTCAACAAACAACTAACCCGATACCTCGAAGAAAACAGCATCCTGGACCCATCCCAATCAGGGTTCCGCAGCAACCACAGCACTGAGACTGCCCTCATCGCCGCCACCGACGACATCAGGATCCTGCTGGACAATGGTGAGACCGCAGCCCTCATCCTGCTGGACCTCTCCGCCGCCTTCGACACTGTCTGCCACCGCACTCTACGCGCACGCCTCCACGACGCAGGGATCCGAGACAAGGCCCTGGAATGGACCACCTCCTTCCTCGACGGCAGAACCCAGAGAGTCCGCCTCCCACCTTTCCGATCCGAAGCCTCCGAGATCATCTGCGGCGTACCCCAGGGATCGTCCCTCAGCCCAACACTGTTCAACATCTACATGGCCCCGCTCGCACGCATCGCCAGACAACACGACCTCAACATTATCTCCTACGCCGACGACACTCAACTGATCCTCTCCCTCACCAAGGACCCCTCGCCGCCAAAGCCAAACTCCATGACGGAATGAAGGCCGTCGCCGATTGGATGAAGATCAGCCGACTAAAGCTGAACACGGACAAAACGGAGGTCCTCATCCTCGGCTCCAACCCCTCAGCCTGGGACGACTCCTGGTGGCCAACGACGCTGGGAGCAGCCCCGACACCCACCGACCACGCACGCAACCTGGGAGTCATCCTCGACTCAACGCTCTCCATGACCAAGCAAGTCAACGCAGTCTCCTCCTCCTGCTTCAACACACTCCGCATGCTTCGCAAGATCTACAGGTGGATCCCGACAGACACAAGAAGAACAGTCACCCAGGCCCTCGTCAGTAGCAGACTAGACTATGGGAACGCCCTCTACGCGGGAGCCCCGGCCAAGCTCATCAAGCGACTGCAACGCATACAAAACACCTCCGCACGACTGATCCTCAACGTACCACGCCACAGCCACATCACCCCCACTTGAGGAACCTGCACTGGCTCCCCGTCGACAGGAGGATCACCTTCAAACTCCTCACCCACGCACACAAGGCACTCCACAAAACTGGCCCAGCCTACCTCAACAGACGACTCTTCTTCTACGTCCCCAACCGCCAGCTCCGCTCCGCCGACCTCTCCCTCGCCACCGTCCCCCGCATTCGAAGAACAACCACCGGCGGCAGATCCTTCTCACACCTCGCCGCCAAGACCTGGAACACCCTCCCACTAAGCCTACGAAAGACCCAAGACCTGCTGACCTTCAGGAGGCTACTCAAGACCTGGCTGTTCGACCAGTAGCAGCATCCCCCCTCCCTCCCCCCAGCGCCTTGAGACCCTCGCGGGTAAGTAGTGCGCTCTACAAATTCTGTGATTGATTGATTGATGTTGCCCAGAGTAATGCGTGTATCCGGGCTCGGAGGGATGGCGTCGTCGCCACGCATCTAAAAGGGAAAAGGTGTCATAAAAGTCCAGGAGAACCGCTCGTGCTCGGGGTTTGGTGAATGGCGAAGTGGAAGTGCTATCTAGCGTAGGACAGATCAGCAAGTTAAAATCGCCTCCCACAATCAGTTTGGTGATCTCAAGTGTGGCCAATTGAGCATGTATAGAATGGTAATATTCAGGGCTGTCTGTGTTGGGTGCATATATACATACTAGGGCAAGTACGTGGCCCAACATTTTGCCTGTGACAATCGTATAGCGACCCTCATTGTCATTGAAGAGTGAATGCATGTAGAATGGGATTCACTTGTGAATAAGAATCGCCATCCCTCTGGCATAGCTACTATAATTGGCAAAATACCTATGTGAACGCCAACTCAATGCAAACTGTGTTGTATCAGATTTGGGAAGGTGAGTTTCCTGTAGGAACGCTATATCCACCTTATGGCATTGAAGATAGTAAAGGACATGCTTGCGTTTTCATGTATTATTGAAACCTCTAACATTCCAGGACATCAACGATATATCTGAAGGGCCGCTAACATTACCTAATTGGGCCACACAGGTGTGTCATACAATTTTGTGTAGTATTTAAATCGCATACTGAAAGCAAATAAGACAGTGAGCATTGTGATAAATAAACGTGAGCAAACATCTCTGCCCCCTAACCCCCCACCTCCCTCCTCCCAGCCTCGCTTCCCAAAACACGAGGACCATACCCCATTGAACCATCTACCATAGTAACAAGTTCTCCAACAGAACGACTTTCACCATGAATGGAACGATACATCAATAGAAAAACAAATCTCCATGGCATACGCCGTGGGGCGTAGCGACGCTACGCCAGACTACTGACAACCTGAAAAAAGGAACATGAATGTAGCAATGTAATATCCCATTGTTAAGCACCACAGCAATAGTTACATATTAAACGTGACAGATCGGCTAACCAGGGCCACCGCTTGAGAATAGTTCCGCACTTGCGTTTGACCCGCTGCTGGGGGGAGAAGCTCCTGCAGCGCCTGTCCGTGGGTGGTTGTTATTCTGCTTATAGGAATGACAAAATTCCTGCGCCTCTGTGGGGGAGTCAAAAATGCGGGCTCGGCCTGCAACATCCACCCGCAGCCGGGCCGGATAGAGCATACCGTATTTCAAGCCAAGGTTTCTGAGCGTAGCTTTAACCCCATTGTATTTACGCTGGGCATCCTGTACCATAGGTGTGAAGTCTGGGTAGAGCGCCAGCTTAGAGCCCTGCCATGTAGTGTCACCCTTTTCCCTAGCCAGGCGAAGTAAGGTGTCTCTGTCCTGGTAGTTCATGATCCTAGCAATTATGGGTCTTGGCGGACATCCTGGGTTGGGTCTGGGACCCAGAGAACGATGCGCCCGCTCACAACAAACCCAGGAGTGAAGGAGTCCCTCCCGAATAGGTCACTGAGGACAGCCTCAACAAACCGATCCAAACGTCCCGTGTTGGTCGATTCCAGGACCCCCAAAATTCGTATGTTATTTCTGCGGCTGCGCGCTTCAAGATCCTCATTCTTCATCGCAACTTCTTTGAGGATACGCTCAGCGCGGTCCAGCCTTTTAAGAGATTGAGCCGTGCCATCCTCGATGTCTGAAATCCTCGCTTCTGCCACATCTAAGCGCCGGTCATGCACCTGTATTTTGGTTCCAAGAGTCTCTATCTGTTTCTTGAGGGCATCAAAACGACCATCTAGGGCCCTAAATCCAGCTTTTATTTCTTGTAGCAAGGATGTGGACAGGGCTGCTGTGCCACTGCTATGCTCAGAGCTCTGGCCCCCTTCCGCCATTTCCGGAGTATCGTCTTGCGCCTTGTCGGTTAGCTTTTCAAATGGCAGGGTCCTTTGCCGGGGGTCCTTGCGGCCCATGCCGCTTTATGTGCCGTGTAGGGAGGTCCAGCACGATCGAGCCGCAGGTGACGCAATGGACGGCAAATGTAAACGCCACAAGCTGTGAAGGAATAATGGCATAATGGGGTATACAAGTAGGGCAGGCAGCGCGCACCTCTGACGGTGACTTCACATCCCCACTGAGGCGGCCGAGCACAATATCTTAGAACCAAGGCGCCCGTGAAATCGCTGGGTGGCAGGTCAGTAATCCGTCTATGCAGTGCGAGTAGGCTCAAAGCAAGCCTGGGGTGACTCTGCGCGATGCCCTGGAGAGGATGTGTTTACGCCCGTCGCTCAATGAGTCCACATGGTGCGAGGGCCACAAGCTCCTGATGTTGCAGAGGGTTCTGGGGTTTACCGCGTCATGAATGGAGCACAAGGTAGTGTCCTGTACGCTCGCTACAGGACGACCCCACAGCCGGACCAACACCCAGGCAGCCACGGAGATTTCCCCGCTGATGCAAGTAGTAGCAGTGCCAGCCAAAGTCAGGTGACGCCCCAGGGGGACATGTGTCAGTGGATTCTCCGGCAGGTCAGAGCCAAGTGGAGGGCAAAGGGTGCCCAGTCAGAGAACATACCCTCCCAGATGGCAGCACACTTGAGGCGATCCGCTATCAAAGCGTGAGGGCCGAGACAAATTTAAGACACGCTCTCGGGCTCCCCAGTAGTGCTCCAGAATCCTCCAAGTCTCGCATGTGGTCTCAAACAAGTTTACTGCAGGAGCAATATGTTATGGGGCAGCAACAGTCCCCAAGTCCCAAGCCATGTGGGCGGTGTGCGACGGTGCCACTCCCTGTGTGCCACCGAGTGCGCGTTGCGCCTAGTTCCTCACCTCTCCTCCCCCAATATGCCCCTGCGACGGCCGGGCGGCCGCTCCCTAAGCTCGCCCGCAGGCCCTATCCCCGCGGGCCTCCAGGATAAACACGGGGCACAATGGCGCAGCACGAGGCCGCTTCGCCCAAAGTAACTTGTAACGGAGGGCGCAAATCATGTCGTGCACCCGGCACACTCACCAGCGTTGTTGTGCGTGGCTCATGGAGGCAGGCAGGACTCCGCCCGCAGACTCTCAGGGAAAGCCGCTCACGCAAGGTTGCGGTTTTTCGGCCCAGTTCCGCCACTCCTCTCGGCCACGCAGGCGGTCGAGCAGCACATTCTCAGCAGTCCCAGCCAGCGGGAAAGAGGACATCCAGAACTCCACCGGCTCTGATTTCAGTTGCCGTGGTGCAGACAGCTATTCCAGGCGCATTTCAGGGGGATATTGCAGGATCGTCAGCATCGCCCGGCGGAGCTTCACAGTCGCACGGCCATCTTGGTCGGCGGCTGGGCCACGCCCCATGGCTGGTTCTGTAACATATAAGTTGAAATGGGAAGGGCTAAGTGAGAACCCCTGTGGCACCCCACACGGAAGTCTAAAAGGTTTGGAAATACAATTGTCTAGCTTCAGAAAGTTCTCCCTTCCTTCCAGAAAGGATTTCAAAAGTGCCCGTGCCTTATTTTTTATACCTAGTGTGTTGAGGCAGCTGACCAAGACAGAATGGTCCACTGTGTCAAAGACCTCCGATAAGTCAAGGAGAATAGGGGCTGCAGTACCTCCCTGTCTAAGGCAGCCCTTAACTCATCGGTGGCCTTGATCAAGGCAGTCTCAGGCCGGAATCCAAACTGCATAGGATCTACCAGCTGGTTAACCTGGATGCAATGAGAAAATTGAAGATTCATAAATTTCTCTACAATTTTCACGGGAAATTGTAGTCTGGTGGTCGGCAGTAGGTAGTTATAGTTAGGACCAAAGTTTCCATAATAAAAGTGTTTTTTGTTTTGCCAATAACTTTGGCGCCGCTTGATGAATCTCCACAAAATTTCCAGAAAACTTCCCCTTTATGGTTCAGCTGCTGTATTGAAAGTTTTTGGGTGATCCATTTTTTGGGGGCCAAGAAAAAAGCGGGGTCCCAAAACAATTTTTTCCTATTTTATGTCTATGGGGATCTTTCATTTTTTTAACACGACTACAGCCCGAAATGCTGGACGGAATTACACCAAATTTGGCAGAAAGCTAGCTGTTGGTACAGAAAGCATGCTTTTTGTGAGTTGGTGTAAATCCATTCAGTAGTTTTTGAGATATCTAACTTCAAAAATATAGATATCTGGGGACGTGAGTCCTTGCAGTGGACTCGCGAATACTACTAAAATTTAATTGGCTGCCAACACTTCAACCAGGAAGTGTTGGCAGCCATCTTGGGACTCAGCTTGAAGCCAAGTCCCAGAAAAAAAGTAAAAAATGAAGAAAAGGGGGCAGGGTAGGAATACCCTGACCTCCCAGATACGCCGCTAGGGGGTAAAAAGCATTTTTTAAATTTTTTTATGCTTGCTTTTGAATATCCCCCAGGTGGGACAGGTCCCGGGGGCATATGATAAATATAGTAGGGGGGCACACAGAGCCCCCCCTCCTAGGGCTTATCAAAGCCTTGGGGACTGCCACTTCCCCAGGGCACTTTTACGTATGTATGCGGGCCGGCCCGCAGCCCCGGGGACTGCCACCTCCCCGGGGCTAATTCCAATAATGTGGGGGTGCCTCGCGGACCCCCCTGCCCTGGGGACCGCCACCTCCCCAGTGCTAATTACAATTATATCGGGGGTGTCTCACGGACCCCCAATGTCCCGCGGACCACCTCCTCCCCGGGACCAAACTCTAAAATGGGAGATGGACCATGTGGCCCCTCCTCCCAAGCCATTCTTGGCCCAGGGGACCGCCATCTCCCCGGGGCAGGCCCTAAAAGAAGAAAGGAGGGGGGTGTGCTGCCCCCTTCCTGGAGCCATACATCGCCCTGGGGGCCACCAGCCCCAGGGCCGGCTCCAACAATGTCCCGGGATGCCCATCCCCTGAACATTGCAGTTTACGATGGCCTGGTGGAAGCACATCACTGATGACATCTCAAATGACATCTCTGATGACATCACTGATGACATTATCCACAGAATCTGACACACCCACTCACACCCCAATATAACCTTTCATACACCCATTCCATCTTCCACACTACCATTCTCAAAACCATTGACACACCCATACCAGTACTTACACACTGACTCACTGATTCATAGGTCTACACACACATCCACTCAGTCTCCCATACAGCCATTCATACACCGACTCACTCACTAATACAGCCACTGATATATCCACTCATACACCCATACAGCCACTCACACACTGTCTGTCACCCATAGAGCTACTCACACACCCATAGAGTCAATCACACAGCCACGTACTCACCTATACAGTTATAAACAAACCCACACACTTATTCATACAGATACTAACACATACTCACTCACCTATACAGTCACTGACACAAGCACACACTCACCCAAACGGCCACTATTGCAATCACTCAGTCACACACACATTCACTCATATACCCCAACACTCACCTATATTGCCTTTCACATATGCAGTTACTCACTCAATTACCACTTACACATCCGTTCACCAAGGTCATAAGCAGCGCTTTGCGGGGGTGCGAGTTATAGTTAGCTCAGCTAAGTATAACTGCTGCCTTTCACATATGCAGTTACTCACTCAATTACCACTTACACATCCGTTCACCAAGGTCATAAGCAGCGCTTTGCGGGGGTGCGAGTTATAGTTAGCTCAGCTAAGTATAACTGCTGAATTTCTCTGGTTTTGTGCGTGTGAAATCTGAGCCTAACTATAAAGTCCCTGTAATCTTTGTTTTTTTTCAGTGAATAGCTAAGGTTTTTTTTAATCCTATTTACTAACTACAACAGCCCTGTAACCTTTGGTTTTTTCAGTGAATTTCTAAGGTTTTTTAAATGCTAATTCGTAACTATAACTTACCTATAACCTTTGTTTTTTTCAGTGAATTTCCATGGTTTTTAAGTAGCAATGGTGTTTGCTGAATGGTGTGGAAAGGGGCGGGGCCTCTGACCAGCTCTCAGGAATCCCGCGGAGTAGGATGTACAGAAAGTACCAGGAGGGCTTCTTGGTCCTCATGGTCCTTTAGCATCCAAGAGAACTTTATTCACCAACCAGTAGTGGGCCAGGGGATGCGTTTGCAGAGTGGTGCAGAAAGGGGGCGTGGCCTCCAAGGACCTCTTAGCAAACTGACTGTGTGGAACTTGCTGGAGGTAACAAGAGGGATAGTTGGCCCCCAAATAACCTCAATAGCCAAGGGGACTTCATCCACCAACTAGCACTATGCCAGGAGGCACGGTAGCAGAGTGGTGGAGAAAAGACGTCCTTAATGTTTGCAATGTAGTGCCTGTATGATTCTATGAGTGGCATTGCCAAGGACACACTGCGAATACCGGGTGTTTTTAACACAGTGTAAAACACATATATAGATATATTTTACATAAGTTTTCAGTGTAACTATTTAGTAAGATACTAATTTAACTTTCCCCTTTGTATTCATTTGTCAAAATAACTAAATCAAAAATGCATTTTCCTTCTTCACAGCAATGACATCAGTAGTCACGAATACAAATGACAAAGTCTAAAACAGATATATAGACATATTTTACACAAAGTTTGAGTCTAGCTGTTTAGTAACATATTGGTTTAACCTTATTTTAACAACACATTTATAAAAAGAACAGTTTCAAAAAATAACTTTCAACATGAAAACTAACAAATAGAACATAACTACCAAACACTCATCAAACTAAGGATTGTCATCCAAACTGATTTTAGAAATTGTGTTGGTATTTAACTTTTAAAAATTATTTCCACAAAAATAAAGTGAAATTAGAAGAACCAGAGGGACGACGTTCATGTTATATCACCTTAACACCTATCATAGAAAACGTCAGGCCAAGGGAGCATATTTACAAGCCCCGTGCGCCAAGGCATCACTTTTTTTGACACACCACTGGCATAGTGTGATGCTCCATACTTACTAAGGCCACATAAAGACACTCTGCATGGCTTTTCATGGCCTTGTAAATATGGACCCTTTTCACACAGCACTTTGTGTGAAAGGAGCGTGCCATGGGTGTTTCTGTGGGTGTCCCCACGCAACACCCTTGCATCTTGCCACATTCCCAGATTTACAACAATTCGTACACCTGGGAATACATCAGAATTCTATGCTTTCCCAGGGGAGGTGTAGGGAGGCACAATAAGGAGAAATACTTTAATTTTTCCTCGTTTTTTCCTCTTTCTATGCCTGCTGCATTCTGCGGCACACAAAAGAAAGAGGAAAACACCTCTCGTAATTGTTTTTGTGCAGGACGGTGTGCCTTCCTGCACAAAAACAATCATCCCCGCAACACAGGCACCCTTGCACCATGCTGCAAGGTTGTCTCCATTGGAGCATCAGAGCCAGTTGTGCGCCAGCGCATGGGAGAGCACAAGATCCATCATATTGTTGTAAATATGACGCATCCCTGTGCTTTGAATGTAATGCAGCACGGCACAGCCAAATGGCTTGCGTCTCTGCGCCACATTACCAAAGTGTAGAAGCACATACAGTGTCTCAACACTGTAAATCCAAAAACACACCATAAGAGCTATTTGCGTGCCTCTCTACCACTGTGTCACTGGTGTATTTAGTATCAGTATTTTTCTACTTAAAAATATCAGATTTAAATTTTGGGAAACGCTGCATATAAAAATCTGTACATTAATCTATATCCGACCATATATCTTACTAATTCTTCCGAGTACTTGCAAAGACTGTGTGACAGGTTGCATATATAATTACCCACATGGTTCTAAAAGACTACATATTCTTCAGTAAAACTTGTAAATACATGGGTTTGTGGTTGAATACATCAATACTTCCTGGATGATTGAATGAGTGCATAGGTAATGCTTAGGTGATTCCCTGAGGATACAAGTAATGCCTAGATGAGATCTGACTAAGTCTTAACTCCATGGGTCATTCATATCTGCATACTTACTTCCTGCGAGTTTGCATGAGAATACCACTAGTATCTGGGTGTTTGGATGAGTGCACAAATAGAGCCTGAATGATTAGACAAGTGTGTGACTAATGCTTCAATAATTCAATACATGCATAGATACTCGTGGTATGGTTAAATGAGTGCAATTCTAGTGCCTGGATGATTGCAAGAGTGCATACATAGTATATAGGTGATTTATGCAGTGCATGGATAGTGCATACATGATTGTTTACGCCCATGCATAGCACCTAGCCTATTAGATGAGTGGATGAATAGTGTTTCAGCAATTGGATGCTGCCCATTTTCTTTTGGTTGAGTGAACAGGTAGTGCCTGGATGTTTAGTGCCTGGTGAATCGAATAAGTGCATCAGTAGTGCCTGGCTAATTAGATGAGTGCATGACTAGTGTCTAAGTGACTGCATGATTTCATTGTTAAAGCTTGAGAGATTAGGTGGAAGTAAGTGTACTGGTGGGGTGATTGTATTACTGCTAGACTATTGCCTCAGCAATTAAATGACTGCATAGGTACTGGATGGGTGGTAGGCTTACTACAATGCTACTCTCTACGTAATTAGATGAGTGCATGAGAAGAGCCTGAGTGTTTCATCAGTGCACATGTGTGCCTCAGTATTTCAATGACTGCATGGGTTGTAAGTGGGTGTTTAGATGGCTGCATAGGTTCTGCGCAAATGTTATAATGATTGTATTGTTACAGCCTTGTTAATTGCATAAGTCAATAGTTAGTACCTAGGTGATTAGATGAATGCATGGGTAGTGCTTGCATAGTTCAATGACTACATAATTTCTGCCTGCCTGATTGCAAGAGTACATGTGTAGTGTCTGGGTAATTGAATAACTCCATGGATAGTGAATCACTGATTTGATGACTGCCTGAGTAGTGGCTGGGTGATTGCATGAGTGCCTGAATACTGCCTGACTGACTGTGAAAATACCTTCATTGCTGTTAGATACATAACAGTTGTCACTATATCTCTGACTCATTGGTTATCTCCTCCTTTCAGTATCAAACTACCTGTTTTACTGTATATATTCTTTTCTTCTGAGCTATGTGTGAATGAAATCTAGGTATCACACTTGATATATAATTGCATACATGGCTCTCTAGAAACATACATTGCTTTGTTACTGAGCGTGCACATGCATCAGTAAGTTTCTAAAACGGAAAACAACATTTTGACATTTTCTTAAAGCACAAATCCTTTTGCGAATGGCATACCTACATCATTTCTCAAATACTTCTCCTGCTTCTAAAACATATATTCAGCATATCTCAAACAAAAGTTACACTCGAAATTAAGCTAGCACAAGAACTTTCGAAGCATTCTGCACTATTAATCCTTCTCAATTTTAAACAAACCATGTTAATAGAAAAACACTACCCTCACCATGTACATGAAATTTTCAGCAGCCTTACTGAACATAGATCACCATGTAAACATATGTGCGATTTCTTAATAGATGTACACCTTCAAGCCATCTTTCCAAAAAATTTATACCTCTCTGCATCTTTAAGTAAACTCAAAAGTCCCACTGTATATATAGCTACGTGCAAGCACAAAAACCATATCTCACCATCTAAGCATATTCAAAGCTGTCATATAAGTTAAAAACCACATTGACAAACACTTCCCAATACATACCTAACAAGTATTATTTCTTTCTAATTCATATACAGGCGGACAACATGTTCTCATCTTTTATTTCTCACTACACTATTCCTGTTTAATAATGTTACTAAAAGTACTACAACTTCCAGAAAGCAAATAACAGATGTATCTATTCTGCACATGATGTTTAGACATTTAAAAAATTCTTAGTCCCTCACTGCAACTTTTCACAAGACTATACTGTTATTTTTCAATAAAAAACACAATCTGAGAAAGAGGCACTAATTCATTTTTCTCTTACTTCCCCAAACATTTACCACTAACCTCTTAAATACATACCCTCTAATAGATGCAGTTCATCTCATATATTTTTTCACATCACTGTTATACTCCATTTAATCAAACTTCCATATACATCTTCATTTCTAATGTACATTTTAAAAATAATTACAAAGTTATATACATACCAGTGAATTGAATTTGTAGATTATATTGTTGTTTTAGCTCTTTCTGGATAGTTTTGACACTGTTAAGATTTGTAAAAACTAAGCACAAGAATGGTACACCACTCTCATACAAAGCAACTCTTAAATGGTAACCTCTTCAACTTTCCACTCTATCATCGTGAGAAAGGCAGCAAATAAAATCATGTCTTTCATTTTAGACTACTGCATCTCCACTTGTGAATGGTTAGCCTCTGTTAACCCTTTCCCTCTCTTTCAAAACGAGGTTCCTATCGGCACGTTTTTCCATTGTTTACACGATCATCGCGGATAAATCGCAAAAACAAAATCAGGAATTCAAGCCTATATCTAGCTTAATTTTTCTGAAATTTAAATAGTACACAGCAGTTTATTACACAGTCCTGGATTGAAAATTAGAACTTGACATTACTTACATTGTGTCATCACTCCTCAACTTAAAAAAATATTCTGTCTCTTTAACATCCTTCTCCCCAATACAGTCTTAGCTCAGTGTACCTAGCAACCCAGTGGAACCAATCATTCGAAAGTTCACAGCACATACTAGAAGGAACATGCTGCTTCCAAATAAGATACAACATGTGTGCTTTACTCCCCAGATTCATAAGAATATCCATGTCTGTATTTCATTACTTTTCTTAAACAACAGCCAATAATAAGACTTCTTGCTAAGGCATCCAGCACACTACCTAATTTCATTCACTTTCATTCTGACAGCATCCAATAAAATATATCTTTAAAAAAAAAAAAACATCCATTTTAACTGCTTTTCCTTGGGAAAACTACCTCATTGAGCTCCAACCTTCTCTGACTACTATTGCTCCTTCACTTCAAAATGCTTAGAGTATGGATTGTGGGCCACAGCTATATCTATTGGGCTAAAGAGGTTGCAAAAAGAGATGTATTTGGGTTTGCCAAATGTGCAGATTACTTGGTTGGACCAGAGAAGGTTAAAGTTTCATCAGTTGGTTGGCTTTGGTCAAATCCATTGTGGATTCCCAAGCTCCTCACCTCATGATTGTGCTCTGTGGTGGCAATGACCAGGGCACATTGCCTGGGGTAGGGCTGGAAATCCTAATGTAGGATACCTTTGCAAAACTGATGTTGCTTTTCCCTCACACTGTCTTGGTGTACTCTAATAGAGGCCAATGACAGAAATGGAAGTGGTCAATGCAATTCTGTCCACAGATTGACAAAGCCAGTATTTGCTGATACCTGCCTGCCTGCTAGCCCATATCCTGTGGTGGGGACTCCATCCCCCATAGTTCTACGTGCCAGAGGAGGCGCTGACGTACATCCCAAGCGCCAGGACGCGCATAAGAGGTGGCCGGGGCTCCTGCAGTGCGGGACGCGCCCGGGCAAAGCCCGGGCCAAGGGCGGGCCCATCCACGCCCGTCGGAGCCCGGAAGAGGCTGGGCCGGACCCCCCCTCTGATATTTGGTCACCTGCTCAAGATCACACCTTCTTGCTCCCAGGTACTTGCGCACATCCCTACCTTGGGCATCAATATCAGTATTAGCATCGCATTTGTATTATTATTATTGTATTATTGAACTTGGCTATTGCCGCATATGATTCGTGGATCTATCATGAGCAAGCGCAAAGGAGTAGTGGGGACCCTAGATGCATTCATTGTTAGAGCCGAATCATTGCTGACACATGAAATTGAAATGACTGAGCGACGACTCTCTTTAGACCCTTGTACACTACAGAGCAGTCCACTACCAGGCATCCCCAACCAGGGTGGCACTCCACATTTGCGCCTGTCCTCTACGCCCCCAATTTTGTCTCCACATTCTCCCGTGGTAACCTTGGATGTACCACCTACGGTCACCCCTAATGGGCCTAGCATAACTACTAGAGCACAGGTTGCTAAACCCTGAGACGAGAACAAGGTGAGAGTACCACCAGCTAAACGGAAGCGGGGCGTTGTCACCCAAAAACCTAAAGGCACAAAGGGCCTTAGATCCGCTAACCACGCAATTGACCATGTAACAACACCAACCAACTCTGTTAGTACACAGACTGATGTTGTTTTTCCATCCACAACGGACGATATCATTGGGGATGTTGCTCCTGTCACCACTGTGGAAACCGTTCTGGAAACTGCATTAGCCCACTTTAAAGAACTGATCGACAGGAATTTTACCCCCTTTGGGAAAAGTTAGAACGCATGGTTACTGCCATTGACATTTTAAGCAGCTGTGGTAGCAAAGCCACTTTACATCCTGATGCTAATGTGGGGGAGGGCTTTCTAACGCCAGTAGACGTTAACTTAAGTCCCAATTTGCAAGTTCCAAGTTCCACCGCGCGCAAAGAGTCTTCATCTGCTAGCTCTTGTATAACTTGTCGCAAACCTAAAGCACCCCCTGCGCTGAAACCCAGCACTGATCAGGGGAATTCACAGGATTCACTTCTGGAGCTTAACACGAGGATCCTGGGTCTATGCAGCAGTCAGCCCGAACGCTTAGATCCCGGCGCAGCACTAACTGACCTAAGCAGGAATACAATAGACAGTATGAGGAGTAAACGCTCGAGACCCAACACTGATGTTCTGAGCCAACCCCCCAGCTACCTGCCCTTATGTATTAGTTTTGGCTGGCGTCCCCACTCTTTTAGGGGACCAGAGGGAGTCTTGGATTGACCTTCGCAATAAGACTGTGGACTGGTTAATAAAACACAAAAGGTTTCACCCATCCAACATGAATGAGATCCTTATGGTCCGCAGAGTTGGGTGGGTTGGTCAATCCCCTAAAAACATCGATGGTGACTGCATTGTGATTAATTTTTGCAGGCCCCATATGGTTCGTTGTATATTAAGTTTCTGTGAGCAAACATTCATTCAATTCCCAGAATTTGTGCGATCCCCTTGGGTTATTTTTATAAACCGCAACTTAGCCCCACTGCCAATTTGGCTGCCCCTATCTCTATCCATGTATCCAATAGGTTTCAGGCCTTATCAGACCTGGATACACAGGATTGACAACCATCCCTACTGGAACATCGACCTCACCTCCTGGAAGATCCTCAGGTCCTTGTACCCCTCCCATCTACTGACGCGATAGATGACCAGCAACCCACATTCAAAGCTAAGGTTGATACTGATTTGAGCGTTTTGAGCTGGAACGTAGCGGGCCTTCAGCCGATGCTTAGTGACCCGGCCTGGCTACATTTAATAAAGGATCAGGACATAGTTATGTTTCAGGAGACCTGGGCTACCCAAGAATTACATATTAACGGGTTCCATTGTTATAATATTGTAGCCCCTACTCCCAAATTTGGTCGCCCTTCGGGGGGCTTATTTATTGGGATTAATATTGCTGCCGGCGGCAGCATCAAGGTTCTATCAACTAACAGTCGCAATTTCCAAGTTTTACTCTATAAAGGGAGAGTCTCTTTTTATTTGATTAATTTTTATAACAATGATTTTAACTCCATCCCCAATGGGAATTTTATTAAGGTCTTTGACTTTATTTCCCATCTTGACTCCCAGCAAGAATCAGCCAAAATTACTGGTATCCTTTTGGGGGGTGACTTCAATGCGAAATTAACAGATATACCCCATAGCCCAGGGTTTAATAATTCTAGCTCCACCTGCCACAGGGGCATAGAGTTGGCTATGTTTCTGAGCATGCATAACTTCACCAATGCCATGGACATTGTGGGCGCAACACACGCAAATAATAACCCTGTGCCAACATTTAGAGGAAGGGGGCGTTCTTCCACTATAGATTTTGTCTTTATATCTCCCCTTCTCGCTGACCATTTAATGGAAGCAGAAGTTATCACCACGAGTCAAGGGGACCACAACCCAATCAAAATAGGGTTGAGACTAGCCCCCCGGCCCATGTTTACCTCTGAATGTGGGGCCAGGAATTTAACTCCCTCTACCGATAATTTGATATTGATATGGAGGGGCATTGACAATAATGATCTGTTTCAGACAGTGGTGAAGGATAATATGCTCCTCATAAATTCATGCCTATCAGCCCACGACCCATTACCTGAAGCTGTCCATGATTTTAATAAACTCTGCCTAGCCATCAAAACCCTTTTGCCAAAACCCATTTCCCTTGTGAAACACGGTCCTAGATGGTTCGATCACGAGGGCTCTGAGGCAAATAAACAATTGCGCAGAGCCTTATCATCTGACCCAAGGTGTAATCTTGAAGTGAAATCGGCTAGGCTGAGGTATAAAATTGCTATCTCTAATCGGAAAGGGGAAATCTTAAAAAAACGCTGGGAGGCACTAGTAATAGCCGCAAACATCAAAAAGGGCGATACATTTTGGTCAGCCGTGAGGGATCTGCGATCCATGGGGCAGCTTCTCACTCCCATTAGCTGCACTATTGCGAGTGAGTCGTGGGAAAATCACTTCACAAAAATGTATGCTGCTCCTGCACATGAGGCAGACTACTATGAGCCGGGGTCCCTAACCAGATTACAGATAAGCCTATCCGAGGTGGAAGAAGCGATCCAACAGAGTGTGGGCAATAAAGCCCCTGGGCCAGATGGGCTGCCTATTGACCTCATTAAATGCAAACCAGACTTTTGGGCGACTCTTCTTTTAAATGTTTTTAATAATTTAACGCACGCTCCATTACCCAGTTCCTGGTCCACAAGCATTATTGTCCCGATTTTTAAAAAGGGGGATCGTTCCCAACCCAATTGTTATAGGCCCATCTCCCTAATTGACAATACCTTAAAAATTTTGGGCAGAGTCCTATATAACAAGATACTAGAGTGGTCTGATGAAAACAGTATTTTAGATCCCTGTCAATTGGGTTTTCGAAGTAAGGTTGGCACCAATGAACAATGCCTAAATCTCAATCTAATTATGGGCAAATACACCATTGCGCGGGCTTCACCAATCTATCTGGCCTTTATGGATTTGACCTCTGCTTTTGACCTTGTCAATAGGTCAAAGCTCTGGTCTATCCTTTTGGCCTATGGATTGGATGAGCCCCGGGTGCACTTCTTGGCGCACCTTCATAAAGACCTTAAAGCCCGGGTCAGGATTGGCTGTGGGGGCGAGGTCACTGAAGCCATTAAGGTAGGTAGGGGGGTCAGACAGGGCTGTGTTCTGGCCCCCCTCCTTTTTATTATCTACATCAATGGATTGAATAAAACACTAAAACCGTTGACCCAAGACGTCCCAAAAATTAATGGAAAAACACTCCCCGTATTACTCTATGCGGATGATGCGGTCCTTATGGGCCGCACTCCGAATTCCTTATGCACTCTAGTGCAGGGCTTTGTTGACTATATGGACAGCTTGGACCTACGTACCAATTTTAAAAAGTCTTTTATAATGTCTTGTGGTCCCAGGAAACGTCAACTCAGTTTTATATCCATGGGTAATCAGAAGCTGACGAGTACTAGCACCTTTCCTTACCTTGGTGTGGTCTTTGCTGCGAACGGCTCCTGGACTGAGCACATGGCTCACTCCAGGAACAAGTTCTCAAAGGCCACCAATTTGATTCTTAGTCTTCCACGTCCAAAGAGAACAGGTGCCAATCTAGCTATTTAAAAAAATCTCAATGTGTGCCAACAGCCACGTATGGCGCTGAGGTCTGGGGCATTGCTATGAGTTCCTGCATTCAACAGGAAGAGAACAGATTCTGCAGGAAGCTACTAGGCATCCCAATCTCCACACCTCAATATACTTGCCATAGGGAACTTAACCTAAATTTTATTGAAGATTTTATTAGGGCCCGCCCCGCCCTCTTCTGGTTATCCGTTTGGAAAAACCCGGCCGCATCCCTTACGAGAGAGATCATCAGTGATTGCATAGGATGCAAGAAAGGGAAGGATATCCCTTGGCTGTCAGGAGTGTATCAGAGCCTACGCAGCGTTAACAAGGGAAGCATCTTCACAAATCCTAGCACAGCAGTGACCACGAACAAAAATGAGCTTAGGAGTGCGCTCTATTCGCTATATAGAGCAGAAAGGATTGAAAAGGAATCCAAAAAATCCCTTGTCCATAGCTATATGGCTATCGAATACCCTGCACACCTGATGGCTAACTACCTCACTCTGTCTATGAGCCATTGGGAGAGGAGCCTTCTATTCCGTTTAAGGGCAGGCACTATTAAATTTGCATTATGTTTTCCCTTTGGTTACCACTATGACCTTGATCACCTACCCTGCCCGTGTGATGGTCAGAGTGGCCAATCTATATTGCACTTTTTGTTTTTTTGTAAATATTATTTAAAATACATTAAGTGGCTTTTAACCCCGTATTTTAAAAAGTTCACGCCCATCAGTTTGGAAAACGCTTATTTGAGGTTACTCATCTTGGATGATGAAGAGTTGGTTTTTCGCACAGGCACTTTTTTTGAGAATTGCAGTTCAAGCACGTCAGATGATGTCTAATCATTGAGCTTTTACATTATTTATTTATGAATTTGTGCATGAATTTGAAAGATTACTGTATATTGTATGTTGTTAATGGATTTTATTATGACTCTCTTATCTGCATATTTTTCTCTGTTTGTTGTTGTGCTTTTATGGATACGACGTTATCCGAATAAAGTGTCTTTGAACCTTGACAAAGCCAGGAAACATGTTAATAAAACTGTTTCTGCATTCCTCAGAGACCATCGCATGGGCTGTATCCACAACAACAACCTGGGTTTTGACATGCATGGAATTTATAGAAATGATGGAGTGCTCTTTACAGATGAAAGCAACAGGGTGTTTCTAAGTAACCTGAAACTCTGCATCCGGTCTTAAGTATAGCAGCCATATACACAAAACCAACACAACAGCTCTTGTCAGAGCCAGCCTAGTACCCAAAATATTGTGAATTTGTTACTAAAAGGTCTGTTTTTCTTTCGTTTTTGACAATCTTCGCGAGACGTCGCGATCCCCGCGGACACGTCGCGAAAACGGAAAACAAATGCAGACATTCAATGACCACGAACACACCCAAAAATAATATGTAAAAAAATCCATTCTGAACATTACCCTACACATATTACTAATTACTATATACATACTTCTTTTAAAACATGTTTAGACTAATGTTTCTCTACTAAGTTCCTTCAAAATCCATATTTAAGACCTATTATCTGTTTTCACAGTGATTCGAGACGTCGCGATGACGTTGTTAACCACGACGATCGCACCTTTTCCATAAAGTCTAAAACACATATATCCACACATACTACAGCATTTTACACACTAGGGGTTTCTTACAGTATTCTCTAAAGTCATGTTTTTATAGTGATTTTCTCTAAAAACCATCCCTAAAACCTATTTTATCTTTACGCGGTGACTCCAGAGACTGCGATGACGTCGATAATCACGATCCCTGCGGACACGTCGCGAAAACAGAAAACAAAAGCAGACATTCAACGGCCACCAACATGTCCAAAAATAATTTGCAAAAAAATCCATTCTGAACATTGCCCTACACATATTACTATATACATACCTCTCTCAAACCATGTTTAAACTTATATTTTCTACTAAGTTTCATTAAAAACCATCTTAGAGAACAATTTTCCGTTTTTGCGGTTATTCAGGATGTCACAACGATGTTGGTAACCGCGACGATTGTGCCTTTTCCATAATGTGAAAACACATATATGCACACATATTACAGTATTTTACACACTAGGGTTTATTACTATACACTTCAAACTCAAGTTTTTCTAGTGTATTTCTAGAACAACCATCTCTAAAACCTATTTTCCTTTTTCACGGTGAGGCCAGAGATCACGATGACGTCGGTAATCATGATCCCTGCAGTTACGTCGCGAAAGCAGAAAGCAAAAGCAGTAATTCAATAGCCTCCACCACATTAACAAATAATAAGTATATAATTAATTCTAACCATCACAGAAGATAACTCACTATATCAATAACTCTATAAAAACATTTATCAATATCTCTTTAACAATGTATATTAACGATTCACTGATATATTTTTTAATATTTTCACCAATATTCACGATGACGTTGATAGTCGCGATGTCCCCGCGATGATACACGGGAGGGCTGCGCTGGCGGTCGCGGCGTCATTGCAAATATCGCGGGCGATTAAAAAAATCAATTTGGACACATAACTTGTGTCACTAACACCCCCATTTCTCAATCATGGGGTCAGAATAGCTCCACCCTGACCCCTTATGTGGGCTTTCACACAAATTTTCAGCACCGGAAACCGTTCCCGATAGATAAAATGGCGGCCGCAACTTTCTATTCAGATTGCGTCTAGCCAATCAGAGCATTCCTGTTGGCGTGTGCATTCTCGATTCATCGCGAAACCTTTGCGAAATATCCACCGCCAGAGATAGCACTATAATTTTAAACCTAACTTTCTCAACAACTACTGAATGGATTTACACCAAATAAGTGAAATGCACTTGCTTGAACCGACATCTACCTCCCTGCCAAATTTTGTGTAAGTCCGTTCAGCAGTTTGGGCTGTAGGTGTGGCTAAAGATTCCTTTGGGAATTAACATTACAAATGCAACCTTATTTCGTGCCCCAAGTTCTCGGTCCCCACTGCACTTCCCCAAACTTTCCATAACAATAGAATCCACCTTGACACTCAAAAAAGTGAGTTTCCCATGTTAATTCCCATAGAGTAGTTAGACACACCTGCAGCCCGGACGGAATTACACCAAATTTGGCAGAAAGGTAGATTTTGTTCCGGAGATCACGCTTTTTGTTATTTGGTGTAAATCCAGTCAGTAGTTTTGGGGATATTAAAGGAAAACCAAATTTGTATATCTGGATGGACCTTAAGCACAGATCTCATGGTGGGATCTGATTGACTGCCAACACTTCAACAACGAAGTGTTGGCAGCCATCTTGGGACCCATATACATCATAGCACCCCATTGAAATGCATTGTAGTGAATGGCAGGTTTTGAGGGTCACAAAAAGGAGAATGTATAAAGGGTGATAACAGATTTAGTTACAATAAAAATAATTTGTTGAGGGGACCATACTCATTTTAGGGATATTGGTGTGTGATCTAAGGTGATTTTACCCTGTGAAAAAGCCTTCTGTTGGGATTTAATGAATCAAGTCAAGTCAAGTCAATTCAGCTTTATTCGGTGTAAAAATGTACAACCATAAAAGCATACTAAAAAAAACAGACAAATATAAACATATCAGTAATTCATTAGAGGGAGCACATAATTTATCAGTGCAAATATTAAAATTTCCTCCTTATACACAATTAAAATATATACACTTATTTAAAAATAGACAACTATATAGCATTTAATAATAATTTCTCAGATTTTCAAATATGCTTATTCTACGTACTATTTCTTAAATTAATTCAGAGTTAAACAGATCTAATTATTCTCATTGGATTTCTCATATAATAATGCATCTAGATATATTAGTTCTCTTCTTTTCCTAAGTGCTTTTACAATATAACAAATAACTGAACAGACGATTTTCATGTTATCCAGGCTACATAGAAATATAAAGGCCTGTTTATAATCAAAGAGCCTGTTAGTTATGAACAATGGTTTTAAAACAGTTTTCCTAATATCACTATAAAAGGTACAAAATAGTAAAAATGCAACGTGGACTGTGGTGTGTTTCCATTACACGGGCAATTCGGTAAATTATAAGACCACCTTTCCTTATCGGAGAATGCAAATAAGTGATGTAAAGTACCAAATCTAAGCCTGATTTAATGAATCATGTTTGAGAGAAAACTATTTTCTCATGATTTTCCCATAGAGGTTATGGAAGGTGCTCCAGAAGCTAAAATGAGAGCATATTTTCTGTAAATTCACACTATCTTTCTCAGCCATGTGAAAATGAAGTCTAATATTCACATTAAATCATGTACTTCCAACAGGAGCAGCCTGTCAGTTGATTCCCTTGTGTTCTACTGCTGCCTCCCGAAGTGTTCTAAAGAACAACTAGAGCGCTAACAGTATGGCACACCTGAAGCCATGTTGATTAAATCAAACTGGTAAAACTTAAAACATTTAATTTAGAAAAGAACAGAATGAGGGGGTTCAGTCTGTCACAGAAATTATGGTTAGTGCTGTAGAAAGAAAAATGAGGACACATTTTAAGTGAGTTCTCAAATATCTTCCTCTTATATTTCATTAAAACATTCTTACATGCAGACTTAAACATGCACTCTCAACACCAGCAGCAGACTGCCAGTTAACTCCCTGGTGATCAGCAGCTTTACTACAGAATTCTAATGAACAACTAGAGTGCTAATTTATGCCAAAAGTCTGGCACATCTGAACGCCACCTTGATCGAATCGAAGTAGAAAACTGAAAGCATTTTCTACTGAGGATACTGCAGTAAATGAGGAAGTTTGTGAGCTTCATTGCAAATAAGTCACCCAAGATGGCCATGAGAGAAAAAAGAGCCCAAATATAGCACAAATATCACCCAAATGTAGTCAAAGTATTGCCCAAGTGTGCAAAACACTTAATTGTTATGCAGTTTTATATAGCCCTGACTTGACCCAAAGGTATTGGAGTGCATTACATGAGCATCAGTTACATTACACAAGGGCACATTCAATTTGGTTTTAGGCATAGGGAGATTCAGGGGTCAATTTCGATGTTGGGCGGAATAGGTTCTGCCCAACACCGACTTGGTCCAGGGACCGACCGACCTCTGGTCAGCGGTCCCGACCGCCTCATTAGGATGTGACTGAATACATTCCTATATTTCGTTATGGGAGCATGCATTACGGCCGTAAACCGGCTGTAATGCATGCTCCCATAGGGTAATGGGAGGTGCGGTTCATCCCTGCACCCCGTGGCAGGCACCTCAAGGTGCCTGCCACAAGGTGCAGGGATAAACAGGGGGGGCACCATAGGTACCCTCTCGACCTCCAATCGGAGGCCGTGCACCAAAGGGGGAGCTGCTGGGAGCCCCCAAACATGCGTTCTGACATGGTTTCCATGTCACACAGGCAGGCATGGAAATCATATCGGAAACCATGCATTGTAATCTCAAGGGCGGAAAGGCCTGCCCTTGAGAGTACTAGCTGGCTTCCGACTGGCAGACGGGCTCTCTGAGCCCGTCAGAAGCCAGCCAGAATGACCGGCCGGCTTCCTTTCCGACCGCCTCCATCATTATGAGACGGTCGGAAAGAAAACCGAGCGGCCCATTACGATGCGGCCCAGAAGGCTCCGACCACAGGTCGGAGCCTTCTGGCCCGCATCGTAATCGGCCCCTCAGTGATTTGCCCAGAATCACAGGATGTCGAGCTGACGCCGAAATTTGAACCTGGTTCCCCAGTTACAAAGTCTGCAGCTCTGGCCATAACGCCACGTCCTCTTCCTTAAGTGTAACATATAATCAAGTGATCAACTGGATAAAAAACATAAAGATAGCTAATTATTCAAAAGTGCTTTGTCGCTATTTGAGAACTCGAAAACATGTCCTAATTTTAGTTGTTTAGAGCACTAACCATCATATCTATGGAATAAGACCCTCTCATGGAGAAGGGTGCAGAGGCAACAAGTTGACCACGCTAGGCAGGTCGGAGGGCCAGTGGCAGCAGGACGAACCATAGAGGGCAGAGGGACGTGGGCCAGGTGCAACAAACCAGCCATGCAGTACAGGCAAGAGAGGCTTTGGCAATATAAAAGGCTATTGAGGGCAGAAGGAAGAGGCAGTGGCAGCACAACTGCACATACCAACAGACCCGATTCAGGCAGGAGAATCCCGATGTTTTTAAGCCCAAAAGAGCTTTATTTTATCCGTCTCCTGCCTAAAATCTCCTCTTTCTCAATGTAGGTCAATGGGGAAAATCAATTCCCCATTTTATTTTCAAAATCTCCCTCTTACCAAGTTGACAAATGTTGGCAAGTAGGGAACATTGGATCACGGAGGGCAGGAGGAATGGTGTAGGAACATGGACTCGGATAAGAGAACCAGGAGAGAGATGGGCAGGGGCACCAAACTGATCTTACAGTGCAGGCATCAGGTGTTGCAGCAGCACAATACACCACACCGGGCAAGCAGTGCAGCACAACAGACCATGGAAAGCAATAGGAAGGGGACAGGGCCATGCACATGGACAACAGAGATCAGAGGGGAAAGAGGCAAGGGCAGCAAGCTGACCATAACGGACAGGCAGGAGGGACAATTGAAGGGCAGGAGGGAGGGGGCAGGGGCACAACAACAGACCAGACAAGGCAGGAGGGAGCGGACTGGCATCTACACTTGGGAAACAGAGGGCAGGGGGCAAAGGGGCAGGAGCAGCAAGCTAACCATGGAGGGCAGGCTGGATGCGCACTGGAAGCACAACACACCACGGAGGGCAACATGAGACTATAATGGCATACACACAGACAACGGAGGGAAGGTGGGAGGGGGTAAGGAGCAGCAAGCTGACCACACAGGGAAGGTGGAAGGGGCTGTGGCAGAACAAAAGACCATGCATGGCAAGCGGAAGGGTTAGTGGCAGCACAACTGCCATGGTGGGCAAGAGAGAGGGGGCAGGGGCATGCACAAAGGACCATGGAGGACAGAAGAGAGGAGTAGGGGCTGGACACAGACAAAAGAGGGCAGGGGAAGGGGCTTCACAACAGACCACGCAGGTCAGGCAGATGGAGCAGTTGCAGTGCAGCAGAGCATGGAGGGCAGAAGGGAGTGGCAGCAAAATGGACCATGGCGGACAGGAGGGAGGGGATTTGGGCATGGAACTTGGAGGTGGCAGAGACAGGCAGCAGCCATCTGACCATGCTAGGCAGGTGGGAGTGGCAGTGGCAGCTCAACAGAACCCTCTAACTAGATAGGAGGATGGCAGATCCATGGAATATGGTGGGCAGAAATGAGTGAGCAGGTGCATGCACAGAGACATCGGAGGACAGGGGGAAGGAAAGTATGGGCCGCAAGCTATGCACTGAGGCTAAGCAGGAGGGCAATGATGGGGCATAGACTTGGGAAACGGACGGCAGGAGGAGTGGGCAGGGACATCAAGCTAAATGGAGGGAAGTGGTAGCACATCGGACCATGCAGGGCAGGAGGGAGGGGCTGGGGCATGGACTGGGACAACAGAGGGTAAGGAGGAGGTGGATGGGGCAGCAAGCTAACTGTTTAGGGCAGGTGGGAAGGACAGTGGCACAACAACGGCCAGACACACCTGTAATAAGGAAGCAGTGTCATGGACTTGGACAATGGATGGCAAGGAAGAGGGGGGCAGAAGCAGCAAGCTTGGGTAGGGGCAGCACAATGCCAGGCCAGACCCTGCATTCAAACCACCCCACTATGCATTGCGATGGGCATCTTGCTTAACCCTAAAAAACCTTAGTAATTCACTGAAAAAAGCAAAGGTTACAGGGGTGTTATAGTTAGGAAATAGAATTTAAAAAACCTTAGAAATTCGCTAAAAGAATCAAAGGTTACAGGGACTTTATAGGTAGGCTCAGATTCCATTCGTACAAAACCATTGAAATTCAGCAGTTATAGTTACCTGAGCTAACTATAACTTACGCCCCCGCAATGCACTGCTTATGACCTCACGTTTAACATCACTCATGATGTGATCAGTGACATCACTGATTACATCTCAGATGACATCACTGATGACATCATCAAGTGAGTGTAAGTGTTTTCTAAGAGTTTATGAGTCTTAAACATATATACTAACCTAATACAAAAGTTAAATTAGTATACTAGGTGTACTACTGAGTGATAGTATTTCTAACATATGTGATCTGCGTGGCTGTGTAACTATCTGTATCAGTGTGTGAGTGGGTGTCTGAGTGGCTGCATGGGTGTGTGAGTAATATCACATATTACATCACTCATGACATTGTAATGACATCATTGATGACATCACTGATTATGTTTAAATAACAACATTGTTGAAATTACTAATGTGATCAATCATTGATTGTGACAGCTTTCTATAGCCTTTGGGAGTGAAGAGCAATACAACAACCTAAATCGAAGGTTGGATTTTTATAATCTTGTCTGTCAGCTTTCAAAAGATGCAAAAAAATTGGATTTTTAAGAAGTGAGGCACTTTAGATGGATGCCATTGTCTTCTTATTTGCATTTACCAAAGGAAAGGGTGCAGTGGGGATAGGTCAGTTAAGAAAAGCTGGCTGCTGTTCATGATTGAACATTAGACCCTTTGGTCAAAATCTGCTGTGAAGTGCCAATAGGGTGTTAGATGGTCATGGAGGTTTGGGTGCAGGGCCTGGCCACAGGCAAGGCCATGAGGCTATCCTCCCACTGTACATGGCCAAAGGTCATGCACAGCAGGGGTTCACCACATGTGGAGGGTTGGGCGCAGAATCTGGCCAAAAGGCAAGCCCACTGCCCAACCTCTATTGTATGTTGAATGCAGAGTCTGGTGTGACAACCTCCACTGTGTATGTCAAAGGTCTGTGCCTGGATGTTGTTGGCCACTTGTTGAGGGATGGGTGTAGACCACGGACACATGCTAAGCCCTATGTGAAACGTATACTATGCATGGCTGAAGATCCTTTGCAGTGAAGGTTTGATGCTTGGGAAAGTTTGGATGCCAAGCCTTGCTGAAGCTTATGCACTGAGTCCAAGTCCTGGTGCAAATTGGATTGAAAGCATGGCCAGAGGCTATGACTGAGATGTCATGAGTGATGTCATCAATGATGTCTTTTAACATGCCATGAGTGATGTAATATGTGTCATCATAAGTGATGCAAGGTGGAGGCACAAGTATAGTTAGCTCACTAAAATATAACTGGGGACAGCAGTGTTTTATTAACGTTTTTTACCGTTAGTTCATGTCTCATTCCAACACCTAACTATAACTTCAATTTAACCATTGTTTTTTCAAGGAATTCCTTTTTTTTACATAAGTTAAGGTCTTAGCACCTAACCTAACTATAGCAGCACTTTAAACTTTGAATATAAATATATATATAATTGTAGTTAGGTCAGCTGTTTTCATAGGAAAAGCGTTTATTGTGTTGCTAATAGCTTTGGAACCATTTGGCGAATCTCCAGGAAACTTTCAAAAAAGGTGCTACTTTTTTTCGGGGTGATCCGCCAAGCGGGGACTGAGAATAAAGAGGGGACCCAAAACACAAAATCCCGATGCATTTTCACTAGACTTCTTTAGGCAAGTCTACAGCAAAAACTGCTAAATGGAATTGCACCAAATTTGGCAGGAAGCTAGATCCTGGTCAGATTGTGCTTTTTGTAATTTGATGTAAATTCATTGAATAGTTTTTGAGAAATGAAGTTTGAAAAATAATTATATATCTGGACGGTTGGATCAATGAGAGTCTCGAGAGACTCTTGCTGGAGTGGCAGTTTAAAAATAGAACTGCCAGCAACATGAGAAAAATGTTGCTGGCAGCCATTACAGGACGCAGGGACTTAGTCCCCTGTCTGAAGTTTAAAAAATAATAATATATTGGAGCAGGGTAGGGATACCCTGACCCCCTAGGACCCATGGGGGGACCCAGAGGGACCCTGCCGGGGCCAAAAAGAAGAGCAAATTGGCAGAAAATGCCGAAATCCCATGGGACCACAAAAAAATAGGCGACTGGGCCGCATTTATTAGTTAAAGGCCACTGAGCAGCTACACTCAGGGCCAAATTCATAAAAAAGGGGAGGTGGTCATGCAGCCCTCCTCCCCGAGCCTCCAGTGGCCCGAGAACTCCATCCCTCAGGGCGATTTTCTTAATAAAGGGTAGGACTGCCATGTAGCCTCACTCATAAGCCTTTAAAGGTCCCAAGGAGCCCACCCCTGGGACTGAAATTACAGTAAATAGGAAGGGGGACTCTGCGCCCCCCCTTTCCTGAGCCGTTAATGGTCCCGGGGATCCCGTCTACTGGTGCCAGCTCAGTAGCTATGTCCCCGGGAGCCTACTCCTGGGACATATCGGTTTCCCTGCCCGCACTGGTGCGGGCAAGGAAATCTGTGTTTGCTCTTGTTTGATCGGAGCATTTTTGTATTTCCCGCCAAGCAGGAGCAAACACCAAGTCCACTTCCAGCGGGTGGGAGCTTTAAAAATGCTCTCACCTATTCGGAATGGACTTGTGATCTGTTTCCCTGCCCGCACTGAAGTGGGCACGGAAACAGACCAGAATATTGCTCCAGCCTGGAGGGTGCAGCATGAGCAGCTGCTCCCTCTGGGCGGAAGCATTGCCGGCTCCCACTGCATGGGAAGAGCCGACTGGGGTCATGGGGTCCTTGGTGAGAGAGCACAAGCCCTTCAGCACTGGCTAGCAGTGGTAAAGTGCACAGAGTCCTAACGCCAGCAAAAACGAGTTCAGAAACAGTGGAGGAAGAAGGCAAAAGGTTTGAGGGTGACCCTGCCGAAAGGACCATTTCCAACAGGTATGACGCCATGCCGTGATTTCTCCCCATAGAGCGGTATACATAGCACAATGCTGAACGTGTTCCCCATATTGTAGAATGACACAATGACAGGTTTGCTTCTCAAACAGAGTTATGGCACAATGCCTGGCTTTCTCCAGATTTGGTGGTATGGCACTGTGCCAAGCTTGCTCCCTAAACGGTAGTAATGCACAATACCTAGCTTACGTTTCATATGGTGATTTGACACAATAAAACAAATCCAGGATTTGTAAAGCGCAGCAAATAACCCGCGAGGGTCTCAAGGCGCTGAATTATAGGCACGGGTGGATTAAGTGATTTGCCCAGAATTACAGGATGCTGACACGGAGGCTCGAACCCGGATCACACTGGCTCCGCGGTCGTTGCTCAAGCCACATCCTCACCCTAATGTCGAGCTTCATACACATACATGCACATTTTAAGACCGAGAGTGTTGTTGTCACATGCTTGAGCATGAAAATAATTCCTCCTACATGCTTTTTACATGCTTGTGCAAAACACCTTCGATTTCTGTGCATGAACATGCTATCATATCCTACCAATAAGGAATCCGTTGATTAAATATAATAAATACCATGTTGGGCTACTTTGCACAGTTTCTTAACTGAACATTTCAAAATTCCGGAAGCAAAGGGTCAAAGATATTTTTTTGTAAATAATTACTTTGTGGTGACTGCTTTCCCCTCTGTTGCTTTCCATGGGATTGCTTGTCTTAAGGGAAATAAATAACTGTTGATATGGGCTTTCCCAGCGTGAGTGAGACCGAGAAGAGGAGCCTGGGAAAGAACTCTGGTGTCTGGAAGGAAACAACAAGGCCTCAGGAAGGACACGGCGCATTGTGCTGGTAATGGCTTTCTGACGTTACAGAACTCTGCTAAAAAAAAAAAAAGTACACCGTACGTGCTGGGTGGGGGCGCAAGGGAAGGAGCTTTGGTGAGTTGCTGCTCGCTGCGTTGTTTATGTGGTTTAATATGATATTTCATAAGAAATTATGCCTCTCTCAGGGAGAAATTAAACATGCGTTTTGAAGGTACCATCCTTTTACATATGTGAACATCCATTCAATATGATTGTTACACACGCACACTTTCTCTCTCTCTCTTTCTCTATTTCTAACTCTATCTCTCGCTCTCTCTATCTTTCTTGTCTCTGTCTCTATCTCTCGCCTTTTCTCTCTTCTCTCTCTCTCTCTCTCTCCTTCCATTGCTTATGTCTAAGTGAAAGTGGTTAGTCTTGCTTCCAAAAATCAGGGCATGGCAACATAGTGTGTGCTGCTGCCTGTTTGTTCTTAAAATCTGAAGTTGGAGTCTCATTGCTGGAGGAGGGACCGCCCTTTGGTGTGCTTGATCACGTAGTATCGAAGATGAGGAGGTGTGAACGCATCTCATAAGATGTATCCAACTACAGACTGCCATCTCAGGGGGTCTTGTTCTTAGGAACAGGCACCTCAGATGCAGGGACGCTGAAATGGGAAGGAACTGGGAGTTGACGCTGGGGTAGAAAGGGAGTGGGAGTGGGAGGGACGAGTTGTGTGGGGGGGGGGGAGGGGGAGGGATAGAGGCCGTTTGAGAGCCTAAACCACAGCTTTCCAAACTTTTCATGTTGGTGACACACCTTTTCAACAATCTTCATATTGCGACACGGTAATGTGAGCGAGCGTAGGGAGCGAGCCCGAACCACCTCAGGGGTTTCGGGGGGTTCTCCCCGAGAAAATTTTGAAAAAATAGTGGGCAAATGGTGCATTTTCAAGCAAATTTGAGAAAGCAGGAAGGTTAATAAAGCAATTGTGAATCTGTTCTAACAAAGACAGTGACTGGCAAAACTGGGTGTAAGCAAGGTTAGGTTTGTGCCTGAAACAAGAATATAATCATGCACACATTGACACATGCCCCAGTGATTTACGGCACAAAAAGGGGGGGTGCAAGCACTGCCAACCCTTTCAACCATGCACAAAGTCCGCCTGCTGCCTTGCTGAATATGAGTTATACAAAAATCCGTTCAGGAAGGGGGAATTGTGAGTGGTAAAACAATCATGCAACTTATCAGCCGGTCTCTGCGCATTGAACTCAGGTGGGACCGCTTTCCTCATCGCAGCGCTCAAAAGGCAACTTAAAGAAAGAAATAGTGCTCACAAGCTCTGAGTGACAATACATGTAACAGGGGGCAGTCTTTGAAAATGGGCCGAGCTTTTAAAGCCCATACCCTGAATACAGCATGTCTTGCAGATACAGCGCAAGCGCTGCCTCGGCGAGACCTAAAAACGGCCTTTGCCTCTGGAAAGGCGCTGCGGGCCAAAGCCAGAGTGTGGTCCCTTAGTGCTGCTGCTAAATACTGACCTCTGGCTGCCACCGTGAACGCAGGCAAAGACTGCACAAGAGCACACAGCATGACTGCTATGTGCTTTATCTCTTTGATAGTTATGAGACTGCTAGAGGACAGGCAGGGGTGCTGGGAGATAGAAACAAGCTGGGCATAAGGAGCGGAATTGAAACAACAGCCAACATGAAAGAGTGACAGAGACAGCATGGATAGCGCCACATTGTCAAATGAGTTACTTCTATGCTCTTCCTCCCTAGAGAGGGCGTTGTATTTTATTTTACATACATTTTAGCATTCCATTGCTAACAGAGGCCCAAGGAGCATAAAGTGATTTACCCAGAATGACATTAGGATTTAGTCGAGGGGCCGGTATTATAGTTTAGTTTCATCGTGCAAAAGTGGCAGCACAGGGCACAGAAGAAGAGAAATATAGAAGAAGAGAAGAGGGACATAAAGAGATGGAAAAAGTCAGAGATTTCAAGAGTTGGTGTGGAAAAATAGGGAAACAGCTTGCCATTGAAAGTGACAGAGGAAGGGATGTAGGAGAAAAGAGGCGCGAGGAATGTACTTTGCTTGCAGTGGTTCTGCTGCAGCCTTGCAGCTTTGTTGCAATGGAAATAAAAGATGACATACAGCTCTTTCTCTCTTAGACACACAAAGCACACAGGCACTTTCGCTCGACCCATCAAGCACGCCATATGCGCACACTTACCTTCCCTCTCCCAGCACTCTGCATCGTATCTGCTCACATAAGATAGAGGACAAAAGCCCCCCTGCTCTCACCCTCGCAAGGCACAGATGTAGGAAACTGTGCTTCTGCTCATCTTTGGCATACGCAGCAGGGGTAAAAATAAGCCCAGGATCACACGTTTGTATTTTCACTCACCGACCTTGCCATGATTGCATGCCCCATTTCCCAGCAGCCTACCACTTCCTTTCGGACTTTTTCAGGCAGACAAGGGACCTGATTTTGATGGTTATCTCGAGGTTTTGTTTTCTATACTAGCCAGAATGGTAAAATACATGTCGGGTAGCAACCCTACCTTGATGGATAGATGGTATTTATCACACCCGTTCAAATCTGATACCCAGGAGCCAAGCAGCTTTGACCTGCTGAAATCTACACTGGAGGGGGCTAGGGGAGGGGTAGTTCGGTCTTTAAACCAACCAGTATTTACAGGGTTTGTTGAAATCCGACCCACTTGTAAATGCAATCCCTGTGCGGCCTAAACAGAGTTTTAAAATTTCAAAGATTTGGCTTACCGAGCGCCTGGGGAGCAGAGGCGGCTCCGTGGTATCTGCGTCGGAGAGGGAACAAGGCCGTGCGCTCAGCTTCTCCTTCCTCTGCGTACGTCGCTGTACTGTACTGCGTCACTGAATGCAAGCATTCGCCCTAATATGCCCCCAACGTCACGTCATCGTCGCGCGACACACCCACACATGGGAGGCGACACAGTACTGTGTCGCGACACACACTTTGGAAAGCTCTGGCCTAAACTGATGCTACGGAGGTGCATTCCAGCCGAAATGGACAGTAACACAACGTTTGTGGAAGGGAGGAAATAGAGGCTGGGTTTAAGTACACCACTAATGTGGGCAAAAGAGTTGCATGTATGGAAATGTGTTTAGGCCGTGATTTCGTACTCAATGACGAGGACAGCAGCTTCTATGCTAGCAGAATGGCTTATTGTGTGGAATGCTCACCAATGAAATATACCAGGTTCTACAGGTCATTGATTTGAATCCCAGGAAGGCCAACTCATCCTTTTGACTTTGGTTAATTGAGCACCATTGATGTAGCTAATGGTGACAGCTCCAACTTACAGCACTTAACAATGACAGAAGTGAGGAATGAAGCATAATATAAAACAAGCATTGGCAAAGACGGCAGGTCTCGCCTATGTAAGAGCTATTGGCTTGGCCAATATGTTTTTGCCATGTAGTACACCGACGTGGCTGCTGTTCAGCATGCCTAAAAGGTAGTGGGGTAAAGGAGAGTGGCGTGGGGTTGAGGGCAGGTGCACAATGCCCATAGGGCTAAACGGGCTTCAGTCCCCCACCCCTTCGTGTGTCAGCCCGGGCTGCTGCAGCTCAAGCTGCTGTGGGCTCGGCTGGGCAGTGTCTGGAGTCTTATCTCCGGCACGCCCAAGTTTTTCACAGGTCTTTAAAGACCATTTGCATATTTACATACATTTGTAAACTGGTTACCGAAGCTTAGTTTTTTGTCTGGTTCCAGTACCCCCTGGGCCCCCACTCTGCCTATTCCTTACATTTGGATTTTACATTCACTGCCGTAGTGTGAGAATGCATTTCATGAAAAGGAATATAAAGTAGGGTTGCCAAAAGAAAAATGCCAGCCATCTGTTGTTTAAAGAGCCTGCAAAGACCTCGTCTTGACACTAAATAGGATTATGAATAAAAAGTATGTATTCATTTGTAATGTGACTTTTCTGCCCTTGTTCCCTTTAATTTTCAGTCATGGATCATTCAGGCAGCCCTAGAACACAATTAAAAGTGCTTTCTATTTATATTTGCTGTTCGAAGTATGCACAGATAACTGCTGAAAATACGGCTTTAGGTGACTGCTTATTTTTGTACCGTCTGGGACATCAAAATAATGAGCTTGCAACCCTAATCATAATACTGAAAGTTTGTTGCAGGATCAGCACATTATTTATGTTCTCCACCCTCGATCCCTGATTAATGCCATAATAGCAATAGTTTAACTTATATCTGAAACCCTACGCTGCCGTCAGTAACATACTGAGTTACTTCAAGTGTCTGAGAATGCACCCTGCATTCAGACAACTCACTCCTCATTCTCGCCCTTCACTTTCACACTCACCCTGCACTCACAGCGATCACAATGCACTCATATTGATCACCATGCACTCACACGATTCACCCGCTCACCCTGCACTCACAGCGATCACTCTGCACTCACAATGCACTTGCACTGTTCACCCTGTACCTCACCCTGCAGTCACATGAGCACACAACTCACCCTGCACTCATGTGACACTTCACTCACCTGTCCCCCTCACTGCTCAATCTGCAATCTCACTCAAACAAGCCCATCACTGACCATGCATTCATTCGTCCCACTCTGCACTTACATCCGCACCCATATGGTCACCTCACTCACCCTGCAGTCACTCCTTGTACCCTACTACTCTCACACTGTCGCATCGCTCACCATGCACTCACATGAACACTCCTGCCACCCACACAGCGCAGAGGGTTAATGTGCCTTCTACAAAGAACGTGTACCATGCAGATCACAGAACTGAGGGAGACTAAACTATGAATAGCGTTATTAAAAAATGAAATGTTTTGGCATATGTTTGGCAAATGTATTGGCATAGAGTGCAGTGGTTAGAGTAGAGTAAAGTGGCGTAGAATCGATTGCTTCAGAGTAGAGTGGAGTGGTACATGGTAGAGTACAGTGGTGTAGAGTGCAGTGCTGCAGAGTAAACTAGAGTACCGTAGAGTGGATTGGCATAGAGTTCCCTGGCATAGAATGGAGTGGTACAGAGTAGAGTGCATTGGCGTAGAGAGCAGTGACATAGAGTTAGTGTTGCAGAGTAGAGTGACATAGAGTGGAGTGACGCAGAGTGGCGTGCTGTAGAGTGCAGTGGCAAAGAGTGCAGTGGTGCATAGTAGAGTAGTGTGGGGTAGTGTGCATTGGCATAGAATAGAGTGGTGCAGAGTATAGAGGCATAGAGTAGAGTGGTACAGAGTAGAGTGCAGTGACGCAGTGTGGAGTGGCATGGAGTGGCATAGTGGGGAGTGGTGAAGAGTAGAGTGCAGTGGCATGGAGTGGTGCTGAGTACAGCGGAGTAGGGCAAATTGGAGTATGCAGGGTGTGGTAGCATACTGCCATTACAGACAACACATCTTCAATTGAAATGACCAGTACATTTGCGCAAACATACAGTTTTACTAAGGAAAGTATACAGCGCACAAACGATAATGTGTGGAAATGTCATAACCTAGTGCAGGGATACTCAAAGTACGGCCCGAGGGCTGCATGTGGCCCTCCTGACCTTTAATTGCGGCCCCCTGGTGAACAGCAGCACTGGGCTGTTGTTCACTTGACAGAGCAGAAACATTCAGAAAGCTGTGAAATGGGCATCTTTAGCATGCTTCTGCTTTGAGTCCCCACCTTTGCCCACCTTTCCACACCCCGACCCTTGCCCTGCTGGCATCTGTCTAGCCCTTAGGAAGCCACAGACAGTACTTTGTGGCCCCCGGGGAAATTTTTGTGAGTACCCATGACCTAGTGTATTGATTGTTTTGAGCATATTAAAATATTTTTTTCCAACCACACTTCAGAATTATCAAAAAATGTGCTTCATTTGTGCTGTCATAATTCTGACATATTCTGAAATATCTGCACAGTTAATTTACCGACATTTAAATTTTGCTGTGTGCTAGAAACTTCCGTCAAGCACACCATCAGAAGCCCGCCTGATTGCCACATAAATCCTCTCACTTTGAAGTCAGAGAAAGATATTTAAACACCAAACTCCCTGGAAGACAGAACCTGACATTTGACCTCTGACTTTGACTGCACAGTAAATGTGACAGGATAAGAACAAGATTTAAAGTCCTGTTTACAGAAATCCAGTACTTGTGGAAGCATACATTAAATAAGGTGTGGGCAAAGGAAGGGACAAACTCAAGCTGGACATCCTAAAACTAATAAAGCCAGCAAATAGAAAACAAGCAAATGTGAGTTACAAACCACAAATAGGCGAATTGAATTACCAGGGAAGCTTTCTAAATGTCCCCAAGCTGTCGTTAGCAAACCAGACAGCTGTGCTGTCTGGTAGGCTTCGACCTAAACAGTTATTATGTGCCTTATTCTGAAAGGAATTTGAGCAATCACATTCATCTTAGGTGTGCAGATACCTCAGTATTCAAGTGTAAACTCCCTTGTATTCACATAAGATCAATTTACACTGCTATATGGTTTCGCTCAGTATAGTGTAATATTACGTGTGACCAAATCTGCTCAGTCTGCTTTCAGACGCAGGTTGTGTGCAGTTCAGGTTGGGGATTCCCTATGACATTCTACAGACATAACTTTAGACTTGTATGCTTGGGCAGTAGCTGCAAGTTGCAACAGCGTTGGACTAGATGTTGATCGGCCTGATAACACAGCAATGTGTTCTTCATCACCACTACAGCATTTGTCTGTGGTCAGTGCATGTGTAGTCACTTCTAAACACTACATTCTTTATTAGAACTTTTGTGTTTTTGTCCACTACAGAAGGTATAGTAGAAACGGTAGAGCAGAACACGCCAAGTTGGTGTCCATGTGAGGTGAGCTTGGAAGAGAAACCTAGTGTGATCCATGAAATGAATGGCATGTGGGTGATATAATTCTGGGTTTCATAATCACTCTAATACCTTTTGGGAAATTTGGACCAGATAAAAAACTACTCGATAGGCCTCCCATCTAAGTAGAAAGATATGAAAATAAGAGGCCAACCTGACAAATAGTGAGAACGTAACTTTGAAACTTTGTTAAATATGGGGAGAATCAAATATTAGTTAAAGTTCACTGGTAAATCCAGGTAATGTTGGAACCTTCACTCTCCCTGAAATCTGGCAAAGTTCATAACTTCATTTAACTTTACTTGAGGTGAATTTAAACATCATCCTGATTCTGTGCAGCCAGGTATCCCATGCTTGATTGGTGCATTTACTCTTCAGAGAAAAGGATGCTGAGCAGGGGAGTTTTGTCAGCTGTTAATCAGGGCATTCCATAGCCCTCATTGCCAGCAGGGATGTAATAGAAAAATCATTGCTCGCAAAAGCCACGCATAATTTTCAGACTTGACCTGACTTTGCCCAAGGTAGAGATTTGTGTGACCCCATCTTCAATTCCACTGCAAATGGATATCCCACTCAAGATGGGTGAAACTTTAGGATTTGGATTTTTTTTTCTACTGAGTGCAAAAAAATGTTTCTAGCTGCCCCTCAGAGATGTCCTTCACTCAGGATTGTAGTGGGAAAATGCTGCAAAAGTCTCCTTTCTGTCATTGTGCACCATCCATTCCCCACTGCAGAACGATGGGATTTTGGGAACCAGGGCAAGGGCAGTACATGGCTGCCAAGCGGGGTGCCCACAGGCATAAGTGGACGCCACACTGACAGACAGTAGTACATCCTGTTCAGAGATGACTGATGGCCTAGCGGTCATATCTGTATGTTGAAAGAAACCACTGTGATGGCGGTTACCTTCAAGGTACATAATGTTTAGTGGATGACCGCCATCTATTTTGACAACAGTCCACAAAACTATTAAAACCTTTTATTTTTCCAAAACAGAGTTTACAAAAAAATAATGACCTCTACACTGTGAGAGTTTTGCATTGTAAATGATGTTAGAACCAAAAATGTTTGTGAGACTACAGCAGTGTGAATATTTCTCCTCTACAGTCAAATTTCTAAAATTGTCTTCTTTGGCATTATAATTTTAACTACTGTATCACAAAATTGAACACTTTTTATAAAGGTCTACTCTAACGGATGTAAGATGTTTATTGAAAAATTATGTTATCTGATACCTTTAAGAAAAGCATGACCATCAAAAGCCGCATCATGAACACGTTCTGGACTTGTGCAAAGGTTCAGTTATGTGCCTGTTTTCCAGGAAATTGAGGGGCTTATTTATAAGAGGCTTGCGCCACCGGAGCATCACTTTTTCTGATGCTCCGGCGGCGAAACCCTCTCAACCATATCTATGTGGCCACGCAAAGCCACTTTGCGTGGCTTTGCATGGTCTCATAGATATTAAGTAGGACAAAGCAGCGTAAGTCGCCGCGTTGCCTTACTCTACACAAGGGAGACATTCCATGGGCATTGCAGTGGGATTTCCCATGCAACACCCATGGGTTTGACGCTGCCCCAGATTTACTTAATCACATAAACTTAATCACAGAGTGCCAAAACCTTACGCCTACCAGTGCAGGCATAATGAGAAGTCTTTTTTATTTCTCCTCGTTTTTTTCTCTTTCTATGTGTGCTGCATTGTGCAGCACACACGGAAAGATGAAACGCCTCTTGGGATTGTTTTTGCGCAGGAAGGTGCCCCTTCCTGCACAAAAACAATCCTGCATGCAACACAGAAACCCTTGCACATGCTGCAAAGGTACCTGTGTTCACACTAGGCAGCAAATTGTGTGCCAGCACAGGGGGAAAGGGCAGGAATGCACTGTATTTCATACCATTTCATAGCCCTTTAACATTGGCTTAGGGCAGCGCAAATTCCCCATAAATGAGACCCTGAGCTCTCTGCAGCCCATGCTCTAACTCAGTAACTTCATGAGTTAGCACATGTGCTGCAGACAGCAGAGCCCTAAAACACAGCACGATGCTTACCTCTCCATGTTTCTGAGTTGCGAGGTAGTAGATAGAACAATTTTTTTAAAACAGCTCACGGTGCGTGCAGGAGCCAAATAAGTTCATTGTATGGCCACACTTTGTTTAGAACTTTACATTGGACAAAAAGCGGTACCCCGTATTTGTTTACAAGTGTGCCAAATTTGAGCTGCCAGATGTTTACTTTTTGCCCCCATACACTGATCACACTGGTTGTAAATGTGCTTTTGTTACTGAAAACTATTTCATTCCTTTGAGTCTGTGCCTTGGTTTTGTTAAAAAAAGCTATTTCATTAGTTTTCGTTGTTTTAAAGTTGACTACCTCTTTCAAGGGATATATTGTTACAAACAACACACTTAAAACATGTCTGGATGGGGTCAGTTCATTTCAGTTCGGTACAGTGACCATCAGGCAAGAGTTAGACATTGGACCCTCCACAAACAGGGATCAACATTTCAGGCTAATGCTACTGCAGTCTAATCCCTGATTGCTGTTCTACATGTCTCATAAATTGTCAGATCAAAGTCTGAAGTATAACACACTTGTACACGTACAATTTGCAATGGATATCAAAGTCGTAGTTCCTTGCTGACAGAGGGATTTAGTTTCACATCATTCTGATGTATTGTCCAAAGGAATATGCAGAGTGCCAGTTCCTTAGAAAGAGGTATTTTCTGAATTCACAACGCTAATTAAACTTATGACCAGCTACAACGTGAGAGTATACAAAATACAATAATGCAATTGTTAGGTAAGGTATCTGCTAGGGTGCAAAAAATATTTAGAGTTAGGGGCTTATTTAGGTGTCGGCGAGATGTACTCCATTAAGCCATGGCAGCAGAGAGATGCACTCCACTGCCTTTGTGAAATGAAATGAATGAAAATGAAATGAAATTTGTACTTGTAAAGCGCACTGTTACCCTAGGGTGTCCTGGCGCTGTACGCATACCGCTGTGGAACCCTTCCTGTCTTTTCCCTGTGAAATGTCCACTCCTGGGCACCCCCAAGGTGAAGCCAGGCATCCAAGCGCTGGTGGGGCCGTTGTGGAGATTAAGCAAGCTATTGCCCAGAGTTGGACCCATGATTAGAATAGGCACCGAGGTGAGAATTATCAGGTCCGAGGAAATTGAGCCCAAGACCCGCCGAGGCGGGAATTGAACCCTGGTCCCGGGCCAGATCTCTGCATCAGGGTCTGCCGCTCTAACCATTGAGCCACACTTCTCCACCACTTTGTGGACTGCAACCTTCCATATTTAGAGATCTCCACCTGACTGGAGGAGATCTCTGTCTCTTCTGATGGGCTGCTGTCAAGGCAAAGACACTGACGCTTTGCTGTGTGGGTGGTTCAATGGGCCTTCTCAGTAAAGTTTTTGTTTTTCAAAAACAAACTCCCAAAGCAGGAGTTTTTGAAAAGCAAAACATAAATAACCCTCACATGCTGTGATTTTTACCCCAGTGTGTGTGGATCATTTATTTGTTTTCCTGTCTAGGACCACCAAGCTTTCCCTGGCGGTTCCAAACAAGAAAAATGTACGTCAGAAAGTCAGTCCTAAATAGGGTAGACAGTCTGAGATATGTTGGTCAAAGTTTCCCAATGGCTGACCCAGTAGAGATTTCACCAGTGGAAACATAACTGTTCATCCGACTCTAAATAGCGGAGAGCGTCAGAAGTTTGACAGGGAGAGTACTCAAACATATTTGCAAAGTATTACCCTGCCCACCAAAACTCTAAGTAAGGTCCCTACTTGCCTGATGAAGCAGGAATCATTAGGTGTATTCCAGGAGTAAAAAAACTGTTTGGTCATTCTTAAATGTTTATTTTAAATCTTGGAACTGGAGTCTTAATGAAAAAAGTCAGACACTTGCATCAGTACACATACATTTAAATTTGAGAAATTGTATGAAATTTTAAGAATTGAAGCTGCAACTTTGAAGTTGTAATTTAGGCTCCACCTTTATTTGTCATAATGTCACAAGTATATACTCATATCTGACATTATATTCAGTGTGTGTCTTAACTTCCTCAACATGTGTGAAGTGTTTAAATGTATTAATTAAATGTAATCATTGTAGGAATTAGAGATTTAAATATGAATATACTAATGTTTAGTTGAAACATGTAATCATGTATTCTTTTATTCATGTTTTGCATTTAGTCTTAAAGTTATACCTGTGTTTGTTTAATCATGTATTCAGAGTTCATATTGACTGCTGAGTTAGCTTAGCCTGACTACAGTACTCCATTGAAATGCATTTAGCCGTGTCAATATATTCTTTCTTTCTTTTTGCAGGTGCATTATCATGCTTCTTGTTAGATAGAGAAAGGTGTATTGTTTATATTAGACTGTCGATAGTGAGCCCTGAAGGGAAGAACTTGGCAGTGAATGTGGAGAATTAATGGTCAAAAGAGGCCTTCTGTTCATCATGTACCAGGGCAGCGAGATGCTCAAGGTTACGGTTTTCAGTCCACGTCTCAAACTGATGGGAACTTAAGGGAGGGTGCAAATGTTACTCTCAAGTAACAATTTGGTTGGTTCCAGGTGGGGTGAGAGGAGATAGGGATGTTTATGAATCTCCTGTTATTCTAATTGGCGTTCCCACAGTTAGACAGTCAGACTCCTTTTAGACTTGGAGAGGGACAGACCACTATTCTTACCTTTTTTATGCAAGTGTGAAGCTTTAGGCTAAACACTTATTTCTTTTCCAAGACATCTAAAGAAGTCTATATTATGCTGACACCTACTAAGCTCCCTAAATAGAATTCCTGGGTAGATTGTCCTGTAGTAGCTCTAGGTTTAGAACAGAGGAGGAAGTTTCTTTATGGAACACCTATTAACTTTAATTTGTTTCATTATTGTTGTGGATGTCACTATTCTGTATCTCTTTTTATTACGGCTCAATCTACTGATATATTTTAGCTTACCTGCTGCATTGTCTTTTCTCTTAAACTTATTTGTATTCTGCTTATATACTGGCTTGATTAGTAACCTAAATAAAATCCATTTATTCATATTTGGTGATTCCTTGTCCTTATTGTGGAGTCACATTGGCTTCACAAGCTAGAAATGTATTGTTGATGTATTCTCCCTTACAGCGCTTCAAGACAACCAATAAAGGTCCATACGATCAATGGGGACATTTTTTAACGACTTCACTAAAACATTGCATTGTAAGTACCACCTTTCTGTCATTTTGCTACTATGACATACCTACTGTAGTATTTCTAGAATTCTTAGTAGTTCTGGAATCTTTGTGAATTTGAAGCTATTCACATGCAAACACATTTCACCAGATTTATATTTAGGATAAAGGAAGTGTTCATTTGCTTTTCTGTAAATGTGATGCCTAAGTGCAATTACACTAGCTAACTTTTTGTTTGACCATAAAGATTTGTTTTCCCTTGGAGAAGCTCCTCTCCCTACACCCCCACTAATTTTGGAGGAGTTCTCTTTAAATCCCCACCCTTGCTTGAGATTTAGACCTAAAATAGTTAAATATCTAACCATATCCGGGCGATTATGTGTCTACCAGTTGTTTCTGAATACCCACTAATTTGCAAAAGTGTCTCTATGCACATTCTGAGGAACGCACCCCTACCCTGATTTGTCTTTGACCCGTCTCTGTGAGCAGATTTGATCACACATTATATTACTCCATGTAAACTCATTTATTGTGAATACAAAGCACGAGTTTACCCTTGTAAGCTGATGTATTTGCACAAGTAAGTTGAATGTAATTGCTCAAATACCTTTAGAATAAATCATATAGTAATAACTGTTTTATATAATGCCTCATGCCACCCTTCTGTCGATTCTAAGCACTGTAAATGAAAGACATTACCTTTAACTACATTAATGGTACTCAATTAAACAACTTCGGAAGGATGAGATGTACTTTTCTGAGATTCAAACATATGACCTGCTGGTCACAGTATATTTCAGAAGTGAGCCCTCAACTCAACAATTCATCCTGTCAGCATAGAAACAGTGTCTTCATTTAGCATTGACTGCTAAATCAAGAGTTAAAACCCAAAGATGTATTGTGAAAATGGGAAAAAATAAAGTTTTTACCACCAGACCCAATGTCTAAATGAGGCTCCTATCATCAAACCAGAAACACACACATATTCCAACAATCAATCAATCATAAGGATTTATAGAGTGTTAATGCTACTCTGTGAGTGTCCCGGCGCTGGATAGAAAGCTGATCAAACTCACTCACTATTTTATTGATCAGCTAGCCCAAAGAGCCATGTCTTAAGAAGTTACTTGAAAGCCAGTACATCTTATGTGGTGAGGAGATGCTGAGGAAGAGCATTTCAGTCAAACACAAGGAGCTGATGGCACTCTAGTCCCTGGCAGCCAAGTAAGAGAAGGAGCCACCACCCACTTCTTCCTTTTGAATTGTGGAATCACCACCATCATGGAGCTCCGTTCGTCCAGCTCCTTGATCCAGAGATGGTTGGTACGGGGTAAATCTGTCAGTCAGGTACTGGGGATCAGAGTGACAGAAAGCTCTATGCATCAGTACAAGTCCTTTAAACCTTGCTTTCTCCTTGATAGACAACCAGTGCAGCTCTTTCAAGTAATGGCGGATACTGACTCTTCTTCAGAGTTTCAGCAGAAGCCGAGCTGCGGTGTTCTGATCTAACTGTAGTCTCTTAAGCAGATAAGTTGGAAGACCCCAACAAAGAGAATTGGCATAGTACAGCCATAGTCCGGTCGTGAAGTGAACCTGTATCACTGTTTTCTGCTGACACTGAGGAAGAAGGTAGAGGAACTTCTTTAGAAATTTCAGAAGTCGAAAGCAAGACCCTAAAACACCTGCCACCTGGGGACCAAAAGTGAAAGAACTGTAATACTTCACCCCCAGATTATGTGCCACAGTGGCAGGGGTGGGTGAAGGGGGCACCTCACTCAGCCAACATTCGTTATCCCAACTGGGGGGAGGTAGACTGAAGAGCAGAATTTCTGTTTTACTAACATTACATTGTAAGTTGCTGGAGTGCATCCTCTAAAACACTGCTCTAATGCAGGCCTTACATTTACTAAAAGCAGTGGGTGAGTTTTTTGTCTAAGGTGAGAAGAATCTGCATTTCGTCGGCATAAGACACTATTTGTAGGCTGTAGGATTCTACAAGAGTCGCCAGTGGGCTCATATAAACATTGAACATTGTTAGGCTTAGTGCCCAACCCTGAGGCACACCGAAATCTAAGGGTTTAGGTTCCGAAGCGCATGGAGCCATCCATACTGATTGGCTTCTTCCTGAAAGAAAGGACTGGAACCAAGCCAGCGCAGGGCCACATACCTTAATGTCTCCAAGACACCGCCGATGAATGGGGTGCGAGACAGTATCAAAAGCTGCAATAAATCAAGGAGTATCAGTGCTACCTGCTTGCCCTGATCCACCGCCAGCTTAATGGTGTTTGCAACCTCCAACAGGGTAGTTTTAGTACTAAAACCGAGGCAAAAGCCTGATTGAGAAGGATGTAGCAGTTTGTTTTGTTCCAGATAGCTGGAAAGTTGGTGGCTGAATAGCTTTTCTAATATCTTGGCAAAGGCCGGGAACAAGGAGATCAGTTTCAAATTGTATAGGTTAGATTTATCAGCTGAAGAGGAATCATTTTAGTCTGTTTCCACCAGCTGGGGACTGACGCCATCTGAATAGACCTATTTAGAAGGTGGTATAAGGGGGATTAATAGCTGTGCAATTAGAAACAAGGATATGGGGAGGACACGTATCCTCGGGAGAGCCTGATTTGCAGGCTCCTAGGGCATGTGCAGACTCTTCCAAAGAGATGGGTGCGAACTCCTGCAGTGAGCAACACAAGGTTGTTAGGGTAATCTGCTTATCCTTTGGCCTGCTACTAAGCGGGGGTCAGAGTTGCCAGATCACAATGAGTCAACAATGGCATTTATTTTTGCGTCAAAGAAGTCTGACAGTTGTGTACACAACTTAGGGAAAGCAGCTAATGGCTGCAGCAGAGCATCAGTATGGGTAAACTTTTTAACAATTTTAAATACCTCGCATGGTTTATTATGGGACTTCGCAATCCGGACAGTAAAGAAGTCTGCTTGAACTTTCTTGATTGCGCTGTGATAATTGTTTAGTGCAAAAGGAACAAATGAGGGACGGAATGCTGAACAATGCAAACATTCACCCCCAGTCACAAAGATGTGAGTTTAATCCATCGTTCTTTTGCTCACCACGCCACCCCAGTTTGGACCCAGCCATATGCAAATCAGTCTTGACCTTGCTCCCTATGGGAACAGTCCTGCCCGAATGCCAAGCCAGGCCCTCCCTGGACCGGAAAACAAGCATCCTGGGACTGGTTTCAGGCATCACCCCTCATCAGCCAAGCTAGCTTGGAACCAGTGGTGTAGCGAGCACGGGACCCACGACTGGGCATACCCTCCCCACTTAGTGTGAAAATGCAACACAAAAAGATGATGGATGGAACATTGTCAAACATTCACCCCCAGTCACAGATATGGGTTTAATCCATCGATATTTAGGATGGGTTGGAGGGCATAGGCGGCATCCTGGGGGGTGGAGAGTCACATGCGGGCATATCCACCCCCTCAGGAGGGGGGGAGAACGGAGTACAGGTGACAAAAGATGGTGTGCAGGACTTCGCCGAGCAAGAAAAGAGTTTCAGTGGAGGATGTTTGGTAGGAAAATGAAGGAGAGTCTGGATATATGGGAAGAGCTCAGTGAGTGAAAGAGGGAAGTATGAAACAAGGTATGAGGGCATAGGGATGACAGTTGGCGTGAGGTGTGAGTGGTTACGGGAGGTGTGGGAGTGTCGTATTTACAAAGTTTGATGTAATGTATATATGTAGTTAAAGTTCAAATTAAGTGTTTGCAACTGTGTCCTAATAAATGGGCTTTTACGCTAAATCATGGACATGGAATGTTTAATGCACGAAACATTGTACTACACGCAGGACACATGAGAGGGGCTTAAGGTGGAAAGGGAGAGGAATGCAGATTGGTAGGATTACTAAATGAGAGAAAACACAATATTTTGTAAAATGAGCAAAATTTTTAGGTGGTTTCAAAATAGAGAGATTGTGTGTGCGTTTTTGTCTATGTGTAGGTAAAAATTCCTGGTGAAATCCAACAAACACCTCACCATACCCAACTGAAAGCACCTGTATCCGCTTATCAGAAAATGCATTTATTGGGGGGTTTTAACACCCCAAACAGCCCCCCCCCTGAAGCTACGCCCCTGTCATCATGTCGGTCTTCACCTAAATCAGACCTGAGGATGCAGAGATTTTAGAACAATGCAGTGAGGATTTTCCTGGATCTCATAACAGAAAAGAACAGAACAAATTTCCTTTCTTCAAATGACTCTGATTGCTTTTAGTTTAGGGAAGAAAATAATGACCTGTGCACTCTTCAGTGGCAGGGAGCTTTGATTGCAAGCATTGGTCATTCATTAAGCACACCCTTGAAATGTGTTGTCTGGCCAATCCAACATGACCGCGAATACATTTAACAGACTAAAACTTGGTTGAAGGACCCTCCGAATTTTGGCACCTGCACCATAGAACTATTTGGAGCTGTGTGCTAGGATTCGCCAGACTCATTGATAATTCGCACAAGAATTTAAAAACCTTGATGTTCAAACAATCCTTTTGCTGCCTGCATAGTATTGATAGGATGAGAGAGGACACCTCCACCCTTGAAAGGACAGGCTCACACCATCTTTCAGTAGCTCTATGTACCTGCTATCTGGATGATTTCCTCCTGAAGACCACTTGGAAGTACCTCACAGGTGGTATTCACCAGATATCATTACAGTCTGTATATAAATGTCTCCCACCACTTATCTCCACCACCTCCTCAGACCAGTGTTCCAAAGTAAACATAAGAGTGTGTGCTTCTCTCTAAAAAAACCTCTCAAATAAAAAGGTAAATGCATACAAAAATCCCAGAATTGCAATGAAAGGACAAGAGACAGATACTGTTACGAACTGCTTTCTGCAGGATCTGAAAATAAAGGGGTTTTCTAGGTTTCAATGTGATTAATATCTGCCCAGAGCCGAGCTCTGCTACAAATCAGAATTTCTGAGGGGTGTGTCGAATTAGAGCTTGACTGGAACCAAAGATCTTTAAAAAACTCTACATAACGAACATCTTCAATGCAATAGACCAGTCTGCACAAACCTTTAAAAAAGGTACAGAACAGGTAGAAGTAATTATTTTGTCAGAATTTGGGGTTTGCAACAGGCACGTGAATGCTGTTGCCCAGGGTGCCTGACATCATTAATCTGTATGTTGGCGTGTGCGCGCATGCGCATTTGAGTTTGTGTGTGTGCACGTGTATGTCATGTGCATTGTATGTGCGCCCTGTGGGTGTGTGTGTGAGCGTGTGAGTGTGCATGCTTATGTGTGTGTGTCTCTATTTTCTGAACAATTCACAGTTCCCAATGCACTTAGGTCCAGATTTGCAAAAAAGGCACGCAACACAGCTCAGCCCTCAAAGAGGAAGCTGCGTGACAGAAAGGGAGCAAGAGAGCGCCATATCTACAGGGATATGGATCTTTCCTCCCCTTTCCCTCCCGCCGGCTCTGATTTCAGCTGCCGTGCACCAGACACACACCCTAGCGCCATAGCTCTTAGGTGCATGCCTTAGTCTAGCATAGGTTTTGTACCGGAAGGTTACCCGCCCTGTACAAAATATTATGCCTAGACAAGTTTAAACACTTTTCCCACTTTTTCCACTTTGTATGTGTTCTGCAAAGTGCTGAAAGTAGGAAAATAAAGTAAAAATTAAAACATTTCTCCTCTTAATGCCTCCTTTCAGATGGTGTTAACTTTTGGCGCTAAGCCCTGTCAACAATTGTTTGTAGATAGGGTTTTGCATCAAAAGGCATGTGTGATTACATGGAAACTCTCATGTACCACCCATGTAACGCCCCCTTGTCGCTAAGTGACGCAAAGCAATGCTTCGAGCTGCTTTGCGTTACTTGTAGGGTACTTTCTGACGCAACAGGTTTTGCACTGGAAACTAAATTGGTAAAAAAAATTGTGCCGGTTAGCTTCCCTTTTGTGACGCTAACCCAGCGCAAAATGTTTGAAAATCTACCCCTTGGGGATCCTCAACTCTCTACCCCGGGGCATAAAATAACGATTCTCTCATCAACGTAAAGTGAGAACTATTAGCTTAACAAGAAGCGAGAACAAGTGCAGGTCTCTATTATTATTATTTTTTTGCATATCCCGAAAGAGGAAATCCCTTCAGCAGCAAGTCAAATACTCTTGTTTACTTGAACGCGAGTGCTCCTGCTGCACCCTTCTTGTGTTTTTCCAGAAATAACCTCTGATGCTCTTGAGGTTACTACAGTATTGATGACCCTTTTCATGGTGCTGTCATTCCTTCTCGAGATACCATATTGTTATCATTAGTGGCCTCGTTCCAATATTAGTGCTCAGTGAAAAGGAGAAAACAATGGAGACAAATTTAGCTGCGGCTGGGAAAGGAATCCAGCCCCCCTCTCCATGTGAGTTCTTTAAAGCAATGCCAGCAAAGCAGCTTCGTTTAGATTTTCAGGGATACACTAAAGTTTACAAATGAAGAATACAACAGGCAATCTTACTGGGGTTAAAGTAAACATTTACGCCTCTATCAGGAGTGTTTCTTTAATTAACTATCTCGGCACAAACAGGCCACAAATACAAGGGGTGCGATATTTATTGCACCTGATATTAATATCACATGATATATAATTACCATGTGCAATAAAGACCCTACCATCGGAATTTACCCTGATAAACTCTGTCAGGTTAAAATTTACTTGGTTTATGTTTCAATATTTTTTATTGAAGTTTTATTTTTAATGGTATGCAAATAGTACTTGCAATAACAACTGCCCAACATGGTGGGTAATAACTCCCCCAACACCCCCACGCCCCACCCCCACACCAGGGTGAGTGGACAGTAAAGCATTGCGTCCTACACAATGGGGTCGACCAGGAGGGCTGTGCCATAGCCTGGCAACAGTGTTGTTTTGAACAGGCCCAGGCGCGAGTTCTCTAAGGACATGTTTGCCCCGGAAGTTTGAATTCAAACAGGCAAGAACTAGGACCCAAAGTTTATGGAAAAACTGGGATTTGTCCACTAGGTCATGAGTAATTTTTTCGTGGCTCAACAGGAGCCACAGTTTATGAAGCCAGTGCTCGTAGGTGGGGGTGGTGGGTTTCCCCCAGAGTAAGAGGACTGCGTGTTTTGCAACTAAGAAGAGGTGGGAAATGTGCTTGCCCATAGTTGCAGTAGATTGGAGCGGGTAAAATCCCTTAGCCGTTCTACCTACGATAGCAAATTCAGGGACTTTGTTGACCTCACGGCCCTAGCTCTGGCAAATCACAAGGAAAATGGCCTCACAGAAGTCCTATAGTTAGGGGCAGGACCAAAGAATGTGCCTGAGGTTACCGGTGCTACCGCATCCATGCCCACATGATGCAGGATAAGTTGCATTGATAGTGTGCAGGCAATGAGGCGTGAGGTACAAGCGGTACAAGATTTTGTAGAGGATTTCCCTGCCCTGCGCATGCCTGGCGAACTTAGTGTTGCAGTGGAACACTTCCTGGCATTTTCTTGCTGTCTAAAGTGATCTGTAGATCCCTCCCCCAGTACACTTCGTATGATGTTTTGGGTGTCGCTGTCCGAGCACTGAGGAGGCTGTAGATATTAGAGACCAGGTGCCTGGAGGAGGTGAGGCATTGAAGGTACCTTTCAAAAGAGGTAAGCATCCTCTTTGCCCTCGCTTTACCACTGGGGTGGGGTGGCGAAGCTGAATATACTGGAATCGCTCAGCCTCCGGAATCCCATGATTAAGTCTAAGTTCCTAAAGTTCTTCACCCGGTCCTCCGTGAAGAAGTGCCAGAGGCGGAAGCAGCCTTTCTCCTTCCAGTTGTGGAAAGCTTGTTTCATCTGTATAGGAGTGATCTTGGGATTGTCTAGGATGGGAGTGAGTGGGAAGGGAAAGGAGATAAGGCCCTGATTGATGGAGATCAAGTCCCAAACGGGTAGGGTAGCTCCAGTGACGAGGGAGAAGTCTAAAAGTCTATTTCTCGAGGCTTTGGGGACCCCTGGGACTTCACCCAATGGTCTGGACTCTGGTTCTGGTGTACAAAGCACCAGGGCTCCTCAATTTCCCCCTTGAGCCATTTGATCATATAGCTTAGTTAGGACACCTGATACTAATGGAGTAAGTGTGGTATTCCCAGGTCCCCCTCCCTAGTGTGTCGGGTGCTGGTCTGAAAGACCAATCTGGAGCTTTCTCCCTCCAAATGTAGGACACACAGGTGGCCTGGAGGCAAGCAATATCGTCCCTGGAGATCAGCAGGGGCATGGCTTGGAAGAGGTAAAGAATGAGGTGGAGAAAAGTCATTTGACGGCCATAATGTGCCCTGCCCAGGAGAGCGAGCGGTACCTCTAGGTCAGCAGGGATGTTTTAGTTTTGCACAGAGGGATTCAAAGTTGAGTGTGGCGCAGACAGAGAAAGTGGCATCAGGTGGATCCCCAAGTATCTGATGTAGGTGGCTGTCCATCGGAACAGTGTCACTGCAACATAGGGGCGTTCCCACCCACCAGGATCAGACCCTCCAATGTTCATCATATTTGTCAAGTGGCCGGCCACCACATAAAATTCCTTGAGTGGGATTAGGGCTTGAAGAGAGTGTCAGGGTTCCATGACTACCTTGAAGGTGTCCATGAAAAAGGAGATGCCACGGATCCGGGTGCTACTCTTGATGCTATGAAGGAGGGGTTCCAGGAAGAGATCTAATAAATTGTGGGACAGTGGACAACCCTGGTAGGTGTCCCTTTATGTAACCTTATTGATTAAGCCCTAATTATAGACTCAATCACCCTGCTGTTTAAGAATTTCCTTTAATGTTGGTGGACCTTAACTTACTGGCATAACACATTCCTGGTTTTATGGGCATTTATCAAAATTAACAGCATGGCCTTACCCCCAAAGGGTGTCATGCTTCATCATTGGCATTCCCACGCTCGCCAAAGCATACTCTAATGGCGAGCGAGCCCCTCGTTCAGGGCTGAGGGTGAATCAATGGAAGGGAAACAAGGGAAGGGAGAGTCCAATAAAAATCCCTATCACCTACCATCCATATCATTCTAGAATTTATTATTTGGTGGAGGAGGGATGATTAAAAAGCAAAGTGGGACAACTGAGACTCTGTTATGGTGCTCATGTCCATATCACATCGACATGTTTCAGCCCTTAACTGGCCCCCAGAGGGGTCTGTGGCTTACTTCAGGACCAAATTGGACCCATATTCTAGAAGGATATGGATCGTAGGTGGTAGGGCTTTTTATTGGACACTACCTTCCCTTGGTTCCCTTCCAAAGATTCACCATCAGCCCTGAACGAGGGGCTCGCTCGCCATTAGAGTATGCTTTGGCGAGCGTGGGATGGCCAATGATGAAGCATGATACTCGGCGGATGTGTGAGGCCATCCCGTTAATTTTTATAAATGCCTATAGAACCAGGAAAGAGTTATGCCATAAGTTAAGGTCCACCCACATTAAAGGAAATTCCTACACAGCAGGGTGATTGAGTCTATAATTAGGGCTTAATCAATAAGGGCACGTTTGTTTTTCTGAGTGTATGCATCTTGATAGGAGAGCCCAAATGAGTTGCCTGAAAAAAATCTCTCCCCTTCCCCTTCCCCATGACGTGAGGGGCTATCGTGATAGACATACCACAGTCTACCCTGTTGAAGACCTTTTCAGCATCCAAGGACAGGAGAACAGCTGCCCTTCTCTTCTTCCCGGCCACGTTGATGAGGTGGAGAGTGAATTAGTTTTTTTCACTAGTAGTATGGCCAACTATATAACACCCCTAATTGATGAGAATTAGTTCAGACAGCAGAGCATTCAGAAGATTGTTGAGGATCTTGGCGAAAGGTTTTAGGTCGATGTTCAGAAGGGATATCGGGTGGTAAGAAAGGCAGAATTGTGGTCTTTGCCCCATTTAACTGTGAGAATAATGGATGCCTCCATCATACAGGGGGATGCACCAAGGTCCACGGTAAAGGAGTTGAGGAAGTTAGTGAGGATCGGAAGAAATTGGTGAGCAAAGCACTTGTAAAAGGGTGGGGGGAAACTGTCCGGCCGAGGAGCTTTGGACAGCCTGAGTCTGCCTATGGCTGTGAAAATTTGAGCGTTGGTGATGGGTGCATCAAGTGTTGTGGCCATTGAAAGCCTGGGGAGGGGGAAGAGTTCAGGGACATCTCTCTATGGGTGGCATCGGTCTGATCTGTTGTGTAGAGGGATTGATAGAAGGACTGTAAGGACTTGAGTTTGTCTTCAGTCAATGTGTGGGAGATGTCACCCACTTTGATTTTACCTATGTGTCTGAGAGCCCCAAGGGCCTGCAGTTTGATAGCCAGTAGGTTGCCCGGTTTGTTGCCCCAACTGTGGAAGCGTGCTCCTTTGTGGGCCAGCATATAGTGGGCCCTATCAAGCTCCAGTGAACCTAGATGGCCCTGCACTGCTAGGACTCTGTGCCAAAGTTTATTTGAGGGGGAGTGTTTATGTTGCAGTTTGAGGGTCATCAATTCCGTGATTAATTGAGATCTAGTGAAGTTGCATGGCTGTTTGAGTCTGGCGGCCTCGTTAATGAAGTGGCCCAGAACAATTGCCTTGAGGGTGTCCCAGACCGTTTGTTTGTCAATGTTTCCTGTATCATTGTCTGTCAGGTATTCAGTGAGTGTCTCTTGGTTTTATTGTCATCCCAACTGGGTCGAGGAGGAGGGTGTCACTGAGACGTCAATGGCTGTAACCCAGCTTCCCAACCATGTCCCAGCAAAGAGTTAGGGTGATGGGGTCATGGTTGGGAAGAGATTTGGGGTGCTGGTCTGTCTCTATTATGGTGGGCTCAAGGCACTTATAAAGGAGGATAAGATCAATGCATGCATAGGTGAGGTGTGCTGCTGAGTTGTGAGAATAATCTAGTGTAAGGGGGTGCCGTGTACGCCAAGCATCTAGTAGTCCTAGGTTCGATGTGCCAACCTCTCCCTCTCGATTCCCCCCTATCTCTGCTGTGGGGGACCATATTAATGTATTCTCCAATTATAAGGGGGCGTTCTGCGAGTAACACTACTGTCTCGAGTGTGTCTGGGAGGAATCTGTCTAGGCCCTTGTTGGGTGCATAGACACCAGGCACACAGGGTTACTCTCCCAATGGCCATTGACCAGGACCTATCTGCCTGCTCCCCCAGACCAGTGAGTGTGCTCGATGAAAGGTGCTGAGTGGGCAATCAACATCACCATGCCTGCCGTATTAGTGCACGAGGAGGCATGGTCCTGTACAGTGAATTTCCAGGATCGGAGTTTACATATATCAGAACGCAGAAGGTGGGTTTCCTGAGGAAAGCAAACTTGGGCTTTCAGTGAAAAGAGCTCATTAAGGATGCTTAAACATTTGGCAGGGTTGTGGGGCAGCCACCTAATGTTGTTGGTAGTTACTGTTAGGGAAAGGGGTAGAACAGATATGTCAGAGTTGGTAGAGCAGGAGGTGTGAGTATTTGCCCATCTTGAGAGTGTAGATAAACGTTGGTGTGTGGTGTGTACCCACCCCCTCCCACAAGATATGAGAAAAAAAAACTGTGGGAAACTAATAACCAAATACCAGGACCAAGCGTCAAGGAGCACCCCTAGGGTGGGTGGTGTCCCTTCCGGAATCAGGGCCTTATTTATAAAGCCCTGCGTCACATTTATGCTGCCGTTGCATCACTTTTTGTGACACTACGGTGGCATAACTAATGCGCCACGTTGCGCCATATGTACGAAGTGACGCATCTAGGTAGATGCGTCATTTCGTAAACCCCTGCACTACATTATACCTGCGTCAGGTATAATGTATGCAGGGTGGGCGTTCCCCCGCATCAAAGCCTCGTAGAAGTGGCGCATTGAAATCTATAAAATTTTAGTGTGCCACTTCTAGGACACCATTGCGTCAAAACCTTACGCCTGCCTCATGGCAGGTGTAAGAGTGACGTAGACCCTTTCACATGGGGCTTGCCCGATGTGAAAGGACACATTACTGGAGATGCGTCTGTTTTCAGACACACCCCAGCAATGCGTCACTTTTGCGCCTGCAGATACGTCAGCAATACTGACGTGTCTGTAACTCCTTGCGACATGATGCCCCGTACTGTAAATACAGCGCATCTATGGTGTTGCAAGGAGGGCACACTGAGAAGTGTTGAATCGCTGCATTGTCGCAGCGATGCAACACTTCTCATAAATAAGGCCCTCATGTGGGTACATAAAGTTAGGGTGTTCAAGGCCGTGGAGACATCGTGAATGAGGTCTGGCCCTGCCTGTCATGCTGGGGAAGATTGGGTGAACATTGAGGAGCCGTTCGGAGGATCCGATGCAGCTCATGGGGTGTCGTCAACCGCGACCTGCGGTACGGCCGGAGTCGGCGTGTCATCATCACTGGTTTTGTGTAGATGTTCTATGAACCAGGCTTTACTATGTTCGATCTCCATGGCTCTCGGGCCCCAACACCGCATATGACACGTCACCACCTCCCAGCTGGTGACAGTGTTGCAGGAGATGGGTTGAGATCTAGGGTCTCCATCTCTGTGGTCATCCGCCGGTAGGTTGAGGATTCACTTGGAGAGATATTGTAAGATGCGTGTAACCTTCCCAGATGAATATGAGGCAAAATGGATAATCCAACAATATTTAGTGTCTTTGGAGATCAAGAAGTCTACGACTGGTTTGAAGGCGAACCACTTTGCCAGGATCATGGTTGAGAGGGCTTGGAAAAGGTGAGGGTCAGTTCTGCTGAAGGAGATGGGGCCCTCTCGGTGAGCTTTGAGCATGATTTCCTCCTTGTCCGTGAAGTCATGTATGCAAGCGAGTGGAGAGGCACCACGCTGTGTGCTCTGTCCATAAGAATAGGTGCCCACGCATCGCACTCTTGGACGGGGTTGAAGAGACCAGAAAGGTATTGAAAGAGATTGGCATGTGACAGGGTGGCTGGTACTTCATGAATACGAATGTTGTTGCAGCATGACCTATTATTAGAAATGGGGGTCTCTAGTTGGCAAGGGCTTGCACATTTGTCCAAGTAGGGACCCTTCTTCCTAGTCAGGATAAGGGAGTTACACTCCTAAAATAACCCCTGCTCACCCCCTTGGTAGCTTGGCACGAGCAGTCAGGCTTATTGTAGAGGCAGTGTGTAAAGTATTTGCAGATAACCAACAGTAATACAGTGTAAGCACTACAAACGGACACCACACCAGTTTAGAAAAATATCCAATATTTTTATATACTTAAAACAAGACCAATCACGATAAAAATCCACAGTACAGTACTTTAAAAATCTTCAGTTATCACAGTGTCCTTAAAAACAGTTCCTTGATGTCGATAGCTCCGTCCGGGGCTATCACGGTGTCGTGAACAAACAAATCCAAACAGGTCTGCCTGACCGCGGTGTCGCGGGTCAGCTACGGTGTCGGGAAGACCCTCAAACAGTACCTTTCAGAAATGTAGGGCGTCGATGACCTCGCGGTGAGCTTCCGAACACACGGCGTCCGCAGGCGTCGGTTCCGGAGGTCGGTGCGGCATCGTCGGGGCCCTCGAAGTCACATGCGTTGCAGATCGATCTCCTGTCTGTTGAAGTCAGGAGCGCTGGCGTCGGCCGGCGTCGGGTGCTGCGGTGCGAAGTGCAGCGGTGCGGCATGCGGTGCCCTGAGGTCGCGGTGCGAGCAGCGGCTCAGTGGCGGCATCAGATGGCATCGTCGGTGAGACCAGGGTCGTGGTGTGAGATGAAGGCGGTGCTCGTCACAGTGCTGGCAGGTCACGGTGCAGCAACAGCATCGTCGTTGCTGCAGCGCTGTCGTCGGCTGACGAACTGGAGTCGATGGCACCGGCGTCGGTGAGGCCAAGGCTGCGGTGCAGGATGAGGGCGGTGCGTCATGTAACTTACGAGTGGTGCCCTCGAACCACGGTGCAAGCAGCGGCGCGAGTCCGTGGAGTGGCGTCGTCGGGATACCAAGGCATCGTCGTGAAGCGAGGCGGTGCGGAGTGCAGTGCCCACAGGTCGCGGTGCGAGCAGCGGCTCGGTGGCGGCGTCAGCAGGCATCGTCGGTGAGACCAGGGTCACGGTGCGGTGTTGCGGCGGTGCCCTCTGCGGTGCCTTCAGGACACGGAGTCGGCAGCGGCGTCGTAGACGGCATCGGGCTTGAAGTCTTTGCTGTTCCTGAGACTTCTTGAACAGGGGGCAAGCTCTACCTCAAGCCCTTGGAGACACTCACAAAGTAGATTGCAGAAAGTTCAGTTCCAGTCCTTTCACTGCCCAAGACAGAAGCAGCCACTGCAGGCCAACACAGCAAAGCACACAGCAAAGTGGTATTTCCTCCTCACAGCTTCTCCAGCTCTTCTTCTTGGCAGTCTTCTTGATCCCAAAGAGTTCTAAAGTTCTGGGGTTTGGGTCCCCTTTTTATGCTTCAATTTCTCTTTGTTCTCTGAAGGCAGAGAGGCCTTTGCCTAGTCCAAACCAGTTCTGGTCAGTCCTGGAGCACTTTGTTGACAAGTCTCCTTCTTTCCTTTTGCAGTGTAGGCCAGGGACATCAGACACACCACAGGAGGTGGAGACAGCATTGTGGAGGGAAGGCACAGCCCTATTCAGGTCCCAGGTGCAACTCCTCCCACCCATCTACATGTAGATCTTGCTATTCAGCCCTGTGCTGACTCACCCTGCCTCCTGGCATCCCCCAGCCCCTGTCACTCACACTCCAGACAAGGAATACACAACCTAGCAGAGGCAGGCTTGGATGGTTAGACAAGAAAATACCTACTTTCTAAAAGTGGTATTTTCAAACACAGAATGTTAAAACCAACTTCACTAAAAGATGCATTTTATCATTCTGAGTTCAGGCATACTAAACGTCGAATTTCTACCATGTTCCCTGGGTCAGTTAGGATCATAAGCTGTAATAATCAAAACTGCCCATTCTGGCCTATGGGGAACAGGTAGCCTTGCAATAGTGAAAAACGAAATAGGCTGTAATTCACTATCAGGACATGCCACACACACCAGGGCATGTCCTACCTTTCACATACAATGCACCCTGCCCACAGGGGTACCTTGGGCCTACCTTAGGGGTGACTAACATGTAGAAAAGGGAAGGTTTAGGGACTGGCAAGTGTGTGCACTTGCCAAGTCGACTATGGCAGCCCCAGGCTGCGCACAAGCTCTGCAATGGCAGGCCAGAGTTACACTTTACGGGCTGTTTGCGTGGGTGGCACAATCCAGTGCTGCAGCCCACCAACAGCATTTGATTTATAGGCCCTGGCACTCGCAGTGCACTTTACTAGGGACTGACACATAAATCAAAATAGGCCAATCATGGAAACACCAATCCATAACACATTTTCTACAGGAGCACTTGCACTTTCCCACTGGACAGCAGTGAGGAAAGTGCGCAGAATCATTACACCAGCAAAAACAGAGTCAAAACCAAGAGGTCAGAAAGCAAAAAGTCAGGGGAAACACGCCAAAAGATGCCAAGTCTAACACATGTCCCCTCCAGCTGAAAGTAGGGAGAACTACCCAACCTCCATTGGAGTTCTCTTCACTAAGGTGGAAGAACCTGGACAGACCATCTGCGTTGGCGTGTTCTGTACCAGGACGGTGTTCCACCGTAAAGTCCATTCCCTGTAGGGAGATGGACCACCTCAGCAGTTTTGGATTCTCACCCCTCATTTGCATCAACCATCTGATGGGCCTGTGGTCCGTCTGAACCCGGAAGTGAGTCCCAAACAGATATGGTCTCAGCTTCTTCAGTGCCCAGACCACAGCAAATGCTTCCCTTTCTATGGCACTCCACCTCTGTTCTCTGGGGAGTAGTCTCCTGCTAAGGAAGACTACAGGTTGATCCAGGCCCTCTTCGTTCAGTTGTGAGAGCACCGCTCCCACACCATGCGCTGAAGCGTCAGTCTGCACGACAAATTCCTTGGAGAAGTCAGGTGCCTTGAGCCGTGCACATGGCTGCCTTCAGGGCACCAAAACCTTTCTGGCAGGACTCAGTCCAGATCACCTTCCTGGGCTGCTTCTTCGAAGTCAGCTCTGTTAAGGGGGCAACAATGGTGCCATAGCGCTTAACAAATCTCCTATAGTAGCCGGTGAGACCTAAGAAGGCTCTCACCTCTGTCTGGGTCTTGAGGGGCTCCCAAGCCAGAATGGTGTCAATCTTGGGTTGTAGGGGCGCCACCTGGCCGCTTCCTACCTGGTGTCTCAAGTACACCACAGAACCCTGCCCGATCTGGCACTTACTGGCCTTGATCGTGAGGCCTGCACCTTGCAGAGCCCTCAACACTTTCTCAAGGTGCTGTAAATGTTCTTCCCAGCTGGAACTGAACACAGCAATGTCATCCAGGTAGGCGGCACTGAAATCCGCCAGTCCAGCCAACACCTGATTGACCAACCTCTGAAAGGTGGCAGGGGCATTCTTCAACCCAAAGGGCATCACCCGGAATTGGTAATGACCTTCTGGGGTTGAGAACGCTGATCTCTCCTTGGCCCCATCGGTTAAGGCAATCTGCCAGTACCCAGACGTTAAATCAAACGTGCTGAGGAACCGGCCAGCTCCCAACCGATCAATGAGCTCATCAGCTCTGGGGATGGGGTGCGCATCAGTCCTGGTGACGGCATTGAGCCCACGGTAGTCCACACAAAACCGGGTGCAGCAGCCTTTGGGACCAAGACCACTGGGCTGGCCCAAGGACTGTTGGAGGGCTCAATCACCCCCAACGCCAACATCTTAGAGACCTCCTCCTTGATGCTGGCCCTGACCCGGTCAGTCAACCTGTAAATTTTGTGCTTCACAGGAGGGCTGTCACCAGTGTCCACATCATGGGTACACCAGTGAGTAACACCGGGGTCAGAGAGAACAGAGGGCGAACTGTCCCACAACTGGTGACAGTCCCCTGCTGCTCTTGAGTCAGTGTAGGGGAGAGGATCACACCCTCCACTGACCCATCATGCTCCTTGGTAGACAGGAGGTCAGGGAGAGGCTCACTCTCCTCTTCCACCCCATCATCTGTCGCCAAGAGCATACTCACATCAGGACCTCTCGAAGTGGGGCTTGAGGCGGTTCACGTGAAGGACCCTCAAACGGTTCCTTGGAGCCTGCAAATCCACCAGGTAGGTGACGTTACTTTTGCGCTCCACCACCTCAAATGGCCCAGTCCACTTGTCCTGCAAGGCACAAGGTTCCACTGGGGCCATGACCCACACTTTTTGCCCAGGTTGAAATTCGACCAGAGTAGCATTCTGGTCATACCACCTCTTCATTTCTTCCTGGCTTGCTTCTAGGTTTGCCTGAGCAAGTTTCCTGAAGTGGGCAGTTTGGTTTCCAAAGGCCAGCATGTAACTAAACATATCCCGGGGAGTTTTCCTGGGAGCCGCCTCCCAGCCTTCCTTTACCAAACTCAGAGGTCCTCTGACAGGGTGGCCATACATGAGCTCAAAGGGGCTGTACCCAAGAGACTTCTGAGGCACCTCCCTGTATGCGAAGAGCAGTCATGGCAAGAGGACGTCCCACTTACGCCTCATGGGTTCTGTTAGACCCTTGAGCATGCCTGTCAAGGGTCTGGTTGAATCTCTCCACCAGACCGTTTCCTTGTGGGTGGTAAGGAGTGGTGAACTTGTAGGTTACACCACACTCCTTCCACAGGGATGTCATATACTTGGATATGAAATTGGTCCCCCTGTCAGAAACCACCTCTCTGGGGAAGCCCACACGGGAAAAGATCCCCATTAACGCCTGGTCCACCACTGGCGCCGTCGTTGTCCTGAGAGGGATTGCCTCCGGGTACCGGGTGGCATGGTCCACCAAGACCAGGATGTACCTGTTGCCCATGGCTGTCTTGGGATCCAGTGGCCCCACAATATCCATCCCTACCCTTTCAAAGGGTGTTCCAACAACAGGAAAAGGTTGGAGAGGAGCTTTGACCTTCCTCCCACTCTTACCACTTGCCTGGCAAGTTTGGCAAGACCTACAGTGTGCATCTGACTGCCTTCGCATTTGGGGCCAAAAGAAGTGGGTGACAAGCCTGTCAAAGGTCTTGTCCTGCCCCAAATGTCCTGCCAAAGGCACGTCATGAGCCAGACCCAGTAGGAAGGTTCTGAAGCGCTGGGGTACCACCAGCACACGGGCTGGCCCAGGCTCAGCAACCTTAGGCTCACTGTATAGGAGACCATTCTCCCAGTAGATCAGATGTGACCCGGACTGATTACCAGCTGCCTGGTCTGCAGCCTGCCGCCGCAGACCCTCCAGAGTAGGGCACTCGTTCTGCTCCCTGCAGAACTCCTCCCTGGTGGGACCCCTTCTTGCTGCCAATGGGTCAGCTCAGAGATGTCTCCCAGTTCAGCTACCTGCTCCCCTGTAGGCACCGGGGCATCCCCTCGAGGTCCGCCTCCTCCCGGTCCGTGGGAACTTCGGGGGCCGATTTCCCGCGCCCCCTGCCCGTCCTCTTGGCAGGAACTTGGGCCATTGTTCCAGGCTCCAAGTCCTCTTGATCACCCTTTCTGGCTGCCATTGACCGAGTAGACATGCATGCCCACTCTGGCACCCCAAGCATCTCCAAGTGAGACCTGAGCTCAACATCCTTCCATAAGGACTGCTCCAGGTCGTTACCTAGCAGACAATCTACAGGCATGGTAGGGCTCACAACCACCCTCAAGGGACCTGAGACCCCCCCCATTCAAAGGGAACCTGCGCCACCATACACTGGCGCTCAGAGTTGTCTACAGCAACTACCTACTACAACTAGACAAACACATCGAAAACTTCAACCTACTTGATCCCTTCTCAATCCGGCTTCAGGAACAGGCTGCAGCACCGAAACGGCACTGCATCACTGCCACCGATGACATCCGGACCACTCGCTTGATAATGGCAAGTCAGCTGCCTTCTTATCCTCCTCGATCTCTCCGCAGCGTTCGATACGGTCAACCACGACAGCCCTACTCAATACGCCTTCAGGACTCGCTTCGGGACCTCAATGATACCGCCCTACAACTGGTTACGTCCTTCCTACCTACAACACCGAACTCAGCAAATCAAAATTCAAAACTGTCTCTCTAACCCCACTCCTGTCTCCCTTGGAGTCCCACAAGGGTCTATTCTCTCTGCCCTCCGCTCTTTAACCTCTTTATGGAACCCCTCACCCTCGTTCTTAAACAAGCAGGCATCAACTACCACCTCTACGCCGACGACACCCAAATCTATTACAAGATTAAAACTCATGCAGACATCTTACACCTGAACAACACCCTCACCAAAATTCAGACCTGGTTCCACTCCAATCATCTCAAACTTAACCCTAATAAAACTGAAATCATTCTCTTCTCCCCTAAAAACAACCCTCTCCCCGTTCAATCATGGATCTCTGACCTTAACGCACTCAACTGCTCATTCACCTTGTCCAACTCCGTCAAATCTCTTGGTATCTCTATCGACAACACCCTAATCCTTAACGTCCACATCAAAAACTCTGCTAAAGAGCCCTCCTCACTCTCCGTCACCTCAAGAAAATCAAACCCTTTATACCCACAGATGATTTTAAACATGTTGTTCAGTCACTTGTTCTTTCACGTACTGATTATGGCAACGCCATCCTCAACGGAATCCCCAAGGTCCACCTTGCTCCAGATCAAAGCTGTGCTCAACCTTGCCGCCAGGCTCATTACAGACTGCAAACGCCTCGATCACATATCCCCGGCTCTAAGATCTCTTAAATGGCTCCCTATCGAAGGCAGATCTGCATATAAACTGCCTGCATCACTCACAAAGCCCTCCACCAAAACACTCCACAGTACCTCTCCAGAAACTCCTCATTGCGGGCACCAGACGACCCCTGAGAAGCACCAACTCCCTCCTCCTTATACCACCACTGCATCAAAGACAGCTACACAATCACGCTCCTTCTCTGGGAGCGCCCCTATCATCTGGAATGCCCTCCCAAAAACCTACGCTGCAACCCCTCCTATTTCAGCTTCAAAAGACCTCAAAATCCACCTCCTCAACTCTTATTGGGGATCCTAACCTGTGACCTCCACTCGATCTCCAATCTCACCATATTATATTAGTCCAGTAATATTTGTCCATTTCATGAACATCATCGGCCTAATTACTTGATATGTATTGCTTCTGCCCATGTTTATCTATTTGATTCATTTATCTAACTGTTTGTTGTTTATCTACTTGATTTGTATATTTCACATGCTGTTATCATTATCTTTTATCCACTTATACGCCATGTTTGGCCCAATTATCACTAGGGGTCCGAACCTGCGACCTGCAACTGATCCCCAATCACCATGTTACATTTTGTTCAGTATTATATGTCCATCCCCGAACATCATATACCTAGTTACTTGAAGTGTATAGCTCTTGCACCTGTATATTCACTTTGTTTTTGTATATTTCACACGTTGTTTCTTTATCTCTTCATCTATTTGTATGCCATGTTTGCGCTATATTATCCTCTCATGTAAAGCGCTCTGATACCTCTGGGTCAAGCCAGCGCTATATAAAACTTTCAAAATAAAATAAAAATAAATACTTGGTGGAATGCCCCTGGGACTACCTGCTTCTCAGAGACCAGGTGACACCGGACTGAGGTCACACTGGCTCCAGTATCTCTGAGAGCCTCTACCCTTCTCCCATTAATGGTCACCCAGGTGCAATATTTCTTTGTGTTAGGGGGCACCTGGTTTCCTGGGACCATCTCACTGTCCCCTAGTGAGACGAGGGTCATTTCTGCGGGATCCCCACCCTCCTGTGGGCACCCCTCCTCCCCAAGCGCTACACTGGCCAACACTTTGGACTGTCCACCGGTGGGTGGCTGTGTCCCCTTTGGGCACTTGGGGTCCCCCTTCAAGTGACCTACCTGGTCACATGCATAACACTTGCGGGGGCCGGTCTCAACAGGCTTTCCTGTAGAGACCCCTTTGTTCTTATCACCTGGGGGATGGGAACCTTTACCCTGGGTACTAGTTTGGGGCCCTTTAGAGAACTCCTGTGCTTTACCCTTGTCCCCCCACTTTTCTGCTGGGGACCCTGCCCACCTTTGGCTGAGTCTCCCCAAACGCTTTCTTGTGGACCCTGGTACTCACCCAGCGGTCCGCCTCCATAGCAAGCTTCCTGGGGTCAGTTAGCTTACTATCAACTAGGTGCTGGCGCAGATCTGCAAAACATAGACTAGACAAGTGCTCCCATGCAATCAAATTGTAGAGACCCTGAAAATCTGTTACATTACTGCCCTTCACCCAACCATCCAGCGACCTACAGAACATATCCACACATTCCAACCAAGTGTTGGCCTCAGACTTTTTACTGGACCTAAACTGATCCCTGTACTTCTCAGGAGTGAGCCCATACCTAGTGAGGAGAGCGTACTTCATGTCAGCATAGGTGAGGTCCTGCCCCTTACCCAAAGCTATCAGGGTATCCCTAGCTTCTTCTGGAAAGAGAGGCCACAACCCTGCCCCCCAGTTCCTTTCAGGGACCCCATTCATATGAATAGACGACTCGTACCCTTGAAACCACCTTTGTATGTCATCACCCTTTTTGTACTCTTTACCTACATTCTTGGGGATGTGTACAATCCTGTCTGTGTGTGCTGAAGCGTTGCTGCCACCATCTGAGCCGGTTCTACTCTTTAGCTCCAGCTCCTTGATAATTCTCTCATGATCTAACATCATCTTCCTTTCCTCCATGGCTATTCTCTTGTCTTCCCTCTCACTTTCTATTCTGAGTTTCTCCAATTCAAACCTCCTTGCTTCCCGCCTGTCCTCCAGCTCCTCTGGGGACAAGCTACTGCTGCCTGGCCTGGAGGGCTCCCTCCTCCCAAAAGCACATCCACCCTAGGAACAGGCTCCTCCACCTCTCCACTGAGATCACCAGATTGCTCACTGGCATGTCTGGCTGCTACCCAGGCCCTCAGCGCCTTTTGTAGCTCATCCTTCCTGGTGAGGCCTCTGACCTGGACTTTCAGGTTCTTGCAAATCGATTTTAACTCCTTGACATTGTAGGCTTCCAATCGATCCTCCTCAAAGGCAATTTCTACTGATGCAATTGATGATACTATAGATTCAGGCATGTTGAAGTAGCAAGTTCAAACTGGCAAGATCAAAAATAGGCCAAAAAGAAAAAGAACCTGTATGTGGTACGTAATGGTCTGCGATATGGTAGTAGTGCACACCAATCACTGTAAGTCAAGTGCAAACACAAGTCCTATCCTCACCGCTGACAACCAATGTTAGAAATGGGGGTCTCTAGTTGGCAAGGGCTTGCACCTTTGTCCAAGTAGGGACCCTTCTTCCTAGTCAGGATAAGGGAGTTACACTCCTAAAATAACCCCTGCTCACCCCCTTGGTAGCTTGGCACGAGCAGTCAGGCTTATCTTAGAGGCAGTGTGTAAAGCATTTGCACATAACCAACAGTAATACAGTGTAAGCACTACAAACGGACACCACACCAGTTTAGAAAAATATCCAATATTTTTATATACTTAAAACAAGACCAATACGATAAAAATCCACAGTACAGTACTTTAAAAATCTTCAGTTATCACAGTGTCCTTAAAAACAGTTCCTTGATGTCGATAGCTCCGTCCGGGGCTATCACGGCGTCGTGAACAAACAAATCCAAACAGTTCTGGCTGACCGCGGCGTCGCGGGTCAGCTACGGTGTCGGGAAGACCCGCAAACAGTACCTTTCAGAAATGCAGGGCGTCGATGACCTCGCGGTGAGCTTCCGAACACACGGCGTCCGCAGGCGTCGGTTCCGGAGGTCGGTGCAGGCGTCGTCGGGGCCCTCGAAGTCACACGCGTTGCAGATCAATTTCCTCTCTGTTGGAGTCAGGAGCGCTGGCGTCGGCAGGCGTCGGGTGCTGCGGTGCGAAGTGCAGCGGTGCGGCGTGCGGTGCCCTCAGGTCGCGGTGCGAGCAGCGGCTCGGTGGCGGCGTCAGATGGCGTCGTCGGTGAGACCAGGGTCGCGGTGTGAGATGAAGGCGGTGCTCGTCACGGTGCTGGCAGGTCACGGTGCAGCAGCGGCGTCGTCGTTGCTGAAGCGCTGTCGTCAGCTGACGAACTGGAGTCGATGGCACCGGCGTCGGTAGGCCAAGGCTGCGGTGCGGGATGAGGGCGGTGCGTCGTGTAACTTTACGAGCGGTGCCCTCGAACCACGGTGCAAGCAGCGGCGTCGAGTCCGGCGTGGAGCGGCGTCGTCGGGGATACCAAGGCGTCGTCGTGAAGCGAGGCGGTGCGGAGTGCGGTGCCCACAGGTCGCGTTGCGAGCAGCGGCTCGGTGGCGGCATCAGCAGGCGTCGTCGGTGAGACCAGGGTCGCGGTGCGGCGTTGCGGCGGTGCCCTCTGCGGTGCCTTCAGGACACGGAGTCGGCAGCGGCGTCGTAGACGGCGTCGGGCTTGAAGTCTTTGCTGTTCCTGAGACTTCTTGAACAGGGAGCAAGCTCTACCTCAAGCCCTTGGAGACACTCACAAAGTAGATTGCAGAAAGTTCAGTCCAGTCCTTTCACTGCCCAAGACAGAAGCAGCCACTGCAGGCCAACACAGCAAAGCACACAGCAAAGTGGTAGTTCCTCCTCACAGCTTCTCCAGCTCTTCTTCTTGGCAGTCTTCTTGATCCAAAAGAGTTCTAAAGTTCTGGGGTTTGGGTCCCCCTTTTTATCCTCAATTTCTCTTTGTTCTCTGAAGGCAGAGAGGCCTTTGCCTAGTCCAAACCAGTTCTGGTCAGTCCTGGAGCACTTTGTTGACAAGACTCCTTCTTTCCTTTTGCAGTGTAGGCCAGGGACATCAGACACACCACAGGAGGTGGAGCCAGCATTGTGGAGGGAAGGCACAGCCCTATTCAGGTCCCAGGTGCAACTCCTCCCACCCATCTACATGTAGATCTTGCTATTCAGCCCTGTGCTGACTCACCTGTCTCCTGGAATCCCCCAGCCCCTGTCACTCACACTCCAGACAAGGAATACACAACCTAGCAGAGGCAGGCTTGGATGGTTAGACAAGAAAATACCTACTTTCTAAAAGTGGTATTTTCAAACACAGAATGTTAAAACCAACTTCACTAAAAGATGCATTTTATCATTCTGAGTTCAGGCATACTAAACTCGAATTTCTACCATGTTCCCTGGGTCAGTTAGGATCATAGGATGTAATAATCAAAACTGCCCATTCTGGCCTATGGGGAACAGGTAGCCTTGCAATAGTGAAAAACGAAGTAGGCTGTATTTCACTATCAGGACATGCCACACACACCAGGGCATGTCCTACCTTTCACATACAATGCACCCTGCCCACAGGGGTACCTTGGGCCTACCTTAGGGCGACTAACATGTAGAAAAGGGAAGGTTTAGGGACTGGCAAGTGTGTGCACTTGCCAAGTCGTCATGGCAGCCCCAGGCTGCGCACAGGCTCTGCAATGGCAGGCCAGAGTTACACTTTACGGGCTGTTTGCGTGGGTGGCACAATCTAGTGCTGCAGCCCACCAACAGCATTTGATTTATAGGCCCTGGCACTCGCAGTGCAATTTACTAGGGACTGACACATAAATCAAAATAGGCCAATCATGGAAACACCAATCCATAACACATTTTCTACAGGAGCACTTGCACTTTCCCACTGGACAGCAGTGAGGAAAGTGCGCAGAATCATTACACCAGCAAAAACAGAGTCAAAACCAGGAGGTCAGAAAGCAAAAAGTCAGGGGAAACACGCCAAAAGATGCCAAGTCTAACACCTATTTTCCAAGTTCTTGCATTTTTCTTGGAGGCTAATTTGTTGATCCTCTAGTTGAATAATCCATTTCTGCTGGGCTTTACATTCCTCGGATTGCTTTTCTAGCATTTTTTCAGTCTGCGGTACGTGTTCCTCGAGGTCGACATCCCGCTGGAGGGCGCGGAGGACGGGCCTAAGGTCCTTTTTCACCCCCTGATGTCGTCCCTGATGTCCTGGACCAGTTGGAGACGAAATAATGGAATAATGGAATAGTAATGGGTTGCTCATCTTCCCCCGATGTGGCTGTCGTCCCATCTGCTGCAGGGGTTTGTGGAGTTGTGGTGCAGGAGTTGCTTTGGGATGGGTTCTGGAGGAAAGATTTAATGGAAGAGTCTTTTTTGTTGCACCCTTCTGCCATTGCGTCAGAGTCCAAGATCGGGTTGTGTGAGGCAAGGTCCTGGGGACAGTGAGGCCAGCTTGGGTGTTGTACGCCCATAAAAGAGTGTATACCAGAGCGACAGGGCTGGGTAGGCAGAACGGTGGGGCTAGGTAGGAACAAAGGGTCTTGCATGATAAATGGTATGGGCTGTCGTCTGGTCTCGCCACGAGGAAGGCTGCCTACTCAGAGACCAGGCAGACGGCAGGTTGGGGTGCCTCTGCTCGCAGTGTTCTTATTGCCAGGAGGAAATGCACAGGGATTGCAGGCCTCACCTGATCAGTGGTAATGTATCACAGCCCCTTGTAAGAGGCAAGCATTACAGCCCAAGCCCCCAAACTGGAAGAGCCTGTAAAAATGACTCAGGACTCTCAGGGGTCAAAAAGTTTCAGGGGCCGGCAGCCGCTTGTGTTGGCAGTGTTCCCAAGGGAGTCGGAGACAACTGGTGCTACCCATGGGCCCTCAGGGGCAGGCGCCTGGCCATTCGCATTGAAAAGGGGGAAAGGGGCTAAGGGTGTAAGTAGGTGACCCACTGGGCTCCATGGGACCGCAAGGTTTGCAAGGCTTGGGGGCTTTATTGCACCAACCAGAAGCCGCTGCCCCCAAGCATTTCCCAGAGGCATATGGTGCAGTGCATGCCGGGCCTGGTGCAGTTCATGGGGCCCAGGCCTGAGCTGCATGCCAAAGATCTGCGGCGGCAGTGCGGCCACCCAGGTTCTGAGGCACTCAGGCACCCGGGCGGTATTTCATAGGTGTCAGAGGTCCAGCGGGTGTATGGAGGAATGAGGATGTAGAGTCCCCCCAGCATCGGTCTGGGTTCCATCATGGAGGGCTGCATGGAGCGTTGAAAGGCTGGACCAGCAGTTCTCACGGGCCCGGGCCAGATCTAATGATATGGAGGCACTTTCATGCTTGCTGAGGGCCCTGTCGGAAATCATAGGATGCGGGGGCACCCCGGATCCTACGAAGCAGATGTGGGTCCCCGGAGAGAGGGGCGTCCTTCTTGGATGTGTGGCTGGGAGGGGAACACAGCAATCACGCATCTGCCATCTTTGTGGACTTGGCCATGTCCCCCTTACCTAAATTTAATTGTGGAAAAAGCTGGTAAAAACTGGGACCAGTGGACGTTTGTGCAAAAATCACCAAAATCCACATACTGTGCCCCACTTTGACTGCTCAAATTGCAATAGGTGCTATTTTTCACACTACTTCAATTCTGACCCTGGGGTGTCGACTTTTTAATAGATGCCATCCATAGTACACCTCCCTCAGTGGTTCTCGTGATCAAGGCATAAGACTCATGTGATAGTGCTAAAACTGATGCAAATGCAATTTGTGAACATTTAGTACAGTGTAGACTGGCAATATCGAATCCCGAACATCGAAAGGACAGAAGATAAGCTGCTATACATTTTCTATATCTAACACTACATATACGCATGTTGGTAATATATATATGCAATATAAATGTAACATATATATAAGGTACGTAGATGTTGAGTTAAGAATAGTAAATCCTAACCTCCCCATATGCACTAACCTGTCAATATTTTCTCCCTTGTTATAGTTGTTACTATATTCTGTCCTGGTTGATGTTCGGGATATGATATTCCCAGCCACACTCTTTTAGCACTGGCATGAACAAGTACTACTAAGCCCCACCGGACCTATGGTGCTTGTTTGTGCACGCCCATGAAGATGGGGCCGAACCAACAGAACATAACGTAAGCTGAAACAGCCCCACTGCAAACACCATGGTTGACCGATCAGTTACAACAATGAGCAACAGCAGAATGCTAAAGAAAGTGCTACCAACGAAAAACAATGCCTAAACAGCACAGACCAAGCTAACAAAAAACAATGACTTTGATTAATAGGCCAAGAGAGAATGACATTACATAATAGCTACTTAAAAATGCTTTAAGGTGTTCTTGCCTACCACCATGTCCTTGGCAGTGAGGGCCATAAACCATTTAGGAAGGAGGGCAGCCTCCAGGGTCAAAGCATCTCACACCTCCCAGCAGCCTCCTTAAAAGGCACACTTAGCAACATGGTGGAGACAGTTCCAATCATTTATATGGGAGTCAGACGTTGTAATTTGTTTCATTAAATTCTTCCAATAATTTACAAAAAACATCCAATAATGTGAAAATGATGTCTATGTGGCCGACAATTTATTAAGCATATTTCTTTATTGGTAAACATCTAATGAGTTCCTTTGATTAGGACAATGTCCTGCATTACCTGGAACATCATCTCAAGTATTCTTCCTACAGGATCTTCTATGTTAGTTTCATCTTTTCTATTGTGAATAGTATCCTTAGATTTTTGAGTTTTAGTGGGATCTGGTTTCATTTCATTTCCATTCATGTATGCATTTGTTTAGTCAGAATAATTTAAATTCCATCAAATAATACATACAGTAAAGGCTACCATTTGATAAAATACACAATTAAGATTACAATAAATATTCACCAAAACAGATAATAAATACATTTGACAGTAATTAAAACAAGCATTTGCAATGCAATAGGTCTCGCATTTGCAAGAGTTTGAGCGATTGGCATTGTAAATTACAATGCCTTTTATTTATGTGTTTTGAAAATCTGCAAGCGGTGCGTAGACACACACTTTGTACTTATAGTCGTTGCTTACGAGAAGCAAGGCTGGCAGTAACTGCGCCTCTTAACTGCCAGTCTTGCTTCTCGTAAGCAAGGACTATAAGAACAAAGTGCGTGTTCACGCACCGCTTGCAGGTTTACAAAAAACATAAATTAAAGGCATTTTCATTTACAATGCCAATCGCTCAAACTCTTGCAAATGCGAGACCTATTGCATTGCAAATGCTTGTTTTCATTTCCTATTGAAAGTCACGTCTGTGCCAGCAGCTTCTATGGTAAGACCTTTTATCGCCCTCTACCGACAATGCCAGGTATTATCCCGTCACTGGGAGGCGCGCTTGCATGCACGGGTTACTCATCATTGTAGACATTTTAGCTAATGCCAGCCACACTGTTGCGAGCAATTATATTTTGGTGACGTGCTTGGAAAAAAACCCTAGGCAACGCAAAGTGTGTTACGATGGAAGTCTTGTTTTCCAATTCCTAGTTTACATAGATAGAAAAAAAATCAAAAGTCATGTCAAATACAGAACAAGGTCTACAGTATGGAAGAATAGGTAAAAATTGCCGCCGCACTCATGGAAAGTAGATTGGTGCAGATGCGCACGAATTCTTTAGGACACTACTGCGGGATAAGCCTTTTTGTACACTGGACAATAAAAGTGGGTGTGGGGGTCGGGGGGTAGGGGCTGTTAAAAATGCACCTAAAAATCTATAGACAAAATAGGCACTAATAAAACGGTTATTAGAGCCCTCGTGAACTCAGGGGAACACCATGTTCTTGCTTCCGGCTTTCTTTTTACAACTCATTGCTTCCAGGTTTGTTAGTGCCATTGCTTCAATTGTAATTAACCTTGACTACAACTTCCAGAGTGCCTTAGGATGTTAAAGAAAAGGTTAGGGTTTGAGACTATTGCCCCTAGTGTCATCGAACCAGCTGATAACGTTGACACTTCCAGTGTACAATCGGACCCAACGGGAACTGGCTCCGTAATAATGATTTTAAAGCCCCAAAGCCGAAGTAAATTATATTTGTAGTTGGTCAGTTGGAATTTCAACCAGGGTGTAAAGCAGACTTCCTCACAAATATTTTTCTAAAAAACAAAAGTGCAACCTCGCCTTAGTAGAAAAAAACACAAAAGTCCTAAATCGTTAGCAGTGGCGAAGCAGCGGTCCACTCGAACAATTGGACACGACTGAAAACTCCATATGCATTTCTGAAGAAAATTGCAAACGCATATTTCGAAACTCCACACACATTTATAACGAGCCATCTGGTTTCCATTATCGCGCCCGTGTCTGGGCACGATAATTGAAACCACATGGCCTATTGGTGTCTATTACGCGCACCAAGCGCGTAATAGACACCAATAGGCCATGGGCGGAGCAATGCGCCCGCCTTTGGCCAATTGCGTGCAGTCTTTTACAAAAAGACGCATGAAAAGGCCAATGGCTCCTCAAGACCTGGCTCTTCGATCAGTAGCAGCACCACCCCCCTCTTCCCCCAGCGCCTTGAGACCCTCGCGGGTATGTAGTGCGCTTTATAAGTGACATGATTGATTGATTGATTGATGGTGTAGCACAAAAGGAATCGCACACGCACGAGCGTGTGCGATTCCTAGGTCAGTGCTAAATCCCCGTTTTTCCCCTACAAAATGTCTCGCGCTGCGCGAGCACTGCTACGCAGTGCAACGCTAGGCGCGAGTCCTAAAAACCAATCTACTTCAGTGCTATTGCCTCAAGGAAGCAACATAGCTGGAAACCTACAAACCTATTAAAATAATGGGAATGGGGTTTGCACTGTGCAAATCGTTGGTGCAAATTCAGTACAAGCTGCTCTTCAGTGGATGGCACTTTCTCTTGAATTGAGGTTCATCATCAACTACTCAACGGTATATCAATAATCACCTTAAAAAAGCATTGTTCTTTATAATCCAAAACGAGTCAAAATAGCAAATAAAAAGGCAAGTTATTTAAACATTGTTACATGCAAATCGAATAAGATTCAGTTTCCCCTCAAGGGAAATTTCCTAATCAATGCTTAGGATTCGAATGAGGTTGAGGAAGGTAAGCAGTAGGTGTCAGCACGTAAATCCTCTAAAGGCAGAATCAAATACAGGTTTATTCTGTGAATGAAGAATGGATTTGCTCAGGAGTCTAACTCTTTGAGCAGAAGCAAAATAGGATGTACAGTCTCAAAAGAGTAGAAAGGGACATCTGCTTTCAAGCACGTGAGAAAGGTTATCTGACTCTAACTAGCTCAGCAATGCACAATTAGAACATACAATTTCTCAGCAAAATGTAAAACGTCCCATGATCAGGATTGAATATTATCCGTTAAGGAAACTTTGCCCGTCTTCTCAGCCACCGCACAATGGAAGTTTACAGCTGCACTGCCTTCAGGAGATATCCCGTAAAGGATGATACATCTCAGTCAGCCTGTCCCCAGCACAGGTTTGGGGATTCATTATTCAACTTTCAGTGAAACTCACATGGATAAACACTTCTCACAAAAACCAAAACAATTGTAATAATTGACTTATTTCAAGCTACTGCAGCTCAACTCCACGAACGAGAAAAAGGGGAGACAGAATCACAACAGCCAAAATGCACATTTTCAATGTTAGCATGAGTTGTTAAACTGAGGCCTATATTAACTATGGTTATCTTAGCGTGAAATCTCTAACTATGGTCTACCTTAACGTGGGAATCACACTTTATATATATGAGTAAGTGATGTGCATTAATAAATATGTTAGACAAAACCAGAAATAGTGGCAGAGAGCCACCACACTCACAACTGAGTGACTCTTCTAGATAAGCGTCATCTTTTTCTTGATGCCATCAATACATAAACCAATAGAGTATTATAGCCTGTTGCCAAAGCCTATACCGGTTGCTAAAGGCCCTGACCCTCAGCAGCTGGGGCCTATAACGAGGGAGAGGGTCATTAACAACCAGTATAGTCCGAGGCAGAAGGGCTATGAGGCTATTAGAACATTCCAACCACTGAGAGTAAAAGGGTCTGTGAGGAGTTGACTTGGTATATGATGTCCACTAATTAAAGTGGGCACCTTGCACCAGTCCAAACAACCCTTATGGTGATTTAAGAGGTCAAAGATAACCTTAGAAAGCTATCCAAGTGGTAGTTGTGGAGAGCAGCCTTCAGGCTTAGTCTTGAAGGAATGTTAAGCAGCTTGTTTTACCAGAATGCAACCTTATTGTATTGGTTAAATGAAAGGAGAACCACACAGTAGTTATAAAAATATGTATTAATTAATATAACACACCTTAAATACCTCACAGTATCTGCTACACGCAGATAAACACAAAGCACACACTACTGTAGCACAGAAACAATCGTAAGTAGCACTAATACACGATGGACTCCAGGGGAAGACCAAACCAAATACTAAAATAGTGGTATAAGAACCACGACTTGAGTCAAGACAGTGTCTAGAGGTTGGAGAATCGCTGGGACCCCAAGGAACCACCCAAGGGGAGTAAGGAGGGACCCCACGGAGGATGGGTGCAGTGTGAGAACACGACCATGTGCTACGTACAATTCAATGGGAGAGTCGCGGTTGCAGTTTTAAAGTTTAAGGACCCTTCTCAGTGGATTACGAGGAAACCCTTTAGAACATAGGAGGTTGGAGAGCCACCCCACCCGTGGATACCGAAGTAGCAGAGTTACCTATCCCAGGGAAGCCAGGTGCATAGGGCTGAAGTGGCGTCGGAAACCGCCGTCGTTCTCAATGGGAGTCTTCAAAGAAATGCCACTGCTGGAAAGAAGAAAAGTGTCCGGTGGAACCCACAGGTGGATTCTTGATGGAAGGAACCTGAAAGCAGAGGGGACAGAGTCTGGGTCACTCAGGAGTGACCAGGGGCTCGGTAGACGAATGCCCACCGATGTCGGGTGCTTCAGTTGTGAAGATGGAGACCTTGACTCTACAGCTGCAGGGACCAGGAGACGTCGAGGACAGCCAGGAGCCAGATACAAGCTGTACCACAAAGGATGTCGAGTGCTGAGGGGTCAGTGTCCGGTGGGAGCACCAACAAGCCTTGGCAGCGGCAACCAATGAAGAAGGTCAAAGAAGGTTACGGTCTGGTCCAGCAAGGACCAGGAGACTCACCACGCCAAGGGGAGTCAGGGCAGCCCTGGAGCAACCTGGGGAGCCCAAGAAAAGAAAGCAGTGTTGTCCCTCAAGCGGACCCACAGGCCAAAGGCACAGGAGTCGCAAGGGGACCTCTAGCAATTTCACAAAGTCACAGCTTTCAGGGCACAGAGTGCAAGGAGGCCAAAGTCTTTTATACAAAATGTGCGCAGAGGTTGGGGCTATTGATATCCCAATGCACTTGGTTGGGGAACGCCAACAAGCATATGCACTTGCAAAAGTATGCAGTGCACAGGGGTTCAAGTTATGCAGTCCCCACGAGGGATACTGGCCTCAAACTCAGTGAGAGGGCAGCTAAACCTCAAAAAATGTAGGAACCCAGCTCCTGTGTTGCTGGAGCCTTTGAAGTCCTCAGGAGCTCAGGATCAGCAGACCAGTCAGTTGCATTATGGTGCCTGGGAATGCAGGGGAGTGACTCCTTCACCCCAAGGGAGATACTTCAGTTGTCCTTGATGCTCCAAAGGTCATGCACGGAGCCTGTATGGTGCACGGGCACAGACGATGCTTTGGACGGAGAGGGAGACGAAGTCGGGCCCAGTCGAAGTCCAGAGTGTCCAGACGGTCGAAGGTCAGTGGTTTCTTGATCATAATCTTGTCCATGTCGAATCTAGGGTCCTACAGCCAGGTAAGCCCTTTTGTACCCACGGGAGAGGATTGGACAGATTCAGGGGACCCTCCCAGGGGAGGGTCAGGACAGTGGGGAGGTTACTCCCATGTCCTTTGTCCAGTTTTATGCCAGAGCAGGAGCCAACGGCTCCCAGGACTGGTTTGAACTGGACTATGTACAGGGACACCAAATGTGCCCCTCGTGCAGACTTTCAGGCACTTTGGAAGTGCACCCACCCAGCTCCAATACACTAAATCCTGTCTGGGAGGTGGTCACACCTCCCTGTGACAGGATTCCAATTGTGCTGCCTTCCTCTGCTCAAGCTTGACTCAGCAGCAGGAGGGCAGAAATGTGTCTCTTGTCGGCAGCAACCATTTTGTGCTGTCCGGGTCGAGAAGGCTGGTCCCGGGAAGACCAGGGATCCCACGAAGCTTGCTTCTGAAGGGTGGAATCATACCTCCCACACCTATTACAGGTGTGGAGGTATGATTCCAAGGTGTTTGATACCAAACACAACATGGTTTGTTCCAGCCGTTTTAGAGATAGCATTTTACGTGAGCATATAATGCACCTCTACCTATATGTCTGGCTGCGTCACCGACAACCCGGGAGAATGGTCTCCGAAGGCTGCAGGGGTGTTCTGCTCATGCAAGGGCACCCTCTCACGTAAAGCCCAGCACGATGCCTTCAGGATTGTTAAGGCCTGCTACAGGGGTGACTTATAGGTGTAGTGACCTTTAGATATAGTAAACCTATATCTAAAGTAAGTGGTGCATGCACCATCTTACACAGGCTGCAATGGCAGGCCTGTAGTTCCATTTTGCATGGCCTCTCATGGGTGGCATAATACATGCTTCAGCCCATGGGAGGCCTCTGGGGTACCTATGCCCTGGGTACATGTGTACCATATACTAGGGACTCACAAGGGTACCCCAGTATCCAATCTGGAGTGTACCTAAGTACATGCATAACATTTGAAGGAGAAAGCAGATAGCCTGGGGTCCTGATTAGCAGGATCCCAGTCAGACTAGTCAAAACAGTGTAACATCAAGCAAAAAGTGCGGGTAACCATAAGAAGCAGATCCTACTTTCCTACACACCCCCACCCCCCAAATGTGAGGAGATGAAACTAACCTTGCCCAGTTGAGTCTTCATTTACTATGTGGAAATATCTGGAGAGTCCATCTGCATTGGCATGGTTACTCCCAGGTCTATGTTCCACTGTATAGTCCATCCCATGTAGGGAAATGGACCACCTCAAAAGTTTGGGGTTTTCACCCTTCATCTGTTTTAGCCATAAGAGGGGCTTATGGTCTGTCTGAAAAATGAAGTGAGTGCCAAACAAGTATGGCCTCAGCTTCTTCAGAGCCCAAACCACAGCAAAGGATTCCCTCTCAATGGCTGACCAACGTTTCTCTCTGGGGGTCAACCTTCTGTTAATAAAAGCTACTGTTGATCCTGACCCTCTGCATTAAGTTGTGACAACACAGCCCCTACCCCCAACTCAGATGCATCTGTTTGGACAATAATTTGTTTGGAATAGTCAGGACTTTGCAGAATGGGAGCAGTGCACATGGCCTGCTTGAGATCATCAAAGGCCTTCTGACAGCTAACTGTCCACTGAACTTTCTTGGGCATTCTCTTGGAAGTAAGATCATTCAAGGGAGTCACTATAGACCCATATCCTTTTACAAATCTTCTGTAGTACCCAGTCAGGCCCAAGAAAGCTCCGACCTGAGTCTGGGTAGTGGGAGCAACCCAGTCCATGATGGTCTGGATTTTGCTCTGTAATGGTTGAACCTGGCCGCCACCCACAAGGTGGCCCAGGTACACAACCTTACTCTGCCCTATCTGACACTTGGTGGCCTTGATAGTGAGACCTGCTTTATGCAGAGCCTCCAAAACCTTCTTCAGGTGGACCAGGTGATCCTCCCAGGTGGAGCTAAAGACAACTATATCATCAAGATATGCTGCACTATAGGCTTCCAGACCTGTAACTACTTTATTCACCAGCCTTTGGAATGTGGCAGGTGCATTTTTCAAGCCAAAGGGCATTACAATAAATTGATGATGCCCACTAGGGGTTGAAAATGCTGTTTTGGGTTTGGCATCCTCAGCTAATATGATCTGCCAGTATCCAGCAGTGAGGTCAAATGTGCTCAAGAACATGGCTGAGGCCAAAGGGTCAATGAGCTCACCTGCCCTAGGAATAGGATGAGTATCAGTCCTAGTGACTGCATTGAGCCCCCTGTAGTCCACACAAAACCTCATTTCCCTCTTACCACCCTGGGTATGAGGTTTGGGTACCAGGACCACTGGACTAGCCCAAGGGCTATCCGAGGGTTCAATTACTCCCAATTCCAGCATCTTTTGGACCTCAGTCCTGATGCAATCTCTGACATGGTCAGGCTGCCTGTAAATCTTATTTTTAACAGGTAGACTCTCACCTGTGTCCACTTCATGGGTACACCAAGTGGTCTGACTAGGAGTCAAAGAAAAACATATGTCTGTATTGATTGAGGACTTTCCTGCAATCAATCTGCTGTTGCTCAGTGAGGCTGCCTGCCAAGGCTACTCCATCAACTGAGCCATCATCAGGGTTCTGTGAGAGGAGGTCAGGGAGTGGGTCACTCTCTTCCTCCTGTCCCTCATCAGTAGCCATGAGCAAGCCCATGTCTGCCCTGTCCACATAGGGTTTGAGCCTGTTTACATGGAGCACCCTATGGGGCTCCTAGGAGTTCCAAGGTCCAGCAAGTAGGTGACCTCTCACTTCTGCTCAAGAATAGTATGGGGCCCACTCCACTTGTCTTGGAGAGCTGCTGGGGCCACAGGCTCCAACACCCATACTTTCTGTCCTGGCTGATAAACAGTCAGTACAGCCTTTTGGTCATGCCAAGCTTTTTGCAATTCTTGACTTGCCTCATGGTTATTGCTGGCCTTCTTCATGTACTCAGCCATCCTGGAGCGGAGAACAAGTACATAGTCCACAATGTCTTGCTTAGGTGGTTTGGGAGGTAACGCCCATCCCTCCTTCACTAAACACAGGGGACCCCTAACTGGTTGCCCAAACAAAAGTTCAAAAGGGTTGTAGCCAACCCCCTTTCTTTTGTGGGACCTCTCTGTAGGCAAAGAGAAGGCAGGGCAACAGGACATCCCATTTTCGCCTAAGATTTTCTGGGAGGCCCATGATCATGCCCTTTAGGGTTTTGTTGGACCTTTCAACCAACCCATTGCATTGTGGGTGATAGGGTGTGGTGAACGTGTAGTTCACTCCACACTCCTTCCACATTGCAGTGATATAACTGGACATGAAGTTTGTACCTCTGTCAGTTAAGACCTCCTTAGGGAAACCCACTCTGGAAAAAATTCCCAGGAGGGCCCTGGCCACCACAAGAGCTGTGGTGGTTCTAAAGGGTATTGCTTCTGGATATCTAGTGGCATGGTCCACCACCACTAGTCTGTAACTGTGCCCAGATGCAGTAGGAGGGTTCATGGGACCAATTATGTAAATCACAACCCTCTCAAAGGGAACCCCCACCACAGGTAATGGTATGAGGGGGACCTTTGTGGTACCACCTGACTTACCACTGGCTTGACAGGTGGTACAGGAGCAACAAAACTCCTTGGTGTCCTCAGACATGTGAGGCCAGTGAAAGTGAGGGACAAGCCTGTCCCAAGTCTTACTTTGGCCTAAATGTCCTGCTAAGGGGATGTCATATGCCAAGGTGAGTAGGAAGCTCCTAAACTTCAGAGGTATGACCAACCTCCTGTTGTCACCAGGCTTGGGGTCCCAAAGATCTTAAAAGTACTCTTGACATATAATAGCCATGGCACAGTGAGGGTATGATCCATATTCATAAGGATTAGGGGTGTGTTCTGTACTTCTTGAGCATTTTAATTGGCCTATAGCCAAGCCCACATATGTGCACATATTAAGCCATGCTCCAAATTTATATTCTTCACTTACTAAAGGTTTTATTTAGAGTTCAGCAGAGCGGGACATCCACTAAAAAGTGTTAGACGTCTCCTCAACCATATTTAGAGCGCTACTGACATTCTTAAAATAGTGGGTGCGACATTTTTCAGTTTTTGAATGATGTTGCACATCCACCCAATTCTAAATAAGGACCTAAACATATTCAGGGGAGCTGACTGTGGCAATTGACACCATGTCCATAGAAACACATTCTTTGCTAACAGCAACACTTTAGTGTTCAAATGGCCCCATATCGCTATCTAGTGACAAGGTCCTGAAAAGTTGAAAGAGGCTGATAATGGTCATTGGGGCAATCAAAAATTCAGGATCATTATTAAATTACTAGAATTGCTTAATACATTAGTACTCTTTTTTCACTAACAGATTGGCAACCAGCTTCGAAAAGAACTGCAGAAAAATGTTGAATACGTTTTTAAGAACCAAGCTGTGGCAAAATTCGTTTGTGAGGACTTTCGAAGACCTTCCATTTAAAATTGGGTTTGATTAGTACAAGAGGGCTGGCGTTGAGTGAGTGCTTCCCTGAGTCAATGCAGTCCTACTATTGTCCTGTCAATATTGAGTCCACCGAACATGTCTGGATACCTTGCTGTAGTGAAGGGTGGTTGTCACAAGTAGCCATTCGGTCCTGTAACAAAGAATTGGGGGTATGAAGTGTCAGATGACATGACATTCTGGGCAGCTGAAACTGGAAGTGACATTTACGTATGTTAGCTTCATTCACATTTTCCAGCTGAATGCAAAAATGTCAATGGTGCATGCCATTCACTCCTCAAACTTTCACACATACAAGAAAAAAAATAAGATTTCAAACGAAATGGGAAGGTTAACCTACTGGGAATTCAAACAAAAACAAGGAAGGACACAGGGTTAAGGTTAGATCAGTTTCATATTTTGCTCTCTCCAGATAGTTGCTCTTAAAAAACAACTCATAATGTGTGCATACTTCCATTTTATAGTAAGAGTCATGAGTTATCTATTTGGTGTTTAAATCAAAATGAGATTGCAAAATTGCATACTTATCAAATCCTAAAACTGCCCTCTGACTTCAAATTATTATTTAAGCACCTTATTTAGAAGATTCTGGGTGTCTACGAGCTTTTCGTTCAACTTTTTATCTTAGGCATTGGGTCAGGATAGCTGTGACTGTGAAAGGTATGTGGAAGTCGGGCAGTGTATGTTTGTTCAGTGTTTTTATCAACGTAAAACAAATAAAATGTGTTTATAAGAAATAAATCTGAATCCGTGTGACAGAGTAATTCTGTGGATGTAAATTTACGACAATATTTAGCACTCATTGAAGTCCACGTGAAGGACCCTATATTATATTATCATTATTATTATTATTATTATATAGTAAGAAGGGACTATTATCTGCCTCTCCAGCGTCCCAGGAATCTGTCTATCCATTCTAAGCCCATTTGGTGTGGTATCATAGTTTGAGCGTCATTTTCAGTGGCCTCTTATTTGTCAGAGGTAGTTACAGCATTGATGCCCACAGGAATTCTGTTACCTTGGTGACTCTTACACTGATTTTGGCATAGTCCCAATTCTCATGCAGTGCACTGGTATTCTAGAATTACCTCAACTCTAAAGACTAGCCTGCCGCACTAATGTTCAAGTATAACAATAAGGTATTAGTTGGAACTGTTATAAAATGTATGGCTAATAACTTTAGGCTCCTTTTCAAAAAGAGGAACTAAAATGTATTCTCTTTGAGCTGACGTAGTCCTGGGTGCTATTTCAGTGGTGACAATTCCCAACCCCTACTTATTGTTTGAACCGGTTACGAAAGTTTTTGTCTCAGCAATCCCTCCTATCTTTGAATGTATACACCCCTGAAGTAGATTTTATCTTTGTCTAAAGATGGTGAACTCCAGAATCTCTTTTTGTTTATTTTGTAGGGCCAAATCTGCTAGCCCTGCTACCATTTCTTCTGTGCCACTCAATTCGGACATAAAGGTTTTACTGTGTGATGCATAAAATTCATTCTCTAGCACTGGATCTTTCATAGTCACATGCTTGAATATTCACCGTCAGGCTGGAATCACTCAGTAGTCAGTGTTAAGATGGCACTCTGTGTATATATTCACACTCACATACAGTTGAAACAGTCATAGACCATATGTAGTCTGTCCACCTCAGTATGTGGCCCAAACTCTGGTCAATGACTTAGAGAGACTCGGCGCTCCAACTTTCCAGAGACACCAACGGTCAGATTTTCTGCTGCTTGTCAAGCTGACTATAGTGAACCTTGCATGCAACTTTTTCTTCTGAAATCTTATTAGTTTACTTGCTTTTGTACCTGGGTGACAAATCCCTAAAGTCCTTGATGGCGGACGCATCTGTAGGATCTCTCTTCAGGTCATATACTTCATGTGGTGGCAAAAAAATATACATGGAGTACCTCATAACACATGCATTTGTTACCTTTGCAAATCTGGCCATTTTGTTTCACTGTGTTGTCTGTCTGGCCTTCAGCTCAAAAAACCTCATTGACAGGAACAGTAGGCTTCTTGAAGGCCAGCAAGCTGATTTTTCAGGTGCTGGATCTGTGAAATGTGACTCACATCTCAGAACCTTCTGCACCTTTTCCTAAGATGCAGAAATCTGGCTCTGGTGACAGATTCTTGGAGAAAGGTAAGATTTCCAGGCTTATGGGCTCTACTTTGCTAGTGTGTCATTCGGGCCCTCGTCTTCATTTGCAACATTTGCAGTGACCAAAACCATGTATCTACCATTGATGATCTCCATAGCCTTAGCTTCTGCCTCTAAGCTGTTAACGACAACCCCTCTATCAACATCCACGTGTCATTGTTTGAAGTTTGCTAGTCAATGGCAGGCTTTCCAAACATTTTTACGACGATCACTTTGACTGTGCCACTGAGTGACTGCTTTTTCCAGTCTGCTGTACAGTCCACAGTGGCCTAACAATAGCCCCTGAAGCCCCGAGCTCTAGGGAGCCCCCTCCAGCACTGTGCACGGGCAGCACTGAGAGCTCCTGACTGGGTCCGGTGTGTAGAGGCCCCTGCCATGTGCATTGCAGGGGCCCCCCTTAAGTTTCATTATGCCACTGACAGTCTAATGTTGGCAAATATGTCTTTCCTGTCAAAGCTGTCTCCTAAGCGCATTACACCAGAACTACTACCAAGGATATTTGATGATTCCTTCTCTAAGGACAACCGAGAATTTAGTGATGGTGGTAGTATTTTTGAAGTGGGAACTCAGTACTAGTTGTCTCAGACAATGAGTATAACCAGGTGTACTCTCGTGCAATTGATCCTCAACAGCTGGAAACACACCTTGTGCTTGGTAACTCCAACGATGAAGATAAAACCTATCACTCCTGCAGACATTATACAGGCCAACCAATTTTGTGTTCCTGTCTGTTGATTTCCTGGACACGTTTGAAGCATATGGTACAACATCTCTGCAACATGTTATCTCCACCTCCAGTTTTATTGCATTCTACTTCTTCAGCCTGGCCTCCTCTGCCAGTGCTTAAACTTCCTTTAACTTCTGTACCTCTAGCTGCTTCAACAGAATCCCGTCTTCTTTCAGAAGCTCATTTGCAACAGGAACAAGCAGTTCCCACCAATAACCTCTGGTTGTTCCAAAGTAACCATCGCCTCTGTAATTAGTTCTCCAGCGAAGCTCAAATGTCTAGCTAGAGAGGCTGAGTAAGGCTTGCATCATGCGACTGATTTTGATATGGGTGCAGGCAAGGCTATGGTGATAATGACAGCCAGAGTGATGGAACTTTAAACACCGCCCAGGATTATGATGGCCTGCTTCAGACCCATGCCTGACCCAGCCCCTACAGAGAGACTTTCATATGAGATCCACAGGTTTTATGACCTAATTAATCAAACCTCTCAAAAAGCTTAGTTTTCCATGTCACATGACAGAAAAAATCTACTTTCTATTTGACTTCAAACATAAATGCAGATGAGCCCATATGAATCCTCCATCATCTCTGGGCAGGAGGTCTGTTTTGCATGCAAAATCCTGCAACTGGCACCACATCGGTAACATGCCTAGACAAAATGTTCAAGGCTCCAGTCTCCTCTCGGGCGTACCTCCTGAAGAAAGGGAAGACTGACTTCATTATCTCCACTGCTGCTCACAGGCGGTACGAAATCCACCATTACCCGATTTTGCACCCCAAAATCATGAAGGCCCATGTCTCAACACATATGGAAAACACATTAGTCCCTTTGCTTTCATCAAGTTCACCAGTGCTAGCTTCATTCTTTCCCGGAACCATAGGCTGCTACAAGCGTCCAGAGACTGCAGGGAGCAAGCAAAATCCATCCTTCAGGAAGGTGAATTGTTGTCCTCTACACTCTGACACTGCACTTGATGCATCCAATACCAATTTCTGCCAGAAGGCTATAGGGACGATGCTGTGACAATGTGAATGTCTGAGGAAGACCTCTTTCCAACGTAGTGTTCAGTCCAGAGCTCCAGTATGCATTTAACGGCAGCATCTGCTCAGTAAACGTGTTGTGATGCCCTTCAAACAATTAAGGCAGACACTGAGAAAGCCCTTGCCAGTCTACAACATCAACAGAATTTCCACTTGTACAGATGCCAACCCTATACTTGAAGGGGTTCCTACTAGCTACTATGGACATTTTTGTCCTTAAAAAACACAGCTATTATCCAGAGACCATGTCTTCCTGTATAGCAGAAGACATGTATCCCAGGTTATCAGGTGGCAAGATCGAAGGCAGAGACACCTGATGTTATATCTCAGATCTCTGGGTTTTGGGTATCATCCAGTGAGGACATACAGTAGAATTCACTTACAACTTATCCTAAGATCACAAAAGAATGAACACCATATCCATCTTATAACCCTACAGATGGAAATTCTAACGCTCTTGCTCTGAAGTCCCCCTATTGAATAGATACCAAAATCACATAGGAATCAAGGTTTCCACTCTAGGCTCTAACTCGTCTACAAAAAAAATCAGGTGAATGGCATCCAATATAAGAGCTAAGGCACTAAACAAATTCATAGCGCTGCAGACCTTCAAAATGTTTTTCTTTGATATTCTTCAATCTATCAAAAGTGGAAAGTTATGTATGTCCACAAATTTGGAGGATGCATAATTCCACATCCCCATACATTTCACAAAATTGATAGTACCTCTGATTTATGGTGAATGATCCACATTGCCAATTCAAAGTGCTAACTTTTGGACACAAGGCAGAGCTAAACTTTATAACTCTAATGGCAGCCTTTCTAGTATCTATCATATCACTGTGTAGAGTTAGCGAGCTAAAAGCACTCACCTCTCAAGAACAGATAGATCAGGACAGAGTGGTCATGAGAACAAATCCACCATTTATTCTAAGGTGGCATCACAATTTCATGTAAATCAAACCATAAAACTACCAGCGTTCTTCCAATAACCAAAGATGTGCCAAAAAGGCCTTGCACACTATAGGTGTCCAGAAAGGAAACAAAGCATGTAGGAAAGGAAAAACAGGGTTTTGTTTCTTTTGCACCAATGGGCAAGGGGATGCCAGTGTCTAAGGCAACCGTTGCACGATGGAGAGTACAAACCATTCAGACATGCTGCAAGAAGGCATGAGTTGCACTCAAGGAGAAACCAAGGGCACAGTCAACAAGAATGTAGCATCCCTATCCCTTCTGACAATTGTCTACATGAACAGCATTCATATGGCAGCTACCTAGTCATCCATACACATTTCAATAAAACATTTCTATGTAGAAATTTAAGTGAACAAAGAAGCTTGAGCGGAATAAAACAGCTAAAACACCTGTTTACAAGCACTAATACATTTCTCACCAATTTCCCTAAGGCAAGAACACTACAAAATAAGTGCACTGCATGTGAATCCAGAACATATTTGTGCTGTAAAACACACTTTTTACTTACCTCTGGGAGTAGGTTTGCTGCTTTAAGAATTTTCTGGATTCACTTATGATCCTCCTTCCACCCTGGAAATGAAGGGGAGAGGCATGCAAACAATGGAAGAAGCAACACACAGATAAAAAAGTTTAAAGAATTGCATGTTGCCAAGGAAAATAAAATTCTGAGGATGACAACCAAGCACAGGAACTTCCAGGACGCATATTTGATGTTACAGGGGTGGCATATCATCAATTCGATGACACCCGCAACAACAACAACAAAAAGAGGAGGGAAATACGCCATTCTGGACCCAACCACTAGATGGTAGAATAAATGCACATCATGTGAATCCAAACAATTCTACAAGTTGCAGAACTACTCCAAAATGTAAGTAATTATTTTGTTGACATACTACTCATGGATCTACCTTTCGAAACCCAACACTTTTGTAACTTACAGTTTCTGTCTTGGAAGGTGGTTTTTCTGGTAGCAATCACCTCTCCTAGATGTATTGGCATGCTCTAAGCCAAGAACTGTTCATTGAAGTTCACAAGGATAGGTCCTTCCAACCAGTCCTAAGTTTCTGATGAAGGTGGTCCCACCTTTCCAAATGAATGAAACCATTGAACTGCCTGTATTCTTCCTACAACCAGAGTCCATAGTGGAAAGGGTACTCCACATCATAGATGTTTTGGATGGTGCCCATATACTACATTGATAGCACAAAGTCTTTTTGTAAGTCGAATCAACTTTTTTGTAGAGTTTTCCAAACCCTATAGGGGAGCCCCAATCTCTAAATCAAGCATTGTGAGATGGATAGTCAAATGCATCCAAACTTGCTATGCTAAGGCCAAGGAAACACTCCCCTGCCCCTAGGGCAGACTCCACAAGCAAAAATGGCGCAACTTTGTCTTTCCAGGGTAACATCCCTTTAGCTGATATCTGCAAGGCTACTACTTTTTCAACCCCTCACAAGTTCACCAGGCACTGCTGTTAGGATATTCTAGCCCATCAACAGGCTTTAGTTGGCCAAGCTTTCCTAGTACACTGTTGCCATCAGCTGCTCAGTAGCCACTGCTTTGTGGAGAAACTGCTTTTCTGTCTATACAGAGTTTGTGTATCTACAATCACACATGCTATGATGGGAAAGTATTCCTTTCCCTGTAACCGTCTGTTGGTACCATGTAGTGCTGTAAATTCATAGGTGCCCAGCCCTCCTCCCCAGAAGCCAGCGATTGTCTTCAAGGGTAGCAAGCGCTATATAAATGCAAACCCTTACCTCTTCTATCCCTCCACTATCCTTTTCAATCCAAATAACAGACTAACATGTCCACTACTCAAATTAATTGCATATTTCCCTATACTAATTCACCACTAATCCTTTTTGGATTTTGGGTTTCGGAATAGCGTGTTACTCGCCGAAAAGCGCTTCAGCACCTCATCAGGGGTAGCCAGCACTATATAAATGCAAACCCTTCCCTCTTCTATCCCTCCACTGTTCTATTCAATACAAATAACAGACTAACATGTCCACTGCTCAAATTAATTTCATATTTCCCTATACTAATTTACCACTGATCCTTTTTGGGTTCCGGAGTAGCGTGCTACTCACCGAAAAAGCGCTTCGACACCTCGTTTGGGGTAGTAAGCAATATATAAATGCAATTACAATTACAATATTACGATGTGAAGGTGGGTCTATCTGGGTAAAGATCAGTCATATGCTTCTTACAGTGCGAGGAACAATTGTTTTAAAATGATATACTACAAATCCCTAGAGGGGTACATTTTTCCATAGCACACATTCAGATCTGTGATTGTTGCAAAGTCTGTATTTACTCATTTGTTTCCTTTATTTAGAAATGTCCCATTGTAGTAGTCTTGTGTTCCTCTGAGGATGCTAGAGGGGCTGGAATTGATCATCTAAGCAGCTGTGTTTCATCTGAAGAATTTACGGAGAACTGTTAAGCTGTCCAGGATTGGATGTCCAGTTGTGTGATTTTGTGAGGTAGACAGGAATACTTCACACTTGTTCAAATTATTCCAAGGATGATGAAAAATGAATCTTGTAAAACTGACAAGCGGTGATAATAAAGAACCCCTAGGAGCTGCGGATATGGTAGAGAACACTATAGGAGTCAGCAGGACCTGGGCACGACATCCTCCTGACTCCTCCTGTGTGTTCACCTCACCTGCAGAGGCAGAGAGGCCAAAGGTGGAACAACAGTAACAGTAGAAAGGGCCAGCCTTTAGCATGTGCGAGTCGGCCCACGCCCAGGGCACTGACCCCCAGAGGGGGGCTGGAGATCCAGCAGCAGTCTTCCCATGACGTAGGTCCAACATAATGTATGTTTAAACACTTTTTCTGAAGGCTGCTGGCTCCCTTGTTCTCTTCTATTCTATAAAGCATTTGTAAAGTGCAGCTACCCTTAGACATCCCAGCACTGCTAGTGCAGCACAGAATCATCAGAAGTGTTTTTATTTTATTTTTTCCTCTATTGAAGGGAGGTGTTCTGAAAGAGCCATGTTTTGAGCATTTTCCGGAAGGGAAGTAGCTTTTTTACGGAATGTAGAGAAAAATGGAGGCTGTTCCATAGCCTAGCCGCATTATAAGGAAAGGAGCACTCTCTGAATCTTTCCCTTCTGACTTTAGGTACTTTGGCCAGGTGTGCATTAGGGGATCGCTCATTAATCTTGCCCACCTCACCTTCCTCCTACTCCTCCCAAATTTTCAAAACATAGACAATTAAAGGGGATGATTAGGAGGGAGTGCCAAATTTGGTTTTGCCAAGGGCACTCTCGGAGCAAAGGCCGGGTCTGACAGTAGACTACACCTCAGACTTCATGCCAGAGTTGAAGCGCTGATAATCTCTATTAAACTTTCCACTTTGATGTTTCTGTAGTTCCTGAATTGCTAGGTGGGAACAGCTAAAGGACAAGTCTCAGACCACATGTCTGGGCTTAGGGATCTTAGGGGCGACTGTAAAATCCTTCTAAAAAGTATTATCCATGTAACTTCAGAATCAAACTACTGCTCAGGAGCATTGAATGCCAATCACACCTTCTTTAGGCTTTGACTCTCAGGGCTTGATTCACAAACTGCACTATTGAGTACGTTTACACTTTTGAGTATGTTTACTACTCTTTGTTATTCACAAACTGCACTTTTGCAGTAACTGACACTGTTGTAGTAACTTATATAGCAAAGGGAAGTGTTGTTTCATACATGGCTAGTTGACTTAGTGGCCTAGTACAAATGGCAGTTTTTTAGGGGCAAAAACAGTGCGGAAGTTAAAAGCAACAACATTAAAGATTCAGAAACATACATAAAATAAAACATCAAAGCAAGGCACTTAAAGCGTTTTTAAATTCAGACATAGCCATGGTGTCCAGGGCTTGAGAAAAACAAGCCCTTTCACAGTTTCAAAATAGCAGGATCAAGAACTCGTGATACAGAGTTTCTCAATTCAGGTTGCAGTCTGGTTGGAAATGGCCTACCTCTGAAGACCTAATAAACCTGCAGCTCAAAGGTCTTTCGTGATGGGTCACTTTTCGAGTTCTCTCAGGGTAGTGCTGGTCCCCGGTTCCCTGATCTATGAATCTATAAGGCAGTTCGGGCTGTTCATTGATTTCCTCACTGATAAAACATCCTCACATAAGAAGCTACTTTTGTAGCAATGTTGCAATTCTTCTCGTATCTTATGATATTACCTGTTCTGGCTCTACCTTAACTAACTGCATCTTATAAACTTCAAAGCTTTGCTTTTCCCTACTATCTTGTCATCACCCTCTCTATTTACCCCTTTCTTATATTTTTTGCTCTTGCATTTCATTACAGTGATTGCCTGTAAAGTGCACTCAAAACCTCTCTAGACACAGCTGATCTATAGTATGAGGTCATATAATGCCTGACTTCCACTCCCATGGAAGTCATTCATATTGCATCCATGTGTTAATTGTGTATTGTGTGTTTCAATGTACTTTCTAACATGCCTCATATTTTCCCCCACTACAAGCATTTTTTTTGTCTCTAAAACATCAAAACATGTTTGGAAACTATCCTGCTACCTGCTCCCTGCATTACACGTTCCCTAGTGGCTCATAGAATGTGATGCAGGCACTTCTTTCTTCGTCCCATTTTCTTACCCTATATACATGGGCTCAGTTTCTTTCTTCTTCAAACAACTGTTGTGTGAGAACCTACTCGAATTTCCACCAGATTGCAAGTAAATCCACCCAATGCCACCAGGAAGTCTGACATAAGCCCAACACTTGCCTGATTAGTTCTAAGGGTTTAGGAAACGCATATTTTCTTGTTGGATGTATAGAGAACTTTCGAGGATGGACAGGAAACAACAATGTAAAATGCAATATCATCCATCCAAATACACACTGTCTGCTGAGATCCTGGTGTAGAGCGCTGCACTAGTGAATACTTGCAAAAATCCAAGTGTTTCTGATGTCTAAGCAATCTATGTTACATCATATCTCCATCATAAGCAACTTCAACCACTTCACATTTTGAAAAACATACCTCTTGAACAACAATTGTTTAGTTTTGTTCCCTTCATGACATTTTACTGTATTTATTTATTTGCAATGCATTTATCGAACCGCTGTTTTGCATAAAAACATAAAATCTGTGTGCCCCAATTGGCACTTTATAAGAAAATAATCATATATGGAATCATTTTGTAAGTATTCTTAAAGGAATTTGCTAATAATGCATTTTGTACCTGAAAACTATACTATGTCAATCTGTTCCACGGTGTTTGAGGTATTTAGTTGTGGAGCTTTTGGTCCTGATGAGAGGTGCTCCGGAAGGAGTTTGTGATATTTATTGTATAGGGTGGAATCTGATGCCTAAGAATTCAGTATTTATCGGTGCTAGGAGCAGCACCTATTTAGTTTTGCCCTAAAATGGGGCCTAACATGCAGACTTTGGTACATTCCACAACAAAATCTGTAAACCATGGTATTTTCCAGGCATTTGTTCTCAGGTATATTTTGACAGGTTTTTATCAACTTATAACAATAAAATGGATTTACTATTGACAGGTTTGAAATGCTGAAATGAAGCTTGGGAACATTTTGGAGGGCAGTTTATCACACTGGTAATTATCTGGTGCAGTAAACTGTGTATCATTTGATTCGAATTCCTAACAAAAAAGGATTTTCACAGGGATCAGACTTATCCAGGGGCCCTCATCACCAGCCCCCTTTTCTCTGACTCACAGCAAAATAAACTTAGTAGAAAAAACCCTCCTTGTAAATAAGTGACTTTTCTATTTCCCTAGAAATGCAGTCTGTGATAGTAGTAGCATAGACTAAATAAGCCATTTGATATTTATGTTTTCATCCAATTAAAGTTGACATTTGGTCAATGGCATTTAGGTTTTTCACCTCATCTTTGAGAAACATAAAACTGTCTCTTTTCCTGTTGCTCTTTACCTACACAAAACAGCAAGCAAGGATTGCACAATAGCTGCATATAGAGAGAGATAGAGCCCTTTGAAGAACAAAGATCCGAAACCATTAACAGGAAGTGTGTGCGAATCTCACTGACAGTTAACAAGCAACACCAGCCCTGCAAGCATGATTTTGACAGAATGGTTTGTGCAATAAAAGAAATATGTTATTTGGTTCTTGAACTAAAAATGTATTGAAAATGTCATATCCCTTGAAGGTTCGGTAACTTGAAGTTTATTTGAAACCTCACGGTGAGCAATTGATGTGAAAGAAACAAAAAGAATGCACAGACAAAGCCAATAGGTTTAGCCTTTTGCTTTTTATAAACACATTTGGTTACTGCTACTTGAAGTTGTATACATAGGTGAGCGAAGGTATGGAAGGTGAGCTTGGGCTTCGATTGTCGCAATCCTAGATAAATGGCCAGTTGGATGTATGCATTCAAAGGCTATTGGTCAGTAGGAGTAAAAGGCCACTTTAAAAGGAGTCACTTCCCAATAACCCAATATTTCTTTTTCAGAAAGCTGTTGACATATAGCGCAGATGGTGCATTTTAATGTCAGGTGTGCCTGCTGCGTTTTACTCTAACGTGTTACAGAGGTATTTATTCTTTGTTTTCCAAAATGCGTGTTTTTCCTTTCCTTTTTTCTCAACCCAGGAGGTTTGAAGTAATAAGTGAAAATTGGAAAAGAAAAAAAAGCTTAAGGCCTGATTTACTAACATAAATATTATTGATTTGTGGTCGATCATACGTTGGACAGCAAGAGCGAACTGAAATTTGCATTCAAATGATAAGGAATGACAATTTGGGAAGCACGCAAATTTGGTAATTGTAAGTGCACCAATAGGCACTGATGACATCAGCAAACGAGCAAGTGAGGCAGGTGCAGTCTGAGGGGAAAAGGGAGAGTGGCACATGTCCTGAGCACTGCACAGAAGAATGAAAAATAAGTGAATGTCAAGTCAGGAACCTCATTAAGACAGCTTACTTAAAAGAAAACAGACTAGTGATGCTTAACTTGAAATCCTGGTGAAGGAGTGTGTTCTTGAGTGAAAGCTCTTTGGCAAGTGTTTCCTTAAGGCACCAGAAGCCATCAAAAAGATAACCAGCGGCATCTTTAGAAAACGAATCATTGCTGTGTCAGTGACCAGCATGACAACAGATGAAATAAGAAGGCATTAGTAGATCTGAGATAATATACCAAGGAGAAAGATCCTGGTAGAAGTGTGGAGGCCGCTGGCACTGCCTGTGGGCCTAGCAAAGAACGACACCACAGTAGAGGAAATGGTTGTCACAACATTGCAGCAGGAGGCAGTCACATGCAATGCCATCAACACTTCTGCCACAGTGACTAACACAACAGGTAAGTCACCGTTGCAGTATGGCACGGGGTAAATGTAACAAGCAGACAAGGACAAAGCTACATGAAACTACACAGAGACATATACCTAGACACACTTCAAAAATAACACACATGTAACATGTACTAGTATGCTTGGGGATGCAATTCCATACATCACTGGACTTGTAGTACAATATTTTAAAAAAATAAACCATTTTAAAATGTTCCAGCGTTACTGGGCCCATTCTTGGTTATTTTAGTTTCTAACCACTAATTCTTTCTGACATTCACTTGATCCTCCGATGGACCTTGTTTTGTGCCGATGAGGGGTTGGACATGGAGGATCCAATATCAGGCTATCCAATGAGCACCAGGAATCGGATAACCAAATTACAAGCTAGTGGTCAAATTCATGTATATGACTTGTAAAACCAGGCTATATAAGTAAAGAATTATCACTGCTCCCCTGCCTGCCTTACCGTATCTGTGAGTTACTGGGTGGAGAGAACAAAAAGCAGGCGAGAGAGCAGGAGGAACTCCCATTGGTTCCACAGAAGGGTGTCGAACGAGAAGGGAGCTGGCCTGGCCTGACCGTGAGGGCTTTGGCTCCCACATGGTCTTGGGAATTAGTGCACAGGTACCTCACTTGCGGGGTAGAAGCAGCTGCCGGTAAAAAAGGAAAATTCTGAGCCAGCAGCAGCTTTAGTTTGAAAACAAAGGATAAATAATGAAAGGAAAATTAAGGGCTTCCTCAGCAGCCCGTTCAAAGGCTTTGACTGTGGAGCAAAGGATCACCCAATAAAACCTTGCAAACGGTTTGGAAATTGCATATTGGAGTGTGGGTGCTCCCTGATAGACAGGGGGCACACCCAAAGGGGGTAGGCTGTGTTGCAGGGTCTGCCAATAGAACCACAGGTCTCATACAAGGATCGTATCACTGTTGGGTTTGTGCCACTCTATGTTTCCTGGCGTCTAGAAAGAATGACCTCAAGAGCTGAGGCTTTTGCCCAGAGACCCATGAAACTTTGTTGTTAGGTCCTTAAATTTTATTAGAGATTTAGCGGAAATCGCATTTTATTTGTAGGGGTGCATTATAATCACACGTGTAGACCGCACCCGCATATAATCCTTTGTCGTATTAAAATGAAGTGTTAGAATTGTGAAATGTAATAACGTGAAAATGTGATGTGCTCTAGGTCATTGAAAGTGAATATAAACTAACGTGGAAAATATATGTAACTAGCATAAAACATTAACATGAAGAGTTCGTGTTGTGCAACTGACAATCATTTATGTATTAGATGTGCTTATTAATTGTGTTATTTTACATGTAGGTAAATGCATTAATGGAAAGTGCCTTAATGTTTTGCAAATATGTTAAGCTCATATGATGCTTTCTTATGTTAGCTGAATTTTGTAGGCCTGAAATGCAGTTCCCTGGTAACTCTCGCTTTAGAATTAATACACTGAATTTCATGTGTTCTGGGGAATTTGTTCTTCCTCACGTTTTGTGTTGCAGGTGAAAGAAGCGCTCTTGTCAGCTAGAATACTGTCTTTGTTTTACTAGTCAGGCAAGGAGAGAAGAAGCTACATCGTATAGCTTGAGTCGATAAAGGAAGGGCATTGTGCTTCATACAGGAGAAGGCCTGGGAACCAAGGACAAATTGTTGCAAGAGAAGAACATCGTTGTCCCATGGAAAACTACCTTTAGGACTGTACCCAGAGTAGATGGCGTGATCCGCAAGGAATCTTGGGAAGGATACCTGTAATAATGTAATGTTGGGAGTAGGGAAAGTGCCCACTTCTTCTTCCTCTGCCTTCGGAGAGACAGCATCTTAGAACAAGCTCTGTCTTGGTAGCTTTATAGTACATTGACCCATATTGTGGAGAGGCTTCTTAGGAAGACTCCACATGCTGACACCTTTTTATGCCTTTCCTTGAAGATGCTTAAGTAGGGATGTCACTTTAGTGTTAGAGTGGGGATAGATTAATGCTTTATATTCACCAACCCACAATGCAGAGAACCTTGGACTCATGCTTTTTAATCCTCTGTATTTTGCTTCTTGAATTAATTGTGCTACTTATGCTACATTGTCTGAATTGGATATGCAGATTTGGCTTTATGCTAATTCCAATGTATTTTTACATTCTCGTCTTGAGATGTATCTATGTTCAGTTATTTTTGGCTTTGTAATAAATTAACTAACCTGATGTAGTTGTCTGTGGTTAATAGGTGTCCAGAGGAATTCTTGTTTAATTGATTGGCAATAATAAGGAATATTTCTTCCCTCTACGCTTACATGCTGCTAAAAGAACCATCAGATTGTGAGTCTAGAATGGGTTTAGAACTTATGGGCCTGGCCCTTTCATTAGTAAGCATGATTTATGTGTAAATAAAATTCTCACACAAAATGTTCACTGATTTAATATATTCTTGCTGCAGTTTTTTAACTGAAAGTCAAAACCAACGCATATTTTTGGCATAAAATGAAAGTTACATTTAGTGACGATTGCTAACAACATTACAAATGTTTTATAATGTTGAAATGCATTCGGGTGAAGGATTTACATTCAGCAATTGATTAATATGATAGCACCCTCACAAACCCAGAAGATCTGACTGTCTGGAAACCCTCCTACCTGGATTTCTCACATATGCCACTTGATTTATTTTATATGAATCAAGACTAACATTTCCTGAATGCATTAGCTTATTAAACGAAAGGTTGAAACTGGACATGGTCCATCCAACACTTCGACTCAGCAGATATTGGTCCCAGGTTCAACCTTTAATTTTAAGTATTACAAAATCACGTTGTTTTTTCACACACATTAGTTCTAATGGATTATTCCACTACTGTCAGTACAGTGCCAAGCAGAGAGGGCTTGCAAAGAAGAGAAATGTCCTCTTATAATGTACTTTACCCCAAAATCAGTTGTCAAGTATCCTTATGGAATCAGGAACGCATTTACCTAGCCCTAACTTTTAATCCACAACACCTCTCATGCTAAGGCGTGCAGGTCCATATTTATAATGAATTTGAATGAAATGTACATAAAATGAATTAATGGTGTCCCGAACCAGGAAGCCATTAGATTATAAAATGGCCAGGATATCCTGGACAGATCTATTATCCTGTGTAAGCCAAAGGCTCCATAAGAGCTCTGGCCGAAGGCACATCTTTCAAAATGTTGAAACAGCTCCTGGTTATGATTGCCCGCCTCTTTGATCCTTTTTTTTTTTTAAACTTGTTTTTATTAAAACCGCTTCCACTGTATCTGGTACGAAGGACATGCATATACAATTTAAGATCTTATAAGCAATATACAGTCTGTGGTGTCCACATATCATGTCCTGTTCACGTACAGTCTCACCATCACGTGAGCGTGCTGCTCGTCCATTATAACAGTGCAAATGCAGTTTATATTTTTATATTCGTAGGTCCAATACCCTACATAACAAATAAACAACAATAATATTCGTCCCAACTAGGGAATTAAGTTCCCTCCCCAATCCAACTCCTACCCCCCTACCCCACCCTCATGACAGCGGCAGACAGGTGGCTAAACCTAGTTAACCTTAGTAGAGAGCTGGTGGTGCACTCATAAGTGGCATGGGAATCATGTGTTCATGGTGTGAGAAGGCGTATGGAACGGCGGCTCTTCGGGACGTGTTGGAATGGGCGTGGTGCTCTGTGTGCTATGCGCGCTGTCCGCCTCACTCTCATTTGTTAATGTGGACATTGCGGTTAACATTTGCCCCCATTCCAGGAGATAGCTCTCCACATTGTCATCTGTCCGCACTATCTTAAGGCGACACTCCTCGGCTACCCCCCATTCCCGTAAGTCTCCCCTCCATTTTTTCCATGCAGGCGGACCTAGTTGTACCCAGTGAATTGCTATTCGTCGTTTTGCAAGGACCAGTCCCAAGAGTGCGAACCTATAGCGCATCTTCGTCCCTTTCTTAGGTATCGGAGTACCCCCAGTAAGCAATGCTTTATGGAGACATCTATTCGCACCGCGGTCGCTGTGCCAAGAGCCAGCACCACTTGGTGCCAGTACCGCTGAAGATGGGGACAGCTCCAGACCATGTGTAGGAATGTGGCTGGGTCTGTGCCACATCTCGGGCATGCGGAAGATACCCCTGGCGTGAATCGAGCTCGTCGCTGGGGGGTCAGGTATGTGCGATGAAGATAATAAAAATGAATTAGCTTAAACCGTGCATTACTGGTAGCTTCGGCTACCTGTGCTAACGCTCTCTTCCATTCCCCATCTGTCAAAGTGGTTCGGAGGTCTTCTTCCCAGCACGCTCTGACCCTGTATAGGTTCGAGCCCCGGTCCACCTTCTGCGCCTTATATATGCAGGAGATAAGTCCTCGAGTGGACCCGGGTCCAGCAGTGTCACCAGTGTACTGGTCTCTTCTGGTTCGTCAGGAAATGTTGTCCACATCTCCCGGACAGTACGTGATATCTTGGCGTACTGTAAGAAATGTCCTGGTGGCACCTGAAACCAGGCCTGTGCATTTTAAAAGGTCATGAACGTGCCGTTCTGGTATAAATCTCCGGCCGTCGCACAACCTCCCTCGTACCATTTTGAGAGATCCATGACACCCTGTACCCTCTGGAAACCCTGTAGCCATTGCAGCAGTAGTGCACTAGCATATGGGGCCTTTCTAATCACACAAGTCACTGCCTGCTCCCAGACCTCCGTAACCTGGCGGATAATATAAGTGGGCATGTTTTTGGGACCCTCGAGCCCATCATTAGGTATTTCTGCAGTTGCATCCCCTCACTCCAGCTCCCCAGTAAGTCCGTCTCAACTGTGCGCTCCCCCATGCACCACTGAGCAGCATATTGCAGCAAGTCCGCCATTTAGTATAGTCGTAGGTCCGGCAACCCTAGGCCACCCCCATCCATGTCAAGTTTTAGCGTATCCAATTTGGCTTTGCTCCGCTTTCTAGCCCAGACCAAGGATATCAGGAGGCTGTTCAACGTATCAAACGTTAACTTCGGGATTTTGCAAAAGGAGTTCTGGAGCACATAGAGACAACGAGGTAGCAACACCATTTTTTCTAACGATACTCTCCCCACAACCGACAGAGGTAACCTATTCCAGAACGCTATTGATGCCTGCAGGACATCCAAGACCCGTCCCATGTTCAAGTCGTATTGGGCCTCTGGTCCATGTGCAATCTGCAGTCCAAGATACCGGAAGCGATCGCACTTCCAATCCATGCCAATCGCTGGGAGATCATGAGCTTCCCCCCTTGCCAGAACCGCAAGTGGGAAGAGGATGGTTTTCTGATTGTTGATACGGAGGCCCGAGGAGGTTCCAAATAGATTTAATATTTCCCGAACCGTGGGAATCGCTCTTTCCGGCTCACATATATATAGGAGAGCATCGTCAGCATATAGGGAAACCACATACGTGCGGCCATCCACGTTCACACCCCATGGCTCCATGTCTCTACGCAAGCGTATCGCCAAAGGCTCCATGGCCAGGGTGAACAGCAACGGGTACAACAGGCATCCCTGCCGTGTGCCCCTCCCGATCTTAATGGCCTCCGATACGTGTCTCCCAGACCGCACTCTGGCCATCGGTACCCGTACAAGAGCTTAACCCTGGCTATATACTCATCTCCAAACCCCATTCTCCGCAATACTTCCCAGAGGTAGCCCCATCTAAGAGTATCAAAGGCTTTTTCGATATCCAGGGTGACTACTGCCGCCCTGAGATCCATGTCTGCAACCGAGTGGAGGACATGCGACAGTCTGCGTAGATTCATGTGCGTTCCCCTTCCGGGCATAAACCCACATTGGTCCTCGTGAACCAGGGAGTTCACCACCTTCCGTAGCCTAAGGGCCAAGTCTTTGGCTAATAACTTCACGTCCACCCCCAACATGGACAAGGGTCTATACGCAGCAGGGTCCTCAGGGTCTCTGTCGGGCTTGGGGAGCATGACGATCTGTGCCTCACGCATGGAGTGGGGGAGAATTCCCGCCTGTTTGGCCTCCCGCAGGGTATCCAGAAGTCGTGGAAGAATAATATCAGCATATGCCTGATAGAATTCAACAGGGAGCCCATCTGGGCCGGGCGCTTTGCACCTGGCCATCCCTCTCAGGGCTTCCTGAAGGTCCTCCAACCGTAACTCTGCTTCTAGATCCTTCCGCTGGTCGTCTGAGAGCCTCGGGAGCGGGACCCCCCGGAGAAAGTCACACCCGTCTGGGTCACCGTCTCCTGTACTTTCGCTGTACGTAGTCACTAGGTGATCAAATAGAATCGTGTTAACCCCGGGCTGCGTGTTCGCTGAACCTCCCTCAGGGCAACACAACGTAAGAATCAATAGGGGGGGCGTTCACGTTTTAACAACCATGCAAGCAGTCTACCTGATCTATCCCCTTCCCTATGCAATAACTGCCGAAATTCCCTGCGGGTCATACAGTCCAGCCTGTCCCAAGTCTCCCCCACCGTGCGCTGTGCCTGTAAGAGGGCCTCCGAGGACTGATCGGTCGCATGCTCTCCGTGTTGTAGCCGGGCCAGCGTGTCTTCCGCCTCGCTTAGTTTAAAAAAAAATAATTTTTACGAAGTTTTATATAGCGCGAACTTGACCCGAAGGTATCGGGTATCAGAGCGCTTTACATAGCACCAGTTGCGTTACATGAGGACACATTCATTTTTTTGGTAGGCACGGGAAGATTAAGTGATTTGCCCAGAATCACAGGATGTTCAGCGTCATTGCCGAGACTCGAACCTGGCTCCCCAGATTCAAGGCCGACCGCCCTAGCCGTTAGGCCAACCGTTTTCTTGTGCCTCCCACTTTAGCAAGGCATTCCCCCCTAGTGACCACTTTAAAGGTGTCCCATTCAGTACTCCTGGAAGTGGTAGTAGACCAATTCTCACTAAAGTAATCAGTCACAGTTCTCCCGAGTTCCTCTCTAAAAATGTGATCTTTCAGGGTCTGTGCTTGCAGCCTCCATATCGGGACTCTCGGTCTAACCCTCTTGGGTCCCCACTCCAGCAGCACCGGGGCGTGATCCAATAGGAAACGGTTCAATAATTTGACATCACCCACACCGTCACACAGCTCACGTGATATCAGAAACCTATCTAGTCTGCTATACATCGCACAGGCCGGGGTGTGACATGTGTATTGACGGTCTACAGGGTGTGTATCACACCATACATCGACACACTGCAGCCTATCCATCACCTTACTCAGGGCTTCCGTCATATATGGTTTCGTGTGGTGCCTGGGGGGATGCCTATCCAGTGCCCCATCTAGGGCACAGTTGAAGTCACCTGCCCATGTCACGGGAATCCCAATGAATGGCAGCAACCTGTCCTCCAGTTCCCCAAAAAAGACTGCATCATCCAAGTTCGGAGCGTAAACGTTCACCAAACACACCTCCATTCCATCCATGTCTCCGTGTACTATTACATATCTACCCACTACGTCTGCTTCGTAACTACGAAACCTAAACGGGACCTGTGGAGCTATCCAGGTGGCCACTCCCCTTGCATAGGAGGAGAAGGTAGATGCAAACAGTTGCCCTCTCCATTTTTTATGCAGTTTCTGTATTTCCATGTCCAGTAAGTGAGTCTCTTGTAGCATAGCCACATGCGCACCCAGCCGTCGCAAATACGTCTACACCCTCTAGCGCTTTGTAAATGAGTTTAGCCCTCTCACGTTCCATGTTATAGCCCTATAGTGTCCCATGACCACAGCTATCCCCAGAGTCTCTTCTTTTTACGCATCTAGTCTGCCTGCCGCCGCTGTCCATACAAAACACCCTCCCCCTAAAACAACTGAAACCCCCAGCCCCACGGGTAGGCACTGCATTAAACTGGCGTGCATCCCCACATAACCCCCCAACCAAACACCCTCCACCCCACCTGTACATCATTGTAGTCCTGACATAATCCCCATCTGTACAATACTCAATATCAACAATAACAAAACCTCTCGCCCCTTCCACTCAGATATCTCACCATGCACAGAATCACACTCACTACCCATGAGCACACCAATTTTTCACGATCAGGAACAAGGTTGTGCCCCGCCGAGGCCACCAAAGCGGTCGTCAGCTAAAACCGACCCAGCCCAATCAACAATCACTCCCACGTATACCGCCACCATACATAACCTCACACCTCAACAAGCACTTCCTCAGACAAACAAAAAGTTACCTCCCCGAGGGGAGAGAGATAGAAAGGAGATATAAGATGTCCAGAGGACGATAAAAAGACTAGTGAACAAAAAAGAAAAGATAAGAGGAAAGCTAGAAAGGTTATAGAGGGGTGGGGGGAAGGCCCAAAGATGGTGCCCACCCGCATTATGTGCCTAAGTCATCCAGTTACCCCACTTGATCAGGATATGATTATGAAGTGAGGAGGGGGGAGGGAGGGTGGGGAGCAAAAGAAAAGCAGACATCCCCACCAAAATTCCAACTTACACACCCTCACAAGGATAGAGGCACATGTGTATGTCCCAGCAGTCCTCTCAACTGGTTTCGTCTGCGAATCACTGCATCCTTGAGTGGGCTGTTCATGCTGGGTCCGACTGTTGCGGGGTGTCTTCCACCACATCGCCCATACTTGTGTCTGAACCCGTAGCTGTCACCACCTCGACCAGGGCCCTGGCCGCATCTTGCTCAGCCCGTTGCGTCTCCAGGTCAATTCTAGGGGATCTCCTGCCCCCGCCTCCATCATCGGCACCCTCCAGCTCCAAGGACCCATCTTGCTGCACCACCACTCTCTGGGTTGATCTGGAGCTCTTTCTGTGTCGTCTTGGGCGGCCACTACCAGTCGCGCCCGAGACATGTGGCCCGGACCTTGCCACCACTCATCCTCCCTGCAACACTCTACCTTCCCCATGCACCTCCAACCAGTCCCATGCCTCCTCTGGTGTTGTGAAGAAGTACGCACATTCTGCATGTAGGACTTTCAGTTTTGCTGGATAGAGAGGCATGTATTGCAATCCCATAGCCCGCAGTTTTTGCTTGACTCCAAGGAAGGATGCCCTCTGTTGTTGGACCAGGCGAGTGTAATCTGGGAAGATACAAATTTTCTGTTTTTCGAACGTCGGATCCCCCTCTCACCTTGCTGCCCTGAGGATACTGTCTCTGTCCCTATAATTGAGAATCCGAGCAATCAGTGTCCTGGGTGGGGCCCCCGGCGGTGGAGGCGCAGAAAGCGCCCGATGCGCCCGCTCTATAATAAAAACAGAGCAAAGTTCGGCAGTTGGTAGCGCCTCCCTTATCCATTTTTCGAGGAAGAGTTCCGGATCCTTCCCTTCCACTTTCTCTGGAAACCCACAAAACGCAGGTTACATCTGCGGGACCTCCCCTCTGCATCCTCCGCACGGCGTTCCAGGGTCGCCGTTTTATGTGAGAGCTCTGTGAGGGTCACCTTCAGGGCCGAGACCTCCTCCCGTAGCTCACTGACCGTTTGCTCCGTGGTCAGGGACCGCTCCGCCATGGTGCGCAGATCCGCCCTGAGCAGCCCAACATCCTGGGAAACCGCGTTGATTTTTGCTTGCACCTTCACACTTGAAGCTTTGATGGCAGCCAAAATCTGGGATCCTGTAGGTTTGGATCGCTCCACCGCTCCTGCTGCCGCAGTGCCGGACGTCTCAGCAGTCCTTGGGGCCACATTTAGGGCTGTATACTGATCCATCTTTATTTGTTGGCCATCCCTGGGCAGTCGATCCTTGCCCATTGCTAACTGCTTCACTCGGCGTGGCCCCCGATCCTCAGCCCCGGTGTCCCACTCCCGCCAGCACACAACTTGTGGGTCAGGAATTACACTCTTGCGTGGGCTCCGACGGCTGTCCAGAATGCATGTTCACCCAAAAAATGGGCCTCCTCCCAGGTGTGACGGATATTGCAGACAGTCCCTCCGGGTGTCACTAAGCAAGCACCTCTTGCCAATCCTCTGGGGAGTAGTCCCGCGGCTCCTGTAGTGCTCCCTCAACTGTTCGTCACCCCCTCTGAAAGGTTCAGCATGGGGGCCCCTTTCTGTGCTCCAGCACAGATATGTCCAGTACAGGAGGCATCACTGACCCCCTCTCAAAGGAGCCACCTCACCTCAGCTGAGGAACACAGATCTGGTTTCTGTCCTCCCAACGCACCCGAAGGCGCATCTCTCAATGATCTCAACGGGGGAAGGGGGTGCGGGGGGCTCCACGCCAGGTAATCCCTCGCTCGCTGAACTGGTGTCCTCAAGGGATCGCTACCGATCTGCCCGGCCTCCAGGGCGCAACCCCAATAACTGCAGGCGCCCCCCGCATCTCCGCACGTGGTGTCAATGGCGGCAGGGGGCCACCCATCCGTTGCTGAAAGGCCCACAGCAGGAAGTCCGGCTGGTCTCCCCGGCCACCCACACCCCGGTCAGCCTGCTCCTTTGGATGTAAAGGCCACCACGGGGCCGGGAGAGGGCCGCCGCCCAATCAGCACGCAGTCGGCAGGTCCGCAAACCGCAGTACCAGCCCCGGCCTCCCAGATCGCGGGATACTCCGGCGGGCCGCAATCCGCCCACAGCCGTACCCCCATCTCCACCTCACCTCCAGAGTCCGGGCCCGCGATGGACCCAACAACCGCGGGTCAGTGGATAATTCGAGCGTGGGAGGTGGGGGGTCTCCACTGCTACCTCCAAGGATTATCTCGCCTCTCCGGTCCCCACAGCGAGCGAACGCCGCCCAGGTCTGCCCTCTTGGTTGCGGCAATCTACTGCGTGGTCTGCGGCCTCCCACACTGCGTCATACCAGTCACCAGCCGATTTACTTCCCGGACTGGTACTGGCTCCACGAAACCACTCGGCAGACGTCCGCCACTTCCACCGCAACAAGGTGGTGTTTGTTTCAGTCGTGGGGGTCTGGTTGCACAGGATTCTGCAGGATTTAGCTGCAGGCGGGCGCGGAGCTCCACTAAGCCGCGTCCGCTCCCGTCGCCATCTTGGCCACGCCCCGCCTCTTTGATCCTTGCATTATAGTAAGTACACTTGTTTTTTTTCAAAAACAGCTGTGTAACACTTTCGAAGAGAATTTGCCTTTTCCTTATTAGATTTTGGCCCAGATTACTTCCATCTCCTGGTTGCTCTTCTAAATGGTCCCTTTACTTCCTTTACTGCATTCACTTCAGCTGACTACCACTTCTGAGTGAGTCTAGCATCTGGGTGTATAGCAGCACCATTAAGTGGAGTCCCACACTTTTTTTATACTGGTCAATGCACTCTTGAGCACGGACAGCAAACTGAGATCTAGGTAGATCAGTAAGCACAAGTCCAGCTGTTTGTATTGCAACTTCATCTTAACCCAGATGGCAATAACTCAAGAAGCAGGAAATGAGAGTGAGAGCTGTTCAAATAGTTTAACATTCTGGAGACTAGGAAGGATAAAATTAGATGTAATGGCCAACCAGTCCAAAGTGTGATCTTAATCATACATGGAAGAGTAAACCCACTAGAGGAAATCTGGGCTGGATTGACTTATGAAGATTTACTAAAAACTACTGCTACATGCAAGCAAATGGATGCCATAGGGCCTTGTTGGATAGACTAGTCTTACACTTTGATTACAACCAATGTGATTGGCAACAAAACCAACAGTCCAGGTTCTTTGAACTTGGCGGTAAAGAATATAAAGCTGAGAGGGAATATGCAGTCTCTGTAATAACTTTGAAGCAGATTCAATTTCATTCTGCTGCACTAACCAAAGTCAGAAGGCAACATATTGAAAATAAGCATTTAGTAGCTGATGATTCTGATTTTACATTTATTGGTGAATTCTATACATTTTTAACTTAAATATTAATAAGATCGTAACTCGTCAGCATTGTAATCATCAATTGTCTTTATTTTTTTGCAAACACCTCATAAACTATATACAAAGCTACATGACTCCTATATCACCACTCTATGAAACACTCATATTTTGTCATAATAATTTCACATGGAATTCCCCTTTTACATCATAAACATATTCTAACACACTGAACATCTCCCCTCCAATTAATTACCACTCTGCAGCTGGCCATGCCATGATCTACATATGCTTATCCATGCTCCATCCCAACTCCCACCGCCAAGACCACCATCAGATGCATTTAACTGATTCTCTCTTAATGTTCCTTGCCCTTATGCACAACAACCTTTCCATATTGATGGACTCTACCATTTCAAACATTTGCAACAGTTGCCCATGCTCACCACCGTGGATAACTCCATCCATCCGTTCCCTAATGGTGCAAATGCACACACTTCTCTAAATCTGCTGTAAAACACATCTCTATGCTGAGAAATGGATCTTTGGCATCCTAGCACGAGATCTAAATTCTACCATTTCTTTTTACTTCCACGATCTCATTACCTCCAATGATCCTGCTACCAGTTCTAGCCCAGACTGTTAACTCCCTCCTTTTCCGTCACTTTCAGTCATTCCCCATTCCATCTTCTATGCTCTGACTTTGCCTTTTCTAGAAACATTCTCTTCATCAGAGCCAATATCTCATGCTCCTCTGTGACTCATCGCTTCCCAAACAATCTCCTAAACATAGTCAACCTGACTTGTTTTACTTACCTCTTCGGTGGAACTAATTTGAAAACTCAAGTCTGCAAACCTTCATGCACCTCTGTGGCCCCTTTGGCATTTCATCTATCATGGCTCAATCTCTCACCTCCTAGGCTCTGATCTGTCTATTTAGTTATTTTTTTATATTATTCTATCGACTATACAAACATTAAATATACTATATGACTAAACACATTGAATCTATGAATACATAAATGACAGAAATCCTTTTTTATATTATATGTTAGTATATAAATAGGCAAAGGCATCCAACACTCACCCATCCACATACCTATTATTAAACCAATTATTGAAGACATTCTATTAACAGTCTAAAAATCAGCAATCTATATCAGCTCGGCGTCTTCCCCGGTCCACCACGGATCGTTCCGGTTGAGTGGAGGGAAGTGTGACGCAGACCGGAAGTGCTGTTGCTCTAGGCAAAGGCACAGCGGCGGTTAGCAGTCTAGCTGTTCTCCCCCGGCTGTATAAATGCTGATGCCTGCCTCGACGCGCAGCGGACGCGCGCAGCGGGCGCGCCGCTGGCGCGCCGAAGGCGCGCCTAAGGCAAGCCCGTCTGCGCCCGTCCGCGCCAGTCTGGGTCCAGGGTCCAGACCCCCTGCCCCTCTGCCCTCAGTTCTCCTGCAATATACTAAGGATGAACTAATATTCCTGCAGAAAGCCCCTAAGTTAATTTGCTCCCACTCCATATCCTTGGAGAAAATGCAGGACAGGTGCCTACATTGCTCATATGAATTGACCCTACCGAATATTCACACTCCTTTAGCAGGAAACGGGTTTAACATGGCTCTGCTTAATTGCAGATCCCTGCCAAAACACGCCATAGAGATATTTATATTATTACAAGACACCAAACCAGATGTTTTGTTCCTCACGGAGACATGGTTAACCCCCAGTTCCGACCCAGACATTGTCCAAACGCTCCCTCCGGGATATCTGATTCAACGAATGGACAGACTAAACGGGAAGGGGGCGGGATTGCAATTATTCACAAAGATCATTTAATTTGCCGTATTTTGGACAGCCCCCTCTTAGACTGTGAAAATGTTCACTTTTCAATTGAATTCACCCCACTACTTACCTTCGCTGGCATTCTTTTATATCGCCCCCCAGGAGCACATGGACAATTCTGTAGTTCACTACTGGAAACTGTCTTAAACCTTGCCAGTGCTTCGCCCAATGTCAATCTTCTGGGAGATTTTAATCTTCACTTTGACGACCCAAAAGACAGGGTGGCCAACGACCTAGCCTATGATTTAGCAGCTTTTCAATTGGAACTAAAAATACACCATGCAACTCATGTTAAGGATCACCTTCTTGACCCCATTTTCTCAAGCATAACGGAATTAAAGGGGAATGATCCCATTCCCCTCCCCTGGTCAGACCACTTTCTTATTCCCTTCTCCTGGCACCCATCCTCTCCGCACCTACACTCGCTAGTTTCACGCATCCAAATCCGCCCCTGGTCCAAACTGATTGTTGAAGATTGGACCCGTGAATTGGAGTCATCTATGCCCACCTTGGATCCTGATCCTTTAACTGCCAATAGTAAGTTCTCCTCATGGATCGAAAACTCATTAAACACAGTACTCCCGAGGAAAACCGCTTAAAAAAAAACGGGCCCCAATAAACTTCCGTGGTATACCCCCGAACTCCGTGAACTGAAACAACAGTGCAAAAAATTGGAAAGAGCATGGAGGAAAGATTTCTCAAGCGAGAAAAAATCACCATATAGGCTATCCATTGCTCAATATAAATCAGCTCTAAAATTAGTTCAGGCTGCTTACTATGATGAAAAAATTCGCTCCGCCTCAAACTCCACTAGAAAAATATTCCAGATCGCAAAGAAACTTATGAAAGTGCCCGACCCTCCTGCAGTCCCCGATCCTTCTGGTCGCCGATGCGAGGAACTAGCTCACTTCTTTTCGACCAAAATTCAAAACATCCTCAATCTCCTTCCACCCTCTGTCAATGAGCACTCAGTCAAACTACATGACCTAGAACCCCTGAATAACCCTCACCTCTTAGAGTCATTCTCTCCACTCTCCGAGGATTTATTCTTCTCCATCCTAGACTCAGTTAAGAGCGGGTCCCCGATGGATCCTGCCCCCCCCAACATCCTGAGGTTGGTTGCTCCTACAGTCGCCCCCCACATCATTAATCTAATCAATGCCTCATTAGCTTCGGGCATTGTCCCCCAGGACTGGAAAAAGGCTATAGTGAAGGCGCTACTAAAAAAGCCTCATTTAGACCCATCTGAGCTAGGTAACTATCGCCCTATTTCATTACTCCCTGAATTAGTAAAATTGCCGAAAAATACATTAACCGTATACTTTCGACCCACTTGGAAACATTTAAATTACTCCACTCGTCACAGACTGGCTTCCGTCCTGGTCAGGGCACAGAAACTGCTCTGATAGCGGTAGTTGAGGAGTCAAGAAAGATTCTTGATTCCGGAGGGTCCACGGCCATCATTCTCCTGGACCTAAGTGCAGCCTTTGACACGGTGAACCATGGCATACTGGTCCACCGTCTAAAAAAAGTGGGAGTGACAGGCACGGCCCTATTATGGCTGAAATCGTTCCTGGAAGAAAGATTCTTCCAGGTATCCGAAGGTAACTCCCGTTCTCAACCAATCCCGCTGCAGTGTGGTGTCCCCCAGGGCTCATCTCTAAGCCCTACACTTTTAACGTATACATGGCCCCTTTGGCAGAGATTGTAGCCCCTTTCGGAATCCATATAGTCACATACGCTGATGACACCCAATTAATTGTGGCATTGAACCATGCGGAACCACGTCCCTCGGATCTGCGCTTATGCCTTGAGGCAGTTGCTAGCTGGATGAATTCATCCCACCTGAAGCTCAATGGCGAAAAACTGAGCTCATGTTGCTGGGCAACCAAGCAATTTTTAACTCAAATACCATGTGGCCGAGTTGCATGGGTACAGCTCCTCTGCCAAAAAACGAGATAAAAAGCTTGGGTATCTGGCTCGACCACGACCTCACTTTCAGAGTCCAAGCGAGGAAAACGGCAGCCGTATGTTATGGGCTACTCAGATCCACTCGGAAAATACTCCCTCTCCTACCTAGCCACTCAAGAAAACTCCTGGTCCAGGCACTTATCCTCTCTAGGCTGGACTACGGTAATGCTCTCTATTTGGGTGCTCCCAAATCAGTCATAGCGAAGCTCCAGGTGGTCCAGAACTCAGCAGCTAGACTCCTTACGGGCACAAAAAGCCACTGCTCAGCAAAGCCTGCCCTTCGCTCTCTCCACTGGCTCCCAGTACAGGAGAGAATACATTTCAAGGCCCTCTGCATTGCCCACAAAGGTTTGCAGGACAGAGGCCCGCCTATTACAAAACACCTGGTCAAATCATATAAGGCCAATCGATGTCTGCGCTCAGATGAGCTTCACTTGACAGAGGTCCCCAGAATTAAGAAGGCCAGAACAGGTGGTCGCCGTTTCTCCTACAATGCTTCTAAGTTATGGAATGCACTCCCTCTTCCTATTCGTAAAGAGGTGAATCACCTGACCTTCCGGAAATCCTTGAAAACCTGGCTATTCCCATAATTTCTCCTCCCTCCCCCCCCCCCCCTAGTTACCTCCGCAGCGCTGGGATGCCTCCGGGTAGCCATGCGCTATACAAAAGCTCTTAACATAACATAACATAACAAAACAATCTATATACATTTATCTAACCAATAGACCATTTGACTTCCCCGGCTAATAACCCTAGATTGGACCAAAGGGTGAAACCTTTGAGCTTGATACGACTAATAAATGCAAAAACAAAATTATAAGAGCCCAACGCAGCAAAATAAGCCACCCACTCACCATCAAATACATATTTACATAAGGTCAGTTTGAGACAAACCACATCAGGGACAAATCAGTGCTGCCTGACTTCACAATTCAATCTCTTCCACATTTCTGTTTCCAACCCAAGAAGCTAACAATCAGCAATTGTCATACAACTGTTCAGAAAGCCTACTGCTGACCCCTCTTCCGCCTCTATCATCTTGTCTTTCAACCACTATTATTTTTCAAAAACCTTGAAGGATTTCTATTTAATTGACTCATCCACTGTCTTTCCACACAAACTACTAAATCCATTCAAATTAGGCACCAGAGCCTTCTATTCAATATAATCTCCTCTTTCACACGTCTAACTTCATCACCTCTGCTCACCACAAGCATCCCCCATTTCTTATCATACTCCTTAAACTTTGTTGACTTTGGCATAGTTGACTACCTCACAATATTGCCAAACTTTGGTAATCACTCATTCTCTGGCTCCTAGGGCTAATTGCTTATTTATTTTTCCCTTTATACTACCTCGCTTGGTGACATAAACAATTAATTAGGCTTCAACTACCACCTATACATTGATGATATGCAATAGTTTGCCCACCAAGAGGTCTCATATTACTTTTTTGAAACAAATATCTTTATCGTAGCGGCATTGTATTACAGGCACAGCCGCACAGCCTCACACAGACAATATATAGCTGTGCACACTACACTATAATCTGAATGTAGTATCAAAAAGATCTTTAAGTGATAGTTCCATGAGAACAAGAGTAAGGCTCCAGAGGAATATCATGTACTTCTCCATATTTAAGAGTGCCTAGAGTGGGCCATGGAGAAACTCCATCACTATTCATCTCACCGTCCATATGGAAATGACCTATTCTCACCTTTTGATCATGAATGACTCTTTACATATGTTCTATTGTGTTCCTATATATTGGTTAATGTTTGGTTTAGGTGTGCTAGTTGTCTTTACTATTCAACATGAACATCCGGAGGCAACACATCTTTTAAGCTAATGGTGGTTATTTCATTTTGACGACTTTTTGACTACAAGGGACGCTAGTGTCTCCCCTCTGTGGGGGCAATAAGAATCCTTACTCTGGGAACTCTATGCCAAAAACAATACATCCACTGCACTAGTGAACTAATGTGTGTCTAAGCACAGGTGAATGCGAATTGTCTAAATCAGTAGAGATCATGGGCCTGAAGAAAGTCATTGACCCCCTGATGGGGTGCCGGAGGGGCAGTAATATGTTGACCTAATGGATAGAGGAGCAATAATTATCCCAACATGCTTTGTTTTTATTACCCCCCCCCGACCCTAATGGGCCCACAGTAAATTTAGATATAGGGTCCATTGAAAGGGATTTTTATGACTCTGCTCAATAAGGTTGTATTTTATCACTGTAGCTGTGCGCCTTATAAAATTAAAATAACATAACATAACATAACATCACCATTAAAGTGTTTCCTGTAAACCCACTATCAAACTGTTGGGTGGATGTGACTACACAATGATGAATCAAGCCACCTGATTGGTGGATGAGGGTTTGTCACAATTTTTAATGAGCATCTTGACAAATCTACAGTCGTAACTAATGGGACTCCCAGATTAGTACATTCTCTTTTGGGTGACCCATTGGTCCAGACAGCCTAAGTTTTTTGTGTTTATTAATCCTTATGATCATTAAATTCTACTAGATCTGTAATGGGCTCCGTAACATGAGGGAACACCGCCTCCTCCAGTGCATCACAATTATGCATTTTGCCAAAGGTATGGTTAGTTCTTTACCTGTGGTCTTGATAATGTGGGAAATATGACCAGATAGAGCGAAATGAGGTATACTGTAATAGCCAAGGTCAACATCAAAAGTGTACTGGTTATCATGGAACCCATAGCTGAAATGGGGATTTCAAGGATCTACAAGGCACTGATGATAAATGTATCTGATCCCTATAGGGAGGTACAGAGAAAAGTGAGAGTGTAATTTGGAAGACCTATCAGGGGGGTACAGAGAAAAGTGGGAGAGTAATTTGGAAGACCTATTAGATGATGAATGGACCGAGTCTAAAATGGTGGCCAGGACACTAGTGAACCCTGCCTGACTGCACCTCATCCAATTTAAATACTTTCACAGAGTATACTTCACCCCTGAGATACTATAGCAAATGGGCCACAGCCTGAACCCCGCTTGTCGATGCTGCAAGACGGAGAAGGGCTCTTTCTTACATGTAATTAGGGATTGCAAAGCTATACAGAGATGCTGGGTTCCAATTTTCGATACATTGGAGGTGGTGATGGGCTTACCCTTCGATAAAGCCCCAAAATGGCACTGTTGGGAGTATACTCAGGCTGGGACAGCAGCACAGGACACAAATGCCTTGTGGGAATAGGATGTATGGTAGCAAAAAAGGACATTGTGAGGCATTGGTGCTCTGCCGAGGCCCCCCATTCTCCGAATGACTGCAGGTCATGGACTACAGCGCTCTTGCAGAAAAATCAGTATACAAGGCCTGAGGATGCCCCCAAAAGCATGCAAAGATTTGGGGCACTTGGTGTGACTATTTTGGTACCATTGGGTCCACATTGGACTTCGCTCAGATGCGACCCGGCCTACCTGACATACTCCACATAACAGAATTTCTGATCAGGACAGCCCTGCAGGGCTGTATAAAAACAACACATGTGTACTCTATTGTCCCCCATGTACCACTGTTGAGCAAAGTTGTTGTATTTGGGGATTAAAGGGGGTTGTTATGCATAAAACCAGTAAAAATATGATGAAAAAAAGAACAAAAAGTGTACTGATTACTATTTCCAAGTAGTTTGGTGTACAAAAATGTTTGGTTACGGAGTGTATATAGCCAGCATCATCACATGCACATTTGGAACACATAGGCATATATTTGAGACTGAATTGAGCAATGCTAGAATGTGTTACCTAGCTGTGGGTAAAACACTTGCATTGCATTACCTGACAGCAAGCACAAAGTGATACCTTTTTCATATGCCTACATACTGCTAACAATTCTTCACTTGTGATTCTATGCACTACATCATTTATCATATGTCCTTCGCCAACATATGCCACTCACTAGTTGCCTCTTGGAGCAACAACAATATGCAAGTTATAAGCTTGTGGAATCCATCTACTAACAAAAAGGTGACTTAAAATCTTCAATTCAACATTTTCCTTTTGAAGACCATTAAATGTAGTAGCCAAAGTGATCCTTAACTGCACAGATGTGCCCAGTGTGGCTATAGGAGCATCAAGCGTTATCCTCCAATGAACACAGCATTTGCTGCAGACTGTTAAAACGGGGACCGTTCCATGCCCTATAGTTTGTAACATTTCCGGCCTGAGAATTGACTATGGAATGGCTGATTTCATTCAAATGTAACCATATTTTTTAACTAAATAATCATTATCTCTATTTAGTGAGGTCCTCTTACTTACCAAAAACATTTTCACTCCAAAGCAGGTAGGTCTAGCCTAATCATGCTTTGAATAATCCTTCCTGTCTGGTGCTTTAAACTGGACACTAAGATGTTCCTAGTAGGTCCTAAAGGACATGGAAATAACTTCCCCTTGTATTACGTGAATGCATAAGTCTTCGCCCATAGTCTTCAGGAAGTCCGTACTTTAGCAACAAGGGATGCACAGCAAAGTAAACTCCATTACAAACCCAAACTAAAGGAGGGTGAGCCACTGAAAGCTAAAGCAAGACTTTAGTCAGATGCCTTGCTTTGGGTCAACTCAAGATCTGCTGAGACCCTCGTGCCCAATTCAAGCCGAGCTTTCGTGTGGCTTCTGCCTGCCACCCACACTTTAACATCATGCACAAGGAATTAAAGACAGCAGTAACCTTTTATGTAAAAAAGGTGAGAGAGAAAGAGAGACTCATCTCCTGGGGACTTGCACAACATGAAACCAGAAAATCTGGGATCAATCCCGGCTTCCTCTCTTGACCAAATTGTGCGATTGCAGGCAAATGTTTTATTTTACTGGACGCCTTTTTCTGCATTATCATATATGAGAGCACCTTCAAATATGAGAGTTCATGATGCATGCTGTACACAAAACACACACACATCTATATATATAATTATTCAGGGAGCATATATACAATAGGATGTTTAAGGATGTGATGCTAGACCATCACATCCTTAAACACCCTATTGTATATATTTTAACCTTCCCTCCCACTCCATCATTAAAGAATTCTTTAGGAGTGGGTGAGGAATGTTATCTTTAATAGTACGTCCCCATACACAATATCTTTAAGTGCTCCCTGAAACACGGTCGAGCCCACCCCGACTTTTAGCAGTCGGGGTGAGCCCTATGATGAAGCATGTCACTATTAGAGTGAGTGAGAGCTATCCCTTCCCACCCGTAACAACGGGTTGGACACATTTTGTTTGTTTCTCTTGTGAACTTTGTTCTGGAGAGCATCCCCACTACACACTTAGGAACCCCCCATCCAATTTTGATTCCTCTTTCGTTGCTTGCCCTAATTAAAGAGAAAGCAACTATCAAACTACAGAAGGGACATTCTAGTGGTAAAAAAACATATATAGGGTACACCTGGCAAATTACTTGCCTCTTAGTTTACTAATGGCATTGTCATCATGGTGGAGGGCATGAATGTTTCTAAGTTTGTGTTTAAAAAATGTCACTAATAAATAATGAAAGACACACGATGCAGTGATGATATAATCTGATGTAGAAGGGTGAAACGTTTACTCATAATAAAGAAATACACCTTTTGAATTTTGAAGACACTTTATAATATTTGTACAGGATAGATGGCAAATATTTTCAGGGCTCTGGTCATACACGGGCTCTTGGAGCCAAGCAGGCCATTGGCTGGGCTCTGGCTCGTCTCTCCCTATAATATATATATAAATCCCCCTGGTAATTTGTTGCCTCGACCACCTCTAACCCAAACAACTAATCCAATGACTAAAAAACAGTGTATGTACGTGTGGGCTGTGAGCCATTGTTTTCCATTTCATAACATGCTTCAGAAATCAATATGGCTAATATAAAATTAAGCCAAATAACCCAAAATAATAAATACGCAATGCACGCACTATCACAGATAAAAGAGAAGACACACCTTTTCAGTACAATGTCTTATAGGAAAGGGTTTTCTTTTATAGACTAGAAAGACAGAAATAGACCTACTGGACTCAGTTGCTGCTTTTTTTTTTTTTTTTTTATCTTTTGAGTCCCCACCTTATTGTTTGCCCCTCCTCCCACAAGACCCTCAGCTTTCTTCTCGCTTGACCTTCCATCCTGTGTCAGTTGGGAAGACCCCCAAGAGTGAAGCTATTTTTTGCTATTCAAGAACAAGAATTTTGCATCTACAATTCTGCAGGTTTAACGTTTGAGCGATGGCGGTGTTTTCATGGGTCAATACACTTAACCAAAAAAACGTATACTGTAAAGTTATGTTCTAAGAAACATGCACTTCAGGGGCACTGTGCAGTACTGTACGTGAACAATGAAGTGCAATTGATGACGAAAAACAGTTACACAGTGCTCATAAGAAAATACTCGGTCTTGTGTGGCTTGTTAACAAATAGCGCTAGAATACGTTGCTTAAGAACTACTAGGGTGCTGTAGACGCACTCTGTCCTATTTTTACATAATTGTATGCTGCGGGTCTCCCTTTTCTCCTTACTTCCTCCCAGATGTTTCCTTTCCTTCCCGCCTTCCTGATGTGACATCATCTTCCCACACTCACCGCTCCTCACGCGCTCACCGCGCCGCCTTCTGAGGCTAGACAAGGCTCACGGTTATTCTTTGTCCTGGGAAATGCTCGCAGAGGTACTCACCTGGCGTCACGCAGTCTGTGAAGGGAAATAAACAGCCAATGAATCTTCCAGATAACAATGAAAAACACCTACGCTTGTAGGCTGGGCCATGTGCTGAAAACCAGTTCTTAAAATTTCAATTGTTAAAATCCTCCTGATTAAACAAGCAAACTGTACATTGTAACGTTTACTCTTAGAATGTACAATCATTAACAAATAATATTAAATGGTTGCGCAAACAAATACATAATATTTCTGTTGTGTAATGAGACATACTAGGAATCTGATTTGGCCTCAATTTGATTGGATTTTTATTTACATGTTGCATTACTCCAAAGCACTGAGGCCCAGACTTATTAGGGACTTGTGTTGTCCTTGCATGACGCAAGTCGTTGCAAGGCAACGCAAGTTCTTAAATGGTATTTCCAAAGCCATGCAAGTGGCTATTTGCACCGCCTTGTGTGACTTTATAAAGAAATGTAAAGCAACGTAGGGGCTTGCGCTGCGTTGCATTACATTTCGTAGAGGTAGGCATTCCATGGGTGGAGCATGGGAATTCCTGTGCATCCACCCATGGCATTTGACACAATCCCATATTGACTTAAATTAGTAAACCTGGAATTGCGCCAAAATGGTACACCACCCCGATCGAGGTGTAACGAGGAGAAATATCTTTATTTCTCCTCGTTACATTGTCTTTCTGTGTGTAATGCATTCTGCATCACAAATAGATGAAGGAATATGCCTCTAACAATTGTTTTTGTGCAGGAAAGTATCCCTACCTGAACAAAAAACAATCCTGCTGTAATGTATTGTGCAAGGGTGCCTGAGGTGGCGCTGGGCAGCCTCAAGTGCATCAGCGCAGCGAGAGAGCTGAACAGCGCAATAACTTAGTAGATATGGCGCAGTTCAGCTCTCTTAAGTTCATGCAATGTAGTGCAGCAACGTTTCTTGCTGCCCTTTGTTGTGTGAACTTTCAATAAATGTGCCCCTTAGTGTACTAAAAATGCATGAAAAAAAATTAGTGCCATAGAAAATGGTGAATCTCAGTCATTGTACTTAATGCAAGAGTAAATTGTAAGATTCAGGAAATGCAGACTGCAGGAGGAGATTTCTTGGTAAAAGCCCTAAAGGGGGCCAAAGCTGGAGAAGAATGGACACAGGACCGAATGGGTTTCCAGAATATAGGTACAGTTGGTTATGACCACTATGAAGGATCAAGTCATACCAGATAGAACTTCCAGAGAGCTTGTCACAGAAAAATGGGCTGCACCAGTAAATCTCACCTCCCCATGTCAGCTTTATTTCTTATTCATTAATCTGCTGGACAACTTTGGATAACTGCCAAGAGTGCAAAAATATATGTGCCCCCAATAACTCATTGAACATATAATACAATGAAAAGAGATATGAATATCCTGAGATAGTTTTCAAAACTACTAACTTGTGTGGCATTTTCCACATTCTTCAGCTCGTCTATCAGTACAGAAGGCAACCGCCACAAACAATCCTTGTCAATGTGGTGTAAAGTGAGTCTCTAGGTACAGCGAGCTATAGGTCACTCAGTTGAAGCTGTAATCTCCCAAAAAGGAACAGAAATTGTAATGGAAATAATTGAACAATAAGCCTCTGGGATCTTTTACTGTTTTTCAGCTTGTCTGTACCATTGCAGATGGGGGCCACCATTAAGCAAAACCTCCTATTTTGTCCTTGGTAATTTTGTTTCCTGTTGTTTCAGAGCCAGTCACCTGGTCAAGGGACCACTACCTGTCCTTAAAAAATTAAACAAAAATGTTTCATTTTTTTTGTTTTTAAATTCATCCCGTTTTCCTTTAAGGAAAACAGGCTGCATTTTAAAAAAACTGCTTTATTGACACGCAGTCCCAGACATGGAGGTCTGCTGAGCCCAGCAGGCCACCATCCCTGGGAGGGCCAGCCATTCCCAAAAAGGTCGCAAATTGCAAGTGGCTCATTAATATTCATGAGCCTCACATTTTGCGATCCCATTGGGAATAGCAATCAGTGTCTCTGACACTGTTATACATTCCAAATTGCGACTCGCAATTGAGCGCAAATTGCGAGTCGCAATTTGGAATGGTCGTACATCTGGCCCCAAGACATTTACAATCAGTATTACATATCAAGACAGTGAGGTATAGTTTCCATGACTCTGTAGTTGTGTGAGACATAGCAGAGAATCTACAAACAGGATCACTAAAGTATACTGAACATGATGAAGTAGAGGACACAATTAGCCCCATGCCCCTCCCACCCCCTCATAGTCTCCCGGTCAGTTCCTCATGTGCCTCTGTATTGTCTCCATTTGTCCCACACCTTATCGAATTTCTTAGGACAACCCCTACTATGATAAATCACCCTTTCCGCTTGCCGACACCATTCCAAATCATCCTCCCATTCCCGTACACTCGGGGGTCTGCTTGCCCCCCATGATCTCGCAATATTTCTTTTGGCCGCCTCTGCTGTAGCCAAAGTTTGGAGCACCTAGGCCAAGTATCCTCTCCCATTATACATAGCAGCAGCCATCTGGCCTCCAGTGGGACTGTGATGCCAGCGACATCAGTCATGACCTGTACCACTCCCCTCCAATAGAGCTGGATGACAGGGCACTCCCAAATGATGTGAAAAAATGAGCCCACCATGTAGCATTCCCTCTCACATTAAGCTGTATCTCATCGACTCAAACAATTAAATAGGGACCTAAAATAATAGGATCTGTGTATTATTTGTAGTTGAATCATTTGGAAGCGAGCCCTTATAGCTGTTTCTCTGGGGCTTTGGATGCCTTCCAACCAATCATCGTCTACAATAAGCCCTACATCTCCCTTCCAAACCTCCCGCAGGGAATGCAGCAGATCTTGGGAGTTGTTCATTATTTTCTTATATATCAATGAGATCGCCTTCATTGGCATTGGATCCAGTAATAAACGGTCCTCCAAAGAGGAGGACTCTGGCAGCTGCTCCCCCTCTGGCACGTGACATCGTATTGCATGTCCGAGTTTCAGGCATCTAAACTGTTCTGTTTCCCCCAGTTCATATTCCTGCTGCAGATCAGTGAAAGTCAGCAGTGCGTCGTCCCTCTAGATGTCCCAGAGAAGCCCAATTCCTATCAGACTCGATTTGCGGAAGCCCTTTAACGTGCCGCATTTATGCAATAGTCAGTAGCGGCTGCTACCGACCAGAGGTAATGATGCGGTGGGGGGAGAATAATAATTTTTTTTTAAAGCATTTACCTCTTTTCTGACAGCCACTGCCTCTTCTTTCTCTGTCCTCCTGGCAGGAAGCACACAGCCCCCCAGAATCCCCAGACCAATCACAACGCTGCATTAGCAGCATTGTAATTGGTCTGAGCACCCTGGTTCGGCGCTCAGACAGGGGCTGGCATGCTGTCCGTGTTCTCCACCCAGGCTGTAATACCTCTAGTGCAGCCTGCGTGGAGAACATGCAGAGTACGCATGATGCTTTGGCCGGCCCGAGACGGTGGGCCAAAGCGTCATGCGCACTTTAGGTGCTGCCACTACTCCTCTCCTGTGACGCGGGGAGCCCAGCCCCGCCCGCCTGGCTTCAGCTGCAAGCTGAATACAAAAAACAAAATGATAATAACTAACTTTATCATTTTATTTTTTGTATTCAGCTTGCAGCTGAAGCAGTGGGGCGACGCTCCTCTGCCTTAGCGGAGGAGTCGCCACTGGCAAGATTTCACTGTCCCATAGGGGAGTCATATTTGTCAACGTGCCATCCCATCCCAGATGTTTATTGGCCTTCCTCCACGCCGTTTGAGTATGTAGCGGCAGTGTTCCTGCACGTTCCTTACTGTAAAGAATTAGTTCTCACCCTTTCATGTGTGAATACAGCAATCATCAAGAGAAGAGTGACTGGCAGATGATGTATTGAATTCCACAGGGAAAACAATGAAAGGTCATGCCGTCAAGGGATGCATGTAACTGGTACTAGGGCCCGGGATAGACCTTAGACAGCCTCAAATGTGTAAAACATCCTTAGTTACTCGTGTCAGTCCAATACATACTATTCTCTGGGCCACTGGAATTATGCGGCAGGGAGCACCAAATTACGTGGCTGGGTTGACTAAATTATGCAGCAAGAAAAAGCAAATTATGCGGCATGTTGCAGCACATTTTTCTATAGTATAACTTCATTAGTTTATAGTTTTTACTCATGGTAATTCTATCTGGGCAAAAATATCACCTCATTAGTAACAGTTTAACAACTAAATACAGAAATAAGCAACTTAAAGATGACCTGTTAACCTTGGTGAGGGGACTTCCAAGGTGCATAAACACATGTTGCAATATTTTTAGTAGCTTTTGATCTGTTTGAAGTATTATTTTTGTTAAATTCTGAAGATTATGCAGCAGATAATGGATTATGTGGCAAGTGTGGCGAAACCATAATTATGCGAGAAAAGCTGCGCCGCAGAATTGCATATTTCCTGTGGCGCTGCCTATTCTCAAAGGCCATACTGGACAACCCAGAACTTCTACAGAGAAATCAAAACCCCTCCCTCCCCTTTCTTCGCCCCGTCCTTCCGCTTCATCCCTTCCTTTTTCTTTCCTTCCCCTTTCTTTTTTATTCCTTACTTCTTGCCTATTGTATAGCATGTTTGTTAATCTCAAATTATTTTTCAGTGTAAATAAATCGAAACGTTAAAAAACGACCATTTAATCAAAATAATTCCACAATGAAAAAACAACAGATGAAGATAGAAATTGTATGCCACTTTTTTAAAAGCAACAGACCAGTTACAGCATGAGGTTTGTTTTGTAATTTTTGTAAGCTCCTAAGCGTCCATGTTGTGATCTGTATCAAACTGGAGAACAATGAAATGGAAATCATTGTAGATTTTAGCTTTTCGGAGTGGCCGGCTTTGATGTGAATTTACTCAGAATGGTTCTTTTGAACCATTAAATAAATCTAAAGCATATCTAAGTTATCAATCTATAATGTGGATACAGTTTGATTGCATTACCTTCATCTATGAAGTGTACAGAGAGGGGTTATCTTCTACAATTCTAAAGTTATCAGTTGCCATAATCTAAGGCAGACATCTGTTTAAAAGAAGTACAGTAAACATATAGAGATGTAGCCCTTCTGGACGGTTGTCTTTACATTCAAGAAACTCCTCTGTACAACACTGAATAGAAAATGATTTAGAATGTGCAAAGAAAGTTTTTTCATGTTTAAGAACGAGAGGTCTGTCAAGAAACAATAAACAAAAAAACCTGGAGGGTGTTGGTAAAATACTCCTCATGGTGCACATAAAACGACGTGCGTGTCTTTTAGCTTTCTGAAGTGTTCCCCTGAATTGTTCACTTTGACACCTAGCCCTTTCGGTTGAAGTACTGGCCACCAACAGATCACGAAGCAGATTACCATATTGGATAAACAACACAGGTGACACTGAGGAGTCCAGGGGGGCTGCACAAGAGTGTACTTCCTGCATCCTCAACTGACCAATCAGAATCTCAGGATCCCCCTAGTCAAAGGTGACAGACAGGCCCTGCAGGACCAGCGCTGATGTTTGATCCTGCCCCACCATTTCCAGCAGCCCTTCCCATATCTTTGTCAGAGCCATCTCGATTCCCCCGCCTGTCCAAAAGGCTGAATCTAAAACTGCCAGGAGGCCGTGGTCCTCAAAATGATTGCATATCTGTTGTGAGGTTAACTTTTCAAGGGCCTTAGTCTAAAATAGAGCAACGGCATTTGGGCAGAAACCAGTGGAGCCAGCAATTTAAAAAAAAAAGTATGCTTTTAAGAGGGGCTTAATCGAGGCAGGTTTCAAGCAAATGCATCCTTTATCATATATGTTCACTAAGGGGCAACAGTGTTTTAAAGCAGTTCATTGAAGGTGAACTAGCCACCCATTGTAGTGCTTGAAATGGGCCAGATGATCTGGGATGCAGTGATACACTGGGTCCCTGTAGCACAGACATTATAGAAAAGTTTCCAAAGTTGTGGTGACTCTCAGGGAACTTCATCGCCTTGCATTCTCATGACAAAATAATTGATGGTTGTTAGAAATGACCATCTTTTGCATGGCATTGTTTAGCTTTTTGCCTTCTATAGCTGAAACTGTTTATGTTGGCTACAGGACTCTGCACTTTGCTCATGCTAACCAGTGGTACAGTGCTCGTGGTCTCCCTTTTCAACATGATAATACTGATGTTTAATTTTCTTGCAAGTCCCTAGTATATGGTATATCATGTAGCCAGGGACTGAACATCGAATGCTAAAAGTGGGCTGCAGCACTCATTGTGTTGCCCACTAAAGTAGCACTGTAAAATGTTATTTTAATAGTAATTTAAAATCCAACTTAATGGTAAAATTGGATTTTATACTATTATTCTGAAAAGGACATTTCTGGAAAGTTGTTGTTTCCTGCCTAAGTCAAATGTGTGTTTGTGCCCAGTGCCCAGTGTCACCTCACTGGTGAATGGGTCCCCTGTGATGAGATGTGAATTGCTCCCAGACAGTGGACAAAAGGCTTGGGTGTTGAGAGGTGTTTTTCTTTCTTGAACAGGATGGCCTGGGGGACGTGTCCAGCCCTTCCTGAACTTCAAAGGGTGCCTATCCTGTCACTGGCAGGTGTAGCTCACACCTAGGTCTGTCTTCCATTGTGTTCCTAGGCAACTTGGTTTTAAACCTGGTGGGAGCTGCCTCAGAACTGGCTTGGAGTGACCGCAAGGGAGGGTGTTTGCCCATTATCCTAGCCACACCTCTGGGTGGGCACATGGAGCTCTAACCAGGGGAAGAAGGGTTCTGCCATTTTGAAGTTAGGTGGAAAGGTTTACAGTAAAACACACAGGGAACACCCTTGAGAACTTTTACCCCACTGGCTAGGGCCAGGTATTTCCCCCACCCACGGGCTGGCACTGGGCATAAAAATGGCATCCCCAATACACCTCCAGATCACTCTTGGACTGATGAAGAATCATCAGAAGGGGGCCCTGCTCTCTGAAGAACCTGAATGAAGACTAAACGTGCTTGCCTTGAACCCAGGAACCCAAAAGTGCTCAGCTGACCAGTTCCAACTGGACCTGCCTCGTACCCTTCTGCTGGCCTCTGCTGGAGTGAGACTTGACCTCCAAGTGTTGTCTTCAAGGTTCTGGACCCTTGGCTTGTGTCAAAGTGTAAAGTTTACTGAAACCTAGGCATTGGAAAATGTTACCAACTTTTTGCTCTGAAAACTGATCGGGTACCAGGACCAACCTGTCAAGCTAATCCAACAAAGGTGCATCGCTCCTGGGTCAAACATTCAGGTTGCTACTGATATGTATATACACAACAACAAATCGGATCCAGCAGGTCTTCGCAGAGAAGATCTCCAGCCTCATGGAGCCCTCTTTGGACACAGCCTGCAGCCTTGCCCCCCTGGAAGAATCTTAGCTCCAAAAAAGTGACTAAGTCAAAGGGAGAAATCTACACCGGGCAAAAATTTGAAAAGTAACTGGCTGGAAAGGCACCTTCTCTGGGGGCGAAAACCAAATTTCTCCCGCTCGCTTTCCCGCCAAAAGTCAATTACTTCAACAAGATCTCATCCAGCAGCTATCCGATGACCTGGATCCCTCTTTGGCCACAGTCTACTGCCTTTACCAGCCAAGGATTTTTCACTTCTATCCCACAGACTAAGGCCCAAATTTACTATGATTTTGCATTAGGGTTGCATCACTTTGAAGGCGCATCCCCAATGGAAAACCATTTTTGCCATTTACTAAGTCACTCAAAGCCTGTTTGTGTGGATTTGCATGGTTTAGTAAATATAAAGTAATGCAAGGGAGCACTATACACTGACTTGCCTTACTTTGTCTCGGGTAGGCATTACATGGGTGGAGCATGGGCGTTTCCATGCATCCATCCATGTACTTTCACGCAAATCCAGATTTAAAAAGACTTATAAACCTGGGTTTGCTCTAAAATGGAGTGTCCCTATAAAGGCGTAACAAGGAGTAATATCTTTATTTCTCCCCGTTACTTCCTATTTCCATGTGCGCTGCATTCTTTAGCACACATAAAAAGAGGAATATGCCTCTAAGGATTGGTCGTGGGCAGGAAGGTGTCCCTTACTGCACAAAAAGAATCTTTCCTGTAATGCAGGCACCCTTACATTATGGTGCAAGGGTGCCTGCATTGGCGCTAGTTTGCACAAAGTGAACCGGTGCAAGAAGAAAGCAGAAATGTTCCATATCTTTGAAAATATGGAGCATTTCTGCATTTTCCTTTTCATGCAACGCTGTGCCGCAAGTTTCCTTATTCCATCACATTGAGTGAAATAATAATAAATGTGCCCCTATGTCTGAAGGTAAAGCTTTTCACCGGAACAAACCTGGTCCCTGTATCCGACCCGCACACCATTGTTTTAGACCTTAATTTTTTACTTTGCCCCAGTCAAACGATACCAGTTGACCAATGTTGGTGGTTAATGGTGTTTGCCGCTATTTTAATGCTTTAGAGCCTGACGTTGTGGGCTCTACCGGCCATTAAAGGCCCACACCAGCGTTAAAGGCTCGAGCTAAAGGCTAAAGGCCTTTAATGGCTTGCTAAGGAGGGCTCTAAGGCAACTAGAACATTAGAACATTCCGCTCCTAGAGGGCAGAGTGTTCTAATTTGTAAAAACAACGGCCTCTCGGAGCCCGAGGGGATTTAAATCCCTTCGAGCTCTGAGAGGCCTTTGTTCATAGCAATAGCTGTGAAATTAAAAAAACATTGAAATGTTGCTCTCCAGGCTTCTGCCAGCCATTAGAAGCCCGGAGCACTCCATTGTCTTCAATGGAGCGCCCAACATTCCAATGATCTAAACAACCCTTAAACTCTAAACATTTATAACTCTGGTTCAACTTATTCGATTTTTGTCGTTTTGGTGTTCCTTCATTTAATACACTCTGTTTTTCTAAATTGGTTTTGGATTTTTCTTGTTTTTTTTACTTTATCACTCTTTGAGTACTTCATGAATACTTTGCACTCTGCATCTAAGTTAAGCCTGACTACTTTTGAGCCACTCTACCAGAGGCTTAAGCACAGGTCTATTCAGTTACTTTTGTTGTTCACCCTGACAAGCAATGTGATTATTTGTGGTGGTTTCTCACTCCCCTCATCAAAAACTGCTATCTCTTACATTGGTGTTCAGTGACTTGTCAAACGTTCTTTAAAGAGGGCCTGGTACAATAACCGGGAATTTTTATTCTCACCTCGGACACCCAAAACTATTGAACGTATACCGTGTGTTACAACATTCAGCACACAGAGTAACAAGATAACAAAAATAATCAAAAAACATTGGCCTTTGATCCAATCCACTGGCATCACTAAGGAGCAACCCCTTTTCTCCTTCAAGAGAGGAAGGAATATAGGTGACCATTTAGTTCGTGCTGCCTTACCTACTATTGATCCACCTGATTTGACCACACTACGGGGTCTTAATAAGATTGTAGGCCACTATCGTTGTGGCAACTGCCTTATGTGTGACTCAACCTTTAACACCAAACGGTTCGTACACGGTGCAATAACCTCCGATTTGCGTGACCACACTAATTGCAATTCACAAAATGTGGTCTACGCCATATGGTGTCCCTGTCAGCTCATTTATGTGGGACAAACTACTCAACGAATTAAGGTCCGTTTGTCTCGGCACAAAAGCCACATTAGGTGCAAAAATGAACATGCGCCCCTTGTATCTCATTTCATTGAACACAACCATGTGCCTTCCGTACTATGGTGGCAGGTGATTGAAATGATTAAGAAGCCATCTAGGGGTGGTGACATTGCAAATATATTGAACAAGTCTGAATGTCGCTGGATTCTTCGATGCGACAGTATTAACAAAGGTCTAAATACCCTTGAGGAGTGCAATACCATAATATCTGGATGAGTTCTTTATATTTGTATATGTTCATCTGTTGTCCCATTAGGTTGGGTTTTGACTTTTGTGGTCTTTTGACAGGAACTATAATGTATGTAAATGTACAAATGTACACTGTGATCCTTTATATGACTCTTATGATCCTTTCTTTCTTGCTTTTTGAGATTTATGATCATTAAGTTAATCGAGGGTTTATTCGTTCATGATTGTTATCATTGTGTAAACTTATCCACAGGAATAGGATATTGTTGTTTGCACAGATTTTCAGGCGCCCTTATTGTGATCTTTGTGATCCTGATTACAAAACTCTGTATTTCACATTTATTATGTTAATTGTTTGAATTTGATCAAAAATTTATCGGAATGGAGCATTGCTATTTTGTTAAAATCTTATGTGCTCACATTTGATTTTTCTTATATATGTTGACATCTAATGCGAATGATTTGCTCTTCACGATCTGACAATGAATTCAGTGCGTTTTGGATTCATTATGTGCTTACATTTGACTTTTCTCATATATGTTGTAAAATTAATCATCACCCTATGGATATGAATGTTTTATAAAGAATTGTTGACATATAATGCTAATGATTTGCCCTTCACGAACTGACAATGAATTTAGTGCGTTTTTGGATCCATAATTATCTACAGAGATTGATGGAGTCTGCATTTATTTTGCTCTTTGGTTCTATATTTATCTCTATGGGTGCACTGCTTCTTATTATTATTATTTTTATTTTTGTCTCCTTTACTATCTTTCTTGGTCTATAAATTTTACATTTGTTCTTTTCCTTTCTTAAGCACTTGGACGATATGGTCTTTAGATATTCCCACAAGGTTAGTTTAGATTGCCCACTTTAAAATGGCCGACGCATTTTCGTCCTCTGGCCACCATGAGATCGCTAGTCCGCTTTCTATGCCAATAGGCTAAAATCGTAGTCCACATTCTATGCCGCTTTAAAATGGCCGACGTCTTTCCATCCTCTGGCCACCATACTAGTCCGCTTTCCATGCCTATAGGCGAAAATCCTAGTCCACTTTCTATGCCTATTGGCTAGGGGCTATAAGTGCTCAGCGTCGGTTGGGCTTCACTTTTCCCCATCTGTTTCCCGGACGAGTTCTTGACCATTATGCTGGTGGGACCGGGCGAAGCCAAGAGGGACAGTGAGTACTACTCTGGTTTATTTTGCTTTAGTTTTCCTTCGCTAACTATTTTCCGCTCCCTTTGTTGCTATCTGTAATCGACTGCATTAAGTCATAATTCTTCCCTTATAAAATTCAGGAGGGGCTGGTTTTTGTCATTACTTATTTTCCGTGCAATTATTGTGCACTTTATCGGTATGGCATACTTTGTTTTGATTATTGCAGTGTGAACATCCTCCCTACGAGGTTGTCGTATTTATACTCTCCCTTATCCCAGATAAGTCTAGCGCCGGAGTGTTTTCTGTACACTCGGTACCTTTTTGTACATTTTCTTTGCATTAATATAAAAATCATTTTTGTCATAGTTATCGCAGCGTACACATCCTGCATTATGAGGTCGCTGCGTTTCAAATTCCGCATTTATATTTTATTTATGTTGCGTTTAGTGCCTGAGTGGTCTTTGTATACTTAGTACATCCTTTTAAGTATACATACACTAAAGGATAATCCCCTTGAAAGTTCGTCCACCTCCTGATATTGGTCTTTGTACATTTTCAGATTAGGTGAGCCCATCGCCTGTGATCTCCTATACCAGCCCGGTTGTTCAATTCTTCACTAACTACATCTACCAGTAGGTATAGTATGTTTTGATTGTCTACTTCAGGGTAGCACTACTGGTTATTATGCAGGTCTTTTTTATTTTTATTTCATTTACTTTGCAGTTTTGGACCAGTGGAGAGCAGCTCATGTAGTCCTGTCTCCTTAAATAACTTTTGAAGTCCTTTGAACTACTTTATCATCTTTGGCCCCGTGAATTGTCTTAATTCAATGAGGCTGTAAGTATTTAGTTTAGACAGCCCTTTAAATTGTGTTCCGGGTTGTCATTTTCTTTATTTTTCCTTCATCTTTTTTACTTTGCAGTTCTAATACGGAACGGTTCAATTTGTATCCGTACGGAGTTTTGGCTCTTCATGTGATTTCTCATCTGTATTAGTTCCTGGACAAATCATTCAGTAGGTTTTACTCACTTAAATCTCTCTTTGGCAATGGATTGCCTGACTTGACTGAATCTTTTGTCCACTGACTCTGACTTTGTACTGGTTGTGAGTCTTTCGGTTTTAACTTATCCCTCATTTATCTTTTTCTTTGCACATTTATTCTAAACTTTCATGCAGCATTATTTTCTAAATAGTGACTGTTGCTATTTTAAATTTTCCTGATACCCATGTACATATTTTCTTTTTTAGATGTTTTACTGAAAATTACTTGGGCGCTCCTAAGTTAATTGTTTTGTCCTGATGATGACCTTCTAAGTTCATTTTTGGTCGAAACGCTGTTGAAGCCTTAATGTGGCCCTAAATGAAGAGGACGCATTGTTTTGCTGTGTGCTGTTTCTGTTTTTTCTGAACCCCCTCCTTGTATATAGTCCCTCAGCCACTTTGTTTGATTATACACTGTATTTTTTGTAATGTTTGTGTAAACCTATGAGCACCATTATTGTCTTATGATTGTTTGTCTAACTTTGTTAATAATAATAAACAAAAAATGTTCTACTTCATTGAAATATTGTATATATGGGTATCCTGTGCCCAATTAATATTGGGCTCTCTTTTCTTCTCTCTCTTTCCCTTTTTTCCTATATGTCTCCTTTTTGGGTGGTTTAATTATTTGAGTGTTATACTTGAACCCCTGTTTGGATTCCACAGTGGCGGGATTCAGCACTTGCTGTTTTTGGTCTGCCACTCAATGATTTGTATAAAACAAAAAATCTCTTTATAATCTGCCATCAAAATCGATTTTGACTTTTAAATGCTCCTTTATTTTTAATTGTGCATTTTTTCCTTTTCTCTTCACTCCTTTCCTCATATTTTGTACCTGTTTTGCAGGAATGAAGGTGGATCTCAGCAACATTAAAAGCTTCACTGTGGCAGAGCTGAAAAAGTTGTGTAAGGGGAGGAGGCTGAAGTTAGCATAGGGCTCTAAGAAGTTTGAGTATCAGATAGACTTCAGAGCCTGAGAAGAGGGGTTCATATGTTACAGTCTGCACCACAGAGGCAGGAAGATGGTGCTGCAGAGGAGGAGAATGACATAGAGGAGGAGGGAGAGAATATCCTGGAAATGGCCCTAGAGCCAGAGAAGAGAGAAGTGTCCACAGGAATGAGGTTCCCTGCCTTGTCCAGAGCATCAAGCAGTGTGTCCTCTTGCAATCTGACCCCAGAAGAGATAGAGGACCAACAAGCAGAGAAGGCCCAGGCGGTATACCACCAGCTATTTACTAGGAGGATCCTACATTCTAGGCTGCTTTTCCCGACCATATTGCAGCAGAACTGTATTCCCCCCTCATTGCGTGCTTCAATACTTGCTCCTATCTTCAAGGGGGGGGGGGGACAATAAAATGATCCCCGGGAACTATCACTTGATAGCTTTAATTGACAACAAAGCTAAATATTTTGCTGGTGTGCTGTTAGACGCACTACAGTTATGGGCTGAGACAAACAAAATCCTTCTGCCAAACCAAACTGGGTTCATGAAGCATACAGGGACATCCATGAACCTTATTGCACTCTCCCTTCTGTTTGATCAGGCGGAATCCAACAATCAACCTGTCTACCTGGGTTTTATTGACTATAAATCTGCATTCAACAGGGTTGATGGGGGAAGCTTTGGTAGAAACTCGCTCACCTTAACATCCCGGGCAGCCTGCTCAGGACCCTGCAATTGCAGCACCATGAAACATGGGTCAGAATACAAATTGGAGATGGATCACGCCTGTCTAATGACCTCACAAGGCCTTAAGCAAGGTTGTGTCCTTGCACCTACACTATTCAACCTGTTTTTATCTGAACTGACCCCGGCTCTGAACTCTGTCAAGTCCCATCCGCCCAAATTGGGGTTTTTTCACATTTCAAACCTAATGTACACAGACAATCTGTTTCTTAGCAGCAAAACCAAGGTCAGCTTGCAACACCTTTTGGATGCCACTTCTGCTTTTTCAATTAGGAATGGCCTGTTGATCAATAAGAAGAAAACTACGATTCTTGTGGCCCGAGGTGCTAGAACACAAAAACTGACTTGGTTTCTGGAGCAGGAGAAACTAGGGGCAACCAAATGCTTCAAGTACTTAGAACTTCAACAACAATGGTAGATACAGGAACCAGATGAAGGAAATAAAGAAGAAAGGCATTGCACTATCATTTGCTCTCAGATCTGTATACACAAAGCTGAAAGAACCTACGCTCATGCCTATCCTTCAGGAGGCCCAAGCAAAGATTCTCCCGACCTTAGCCTATGGGAGTGAGGCTCTTAAAGGACGGGACAGTGTGACTCTCGACAGAATGCGCGTGAAGATATATAGAACAATTTTTCTGCTTCCCTCTCATACATCACCAGCTCAAATAAGGTTGGAATTTGACACATGCAGGCAGGCTTTGGGAGGGAAAGCGGCCTTTGTGATAAGCTGTCACAAGCTCAGGGCTGCAAAAGAAGGCACTCTGGGCCACCACCTATGGAATGAACTAGAAACAAAGCAAAGGTCAGCGGGAAAGTGCTACCTATCTCCAACTCTGAGCACGCTTGGTTTAACACTCATTTGGGACTCAACTATCAGCCATCAGGAATTTCAAAGGGTGACAAAAATCAGCACAAAACAGCTCTCACTAATAGAGGACAAGGTCTGCCTTTCTCTACGTAAACATGGCTGGATGATGTTGCACACCTATAAACAACCGAAAACACTACTTTTTTTATTATGTATTTATTTATAGGTTTTATATAGAGCTAGCTAGACCCGAAGGTATCAGAGCGCTTTACATGACCATGACAGAAACACAATGGAGTAAAATTACTTAGCATATAGTGCGAGACATTAAGGTTCAAGTATAAGCAGAATAGAGGCAAAGAGAGTCGTAGGCAGTTCAGAAAGCCTACAGTATGTGGACAATTAGCACAATATATGTACAGGGAGAGAATGACATAATAGACAGCTGAAGCATTCAAAAAGCAACCGACTATCACGGAGGGTCTAGACCTAGAGTGAGATAGTTATTGGAGCATAGTTCAGTTAGTTTGCGTGTTAAAGTATTTCTTGAGGAGAAGGAGCTTCAGTTCCCTTTTGAAGCAGGAGAAGGAGTGGCTGCACCGTAGATCTCTAGGGAGCGAGTTCCATATGCTGGGTGCATTCCCAGAAAAGGAGCAAGTCTGGGTTGATTTGCTTTTAAGTTTGGGAGGTATGAGGAGAAGTGAGTTGGAGCTTCTCAGAGTTCTAGTTCTTCCTGCTTTCATAAGTTTGTTGTCAAGATAGTTGGAGGTATGTGTGTGAAGGGCTTTGTGGGTGATGCACGCAGTCTTATAGAACAACTTCCTTCAATGGGAAGCCAGTTGAGGGACTTGAGGGCTGGTGTGATGTGTCCAGACCATTTAACACCTGTTATGAGCTGGGCGGCCATGCTTAGAACTGATCTAAGGGTGGGCAAGGTGAGTTTTCGGCATCCTTGTAAAGATGGCATTCCCAAAGTCTAGTTTGGAGAGGACAAGAGATTGTACTACCATCTTGAAGTCATTAGAGGGAATGAAGGGTTTAATTTCCTTGAGGTGTTTTAGTGTGTAAAGTGCTCCTTTGGCTGAGTTTTGATGTGGTCCTTCATGGACATGTTTTTGTCCAAGGTGATGCCTAAGGACTTTACGGAGGTGGACAGAGTGAATGAGCAATCAAGTGCATCTAGGTCATTGAGCCAGTCTTGAATTGGTAGTGAGTTACTTTTGGGGGAGAACAGTATTAGTTCTGTTTTGTGGGGGTTCAGCTTTAGGTGGTTGGAATTAAACCAAGATTGTATCTTGCCTAGTGTGGTGTTGAGATGTAGGATGCCACTGGGAGATTTATTTTTGTAGTAGAGTTGAGTGTCATCAGCATAAAGTTGGTATTTGAGCCCTGCTTGCTTCAGGATGATTGTAAGGGGTTCCATAAAGAGATTGAAGAGGGAAGGGGAGAGAATTGAGCCCTGGGGTACACCAAGAGTAGCTGGTGTGGGAGATGAGAGACAAGAGTTGATTTTAATTTGCTGTGATCTGTGTTGACGGTAAGATGTGAACCAATTTAATATTGTGCCATTGAAACCAGAGCGGGTTTCAAGTGACTCAAGTAAGGCAGGGTGATTAACGGTACCAAAGGCTGCTGATAAATCAAGTAGGATAAGTAGGCAAGCATCCCCTTTGTCTAAGGATCTGTGGATGTTGTCCGAGATATTGAGCATGGCAGTTTCCGTGCTACAGCCTTTTCTGAACCCTGATTGGAAGGTGTCGTGGAGGTTGAATTCCCCTATATGATGGTTAAGTTGTTGTAGGACACACTTTTCCATAGTTTTGGCTAGGAACGGGAGGTTGGAGATAGGTCTTTTGTACTATTGAGGATGGTAGAGGATCCTTAAAGTGTGAAGTAGGCTTTAGGTTCGCAATTATATTGAAGACTTCGTTTTTTGTCATGGGTTCGAAGTTTGACCAGTTGACATCATTTTTCAGTTGGGTAAGATCAAGATTGCCATTAGAATTTTTGGGGGTCGTTTGGTCGTTGGTAAGTTCAGGACTTAAGTGAACTTTACAACGACTTGTCAAAGGCACAGTTCATGAAACTAAGGATGGGGGTAATCCCGATCCCAATTTATTATCCAGCCTGGAAAAGGGGTGAAGAACAGGCAATGTGTTGGCTCAGAAAACAGCAAAAAGAGGACATGATACATGTTCTGTGCATGTGCCCCACCCTTTTGGTGGACAGGAGGGAGCTGTTACGAAGTAGGTGGGTTGCCAGGAGCACAAGATCCTGTAGGGAAGCAGTGCTGGCCTGTTTTGACCCATCCAATACCATTCTGTGCTCTGGTTAAATTTGCATTTGATTATGCAGCTTAAGGGCTGGGAGGTGATTAGGCTATTATGTTAACATGCCTGGTACTGGGCCTTGAATGCACCTTTACTGAACGCACTTTTTTCTGAAACTGTTTATAATAGGTGCAGGCTGACACCATCTGGTCAGGGTGTTTAGTAAGCCTGGGCGTAGTTCGCGAAGTAGCGCTACGCAAAGCTACGCAAAGTGCAGTTCGCACTACGCGAGCTACGCGTAGCACTACGCGAACTGCGTAGTGCACTGTTCGCAATGATTGCACAGTGCCGGATGCTTGTCCGCACTGTGCAATCATTGAAAACGGCATCTTGCACAGTGCGAGCTGTCTTTTACTGCCGCTCGAGTAGATTTTTACTCGAGCGGCAGCTTCTCAACGCGGACTGGTAGTTTCTCATAGCGAGCGGTCGCGAGCATACGCGACCACTCGCAATGAGAAACCTGACCTCCCCGCGTTGAGAATCTCGCCGGGAGGTTTATTTTCCACGCTCGCGATCGGCAACTTGATGTTGCTGATCGCGAACGAGGAAAAAGTCTCGCCGGGATGTCATTTTGCTTGCTCGCGGTCGCCAACTTGACGTTGAGGACCGCGAGCAAGCAAAAATGACCGCTGCACCACGCTACGCTACGCGTGTTTGCACTGTGCTACGTGCAATTCGCGTTGTGCGAAGTAGCGCAAACTTCGCAAACTACGCGAGCGTAGCGTAGTGCTTTGCCCAGGGTTAGTGTTTAGACATCCAGACAGAGCACAAACCCTTGCTGCAGTGATAAAGGATACACTTTTAAATTATCTTAGTCAGAACACTTTACTCATACCTGCTTTTAATGTTTACAGCATAAGGCTATTTTAAGCATTTTAGCCAAATTTACTGCACTTTATTATTGATTTGGCCTGCTTCCTCGCTAAGGTGCTAATTGTCTGGCTTTTTTATGCATATATTTTACAATTTATAACCTTTTTCTAAATATGTAACTTTGGATATAATGTTATTTTGTTTATTTGTAACACATTGCAAGGGATTTTATTAATCAAGCAATAAAGTCTACCATTTACCAATATAGCATTTATACACAGTAACGCACCACACAGATGTTTGTGTAAAGCAAGTTACATGGCAATGGAGTAGTACATATGTAAACATGTTACACCTCATTTGGAGACGTGGTGATGCACTTAACAGTTTATAATACTGTACTTTCAACCGCTAAAACAGCAGATGCCTGACCTCGCATATTGGACCATCAGAACCTGCTGCCAGAAGTCGACCGTGTGGTCAATGTTTTCATCCACAGCGGACAGAGCCAAAGGCTAACGTTGGGGATTGTGATGGTAGCAGGCCAATGGCTGTGTCCGTCCTCGCTTATGAGAGCATACGTGGCGTACATGTACGCCATGTTTCGAAAAATAACTCACTTGCCTCCTTACACTTCTGCTATCAATACCTCATCCACTTTAGTTGCTGTTTGCCACCTCTGGGAGCAATCATGGCAGGCTAAGCAGGTGGGAGGGTCCTGTCTTCTCTCCAGAGGAGCTGGCGCAAATGGTTGAAGAGGTCCTTCCCCTGTATGGCCAGCTCTATGGCTCACCAGAGGAACAGGCAACTATCTTATATACATATTTTTCTCTGTTTGACTCCATTCTTTCATTTCCCACATGTTACAATGTGCCTCTGAGTCCCAGAGTGCATTCTGATTACTGTTCTTACAGTTTGTGGTCCCTACATAGGACAATCATGTAATGGATTATGGAGTACTGTATATTGTGTACTCAACATCACCATTGTGATGTGTGATGTGTGTTAAGCCCTAGGTTCTGCTTGTGTTGCATGCACATATCTATGCATGTATACATTTAATTGTACTTATGCTATATTTCCTAATCAGATAATGGTAAATGTGCAAAGAAATGTATAGGCTTTACAGCATGAGCTGTGAATGTATACTGTAAGAATCAGTTGAGGATGATGTTGTACATTCCCACATATCACTCAACCCAGATCAGGGCTCGCCAAACTATTGTCTGGGCGCTAGCTATACCTCAAAGATTACTTCACAGTGCCACACATTCTTGAGGTCACAAATTGGATGGCCACAAGATGCACATTTATATATTGAAGTGGTGTAAATGTGATGTTCATGTGAGATCATTATGCTCAGCCTGCAGAGAGCAAGTCCTGACAATGGGTTGTGCCCAGTCTGGGCCATGGCCCAGGCTGGGGCAGAGTTACTGTGGCAATACAGCTGATGCTCAGAGTTATGTTAACAAGTCTTGTAAAGCGCAACAGCTACCCAAAAACGGGCCTTCCAGCGCTGATAGAAGGAACCAACTAAGAAATAGATTCAACTAATGGGTAAGTCACTATATGAAGAGCTGTTTCCTAAAACTCAGTAAATTGTTGTTCAGCCTGAGTTGAACAGGAAGATTAATCTCCCTGTAGACCTGAAGATCCTTGGAAGTTCCCAAAATTATTTTTCAGAACGAATAGTAGCCTTTCTTGCTTTTACATGGACTACATATGGAATGGTGACTGATGTAAACCCCTGATACTTCTTTCCATTGACCCACATTGTCAATGTGTATCATTTACTTATGACAGGCCCCTTACTCCCACAGGTCTGTTGTCACTTTTCCATAAGTCATGCTTGCACTGTGCAGGCCTGTTACACATGTGACACGTTAGTGGTTAGTTGGTTACTTCTGAAGAGATTTTGATATGTGAAACACCAACTTTGTTACATTCAACCAATCAAACAAGATTTACAATGGTATGTTGATGCCATCCCTGTAACAGTGCCATATATGGCAAAAGGTGTGTCCTGTGATGGCAGCACATACCACGCAAACTCAATCAGACATAGTATTATATCCCAATAAGTAGTCCACATGTCCACACATTCTTAGAGAGGAAGTTCTCAGTGACACACATGCCAGCCCTTTCATTGTGAATTAAGTCTTAGGATGTTGTCTATACTGTGGTACCAGACTGTATGGACCATATGCATCAAGTCAGTGGGCCTGTCTGTACATCATGCACAAGTAGGTTACCCTTCAGAAGGTCACAATGGTGTGTTGTGTTTCATAGTAGCTCACATCACAGTACATGTAGGATGGCCATGGGCTACATGATGTTGGTGGGCTAGCTTAGTCAGTGTAGGATATGACCAGGGTTGAGGATAGTCAGCAGATGACTACAAAAGTGTGTATTCATGTCTTTGTAGTGATCAGCGTGTGAGAACTACACATGTAGGGGCATATTCTCAAGGAGTCATCGCCGATTTATCGGCACTTTAGCGCCGCACAAGTGGCGATAGACATATCGCCCTATTCACAAGTTGGTGCAAACTGCCGACATCGCCAGTTTTCCTGCGATAGCTGCCGCAAAGCACATCGCCACGGATGAGAGCGACAACTAACGCTAATGATATGCAGAGTAGGCGTTCCCGTGCAAAAACACACGAAAAGACCACTTTGCGATATTCTCAACGACCAGCCAGATCTGCGATGCCGGACAAAAACAGGCAATAAGGCGCGTTAGCAGCAGGGACTTAACACCTGCTTTTTACTGGTCTTAAGTAGGACGAAAACCTGCAGTACAAAGGGTGCCCAGGCCAGAGCCACATCTGAAGACCAACAGATGCCATGGAGCTACTAATCATGCAGCTTGGAGACCCAAGAGGGCCACAACACCCACCGCCACCACCCCCAGGACCATCCCCCCTGGACCATCACTGAGGCAGCGCAGAACAAGACAGCGACCTTCCGAAAACGCATCAGCCTCACAGACTTAACGCCAGAGGATGTCATTGCCCACTACAGGCTCAAAAGGACAACCATCCTCCGCATCATGACCCACATTGCCCACAGGCTGACGGTACCAACACAGCGGACAACCAACATCCCTCCGCAGACAAAGCTACTGGCTGTGCTGCACCTGTTGGCCTCTGGTACCTTCCAACCAACAACTGCCAGAGTCGGAGGAGTCTCACAGCCAGCCCTATCAAAGTTCCTCACACCTGTCCTGGATGCCATCATCAGTTTCATACCCCAGCACCTTCACTTCCCCCACACTGCGCAGGAACAACTGGAGACCAAGCAAGGCTTCTACGCCATAGCTGGATTCCCGCACGTGTTGGGGGCAATCGACTGCACGCATGTCCTTCTTGTGCCCCCTGCCGACACTGCACACAATTACCGCAACAGGAAGCACACGCATTCCATCAATGTGCAGGCAATAGTGGACCACCGGGGACTGTTCACCAATGTCGTCGCCAACTTCCCAGGCAGTGAGCATGATTCATACATCTTCCGACAGTCCATCATCAACCAGCGCTTTCAGGATGGCACCTATGGAAATGGACTGCTCGTTGGTAATTACCAACGGAACACACGACACACCTCAATTCCATAATCACACAACGCACAACTGTGGGAATGGACACGTAACAAAATCACATTCAACATGCCAACCAACATGCACACCTGCCAGACATGACAACACAAGTAACCGTGGTAAGAGGGGCCAGAAATGTGGACAAACCATACACTAAGGCATAGCCCCTCTGCCACACATTTGCAGAATGTGGGGAGAGGTGGGAACCACGATTGTGGGAAGGTGGCAATGGACCTATGAATAACAATGTACACAATGCCAAGTGTGGCGGTGATGTGCTGGACAGTCTTGAGTATGCAGAGCACAGACATGTCCATGTGGACACATACTGCTGGAGTCTGTAGTGTCGTGGACAGTGGACGCAACCATGTCATCACAGGCAGTGGGGAACACCTTGGACAAGTAGCCATGTCGGCCCCCCTATAAGCGTAAGCATAGTGGGCAGGGCCAGCGCACGCCAGTCCAGCGTAGGGGAGTGACTAAATAGGCCAGGGCTCAGGGAGTGGTTCACCTCCGGGACGGCCACCGAAGTAACTACTGCGTGTGACTCTGTGTCTGCCATATCCTGACCATAGGCCTACACACACGTGGCCAACCACCTTCAACGGGCAAAGTCACACTGGCGACAAGGTGGCTACGTCCCACGCCACCCGGTGCACATCTCATCATCGCCTGCAGTGGCGTGTCTGCCAGGGCGGCGTCCCTCACCCTGCCATGAGGCCGCCGTCATGACCGGTGGTGCCTGCGCGATCCTGTGCGCCTGCCGCACACCAGCCCGCTGATCCCCAGACCCGACCTGCGCCCAGCGGTGAATGCCCGCCCCTGCGCACCCAGGCCTCACTGCTCACCTGCCGCCACCGGTGTCTCTCCAAGAGGGCCCACCATGTGCCGGTGCAATCTCCAAGGCCGGGCTCCGCGAGCTTGGCAGCCTCCTCAGCTGATCGCTGGATTCTGCGCAACAGGCCCCCAGCGCACCCAGCGGCACCGCACAGCGGAGTTGCAAGTTGGCTACTGCTGCCTTCTGACCACACTGCGCTACAGCAAGTAACAGATACATCCTTTCCAGTCCGCCCCTCCAGGCCTGCTGCATCATCGCAGGCTGCACACCCGCTCAGCTCTTCCGGTGGGCCTACCTCAGTGCACCGCAAGTCATCGCCATGTGGCGGTTGGCCCGTGCCGGATGCAGGGCCTCAGGTGCCACTAACTCAGTGCACCACAAGTCACCGTCCAGCCACCAGGCCTGCTGCATCATCGCAGGCTGCACACCCGCTCAGCTCTTCCAGTGGGCCGAACTCAGTGTTATGTTATGTTATGTTAACAATGATTTGTAGAGCGCTCGTTCACCAGTTGGTTTCTTGGCGCTGGGGAGACTAGGGGGTGGCCAGCTTGGTGCAGATCAGTTGTAAGCAAGTGTGAATAACCATGTTTTGAGTGACTTCCTGAAGTTGAGTAGGTTCGTGTTAAGTCTGATTTCCAGGGGAATGGAATTCCATAGTCGAGGGGCCAGTGTCGCGAACCTGCATCCCCCTTGGCGTTTCAGCTTGAAAGTTGGCACTGTCAGCAGGTGGAGTTGGGCCGAGTGGAGGTGGCGTGAGGGCATGTAACGGGAGATGTGTTTATCGATGAATTTGGGGCTGCAGCCGTTTAGCCGTTCAGTGCACCGCAAGTCATTGTCCCGAGGGGCTACCCCACAAGTCCGCCTCCAGTAGCCAACAGCATGTCCTCGGTAATGCCACTGGAGCCCTTCTCAGTCACGGGGCCACCCCCGTCCCAGGCAGGCCGCCGGTAAGCCTGGGTAGATTGTCTGGAGATGTACTCCGAAGCGCACGACATCCCAGCGCGGCGGCGTCAGCGCACGCGTGTGAGGAGTGCGGAGAAATGGCCCGGGGCTCTGGGCGTGGTTCAGTTCTGGGCTCTGGGCGTAGTTCAGTTCCGGCCTGGCCACAAAAGTGACCATGGCGTGTGTCTCCGTAGTAGTGTCTGCGCCACCCGGCCTGTAATCGATAATGTTGCAGTGTAGCATGCACCAGGAGGGCGGCCTCGCCCGAATGGATTAATAAAGGAGCGCGAGACCGCTCGGGGTCTCAGCTCATACATGCCAACTGTTGTGTGTGTATCTACATTGCCACAGCCTGAACCGAAGGCCTAGCCTCAATATCAGCGCGAGTTCAGCCAGGCCAGAACTCCACATCTGTGTCCGCCCTATCCTTACCATAGGCCTACACACACGTGGCCACCCACCTTCAACGGCCAACATTACAGTCTTGCTGTCAGTCCTGCGGACATGCACAGACAGGCATGACAATGGTGTGCCGTAGGAGTGCAAGTGATGCAACCGCGCAGCACACACAAGTAAATAGGCTCGGTGGGAGGGAGGAGCAGCTGTGAGGCTACGTAATACACATTGTCCTACCACATTTGCAAGCAGCAATACATGGCTAACATGAATCCCAAGGTCGCACAAATCACACACCACGAAACTTGTATGTCTGCCAACACAGCATGCAGAACCACCAGTTAACACTAATCTCACTTACCTCTCACAGGTGATCAAGGATATGCACTCTGCCCGTGGATGATGACACCCCTCCGAGAACCGAACACCCCGGCCCAGAGGCAGTACAATGTGGCCCACAAACTCACCAGGGGCATTGTTGAACGCACATTTGGTGTGTTGAAATCACGTTTCAGGTGCCTGGACATCACCGGTGGAAGACTCTTGTACAGCCCAGAAATAGTGTGCAAGATGATCACTGCATGTTGTGTATTGCACAACATATGTGTACGCACTCAATGCCCCATCGATCCAAGTCCCAGAAGCACCGGACGATGATGAGGAAGATGATGCAGGTGGGCCACACCCCACTGCAGCCGCAGCAGGAATAGCCCGAAGGAACACAATGATCAACAATTTCTTCGCATGAGCACGTCACTTTGTGACTGTCCACAGCAATCATGGCACAGTACAAGATGACCACATGACCAGCATGTGCAAATAAAATCTTAGCAACACACATTCCCCGTGTGCATGTCAGTCCTCTGCATTAGCACATTACTCTGACGGGTGTAAGTGCAACATTGAGTGCTAAAAGTCGCATATGTTGCAAGAAGAAATGTTGTGTATGTCACCTCTGTACCGAGAGGCTGTTTAGGGCGTCACGTATTCGATATGCCATATCAGGGTGTCACATGTAGTACGTCATGCCACTCATCAGTGTCCCACTTGTACATGAACATGACATGAAGGCCGTCATTGGTGTTCAGGAAAAGACAACAGGGTGCCATTTGTGGTCAGAGATGTACCTGCCTGATGCAAATATACACCCTGTGTGTCGAGTCCCACAACATGAACAACATGGCCGTAAGGGGGATGTGGGCACAGTGGACACCTCAGCAACATTGGGAGATGCACACCAGCCTAGAAGCCAACAGGTCCACCTTGCGTGGAACACACCAAGGTGTCCCCTGGTCAAATGTGTCATGTACAGGTCACATGTGTACACGGACGTCATCCATCAAGAGTAGTGATCAGTGCCAGCTAATAGGTGCAAGGTGAGTGGTCAACCGCCTCCTCACAGCTACCTGCACCCATCACTGTCAGACTGCAGCAAAACAACACTGCTACATCAGAGCATGCAATACTGACCGTGAGGGCACGTACATGGCTGGTAAGGGTTCAACCATGCCGGAAGGCAAAGCAGTGACATCCCCCCCACCGAATCCCCATCACATTTCCAGAATGCAAGCAGATGACAAACTAACATTGTGGATGACAGCCCCTCTGTCTGAACTAGAAGGCGGTAGCACATCTGCACCTCCGACCTTGGGAATGCATGCGCCCGGCAGGGCCGGACTGGCCGTAGAGGGCACCGGACATTTCCCCGGTGGGCCGCCAGGGTGGGGGCCGGTTTTGGGTCCCTGGGGGGCCCTTTTTGTTACCGGAGGGCCTGCAGTATCGGCCCCCAGTAACAAAATCGGCCAAAACTGGCCCTTGCAAACATCTCGCCCGCACCCCCTCAGCCCCCCAGGGGGGACGGCCGAGCATTTTGCCAGGGCCGGTTTTGGTTCCCAGTCTGGCCCTGGCGCCCGGCACCCCCTGAGCGATACCATAGCAGCTGCTGACTGCTCCCACACTATGCACAGTGCTAACCAGAGACCAACGTATACACACCCCACACACAGGAGTCCTTTCTCATAGTTCACTTGCATGGTATGACCTTCACACATACGCACCGACCATCCCAGGAGTCCAAGCGCTCCACACTCAAACCAATCATTGCTCCGAGCTGTGGCTTCCACATAACTTTGACTTTGTGACACACAGCCCTATTTCATACATTGACATGGGGCTAAGTTTGGAAATAGCGAGATTGTTGTTTTGGAGCAATGAGGCCACAGCTAGTTCACACATTCCCAGTCATCTCACTGCCTATCTGGGTCACGGACATACATGCGCATTGAAATCAGTTCCCAGGGAGCACCGTTGTTTGGAATCACTGCCCCTACATACATCCATACTTTCATACTTGCTTGATCATGGACATGACTCATCTGTGTGAATTTGAATGTCTTAATCACATTCGGTGGAGTGGTGAAGGTGGCCCAGTACCTGGCCATGCACACGCTACTTTACAATGTTGCCCCGTGGAGGGCCAGCCAGGGTCCTTTGGGGAGGGAAAAGTACATCGTAGGAGAGGGAGTTCAGTCCGCAGTCTGATTTCTGTGTCATTGGTTGCCTAAACAAATGTAGCAGTCTATGTCGGGGGCCAAGGTGAGTGTCGCAGAGTGTTAAGGGGGACAGTGGAGGGTGTTATTCCTGGGCATGATGCAGAGGGCAGAACCAAGCAGAAAGAGGCCATATGGCGGAGATGAAAGCTACCGCTTCCTACTTAGCCCAACGGCAGATTCATCCTCATCTTCGTCCTCCTATGTGTGATGTGCCTCACATGTGGGTGGTGGTGTTTTGTCTGCGGCACTGTGTGGCAGTGACACATCAGGGGCCGGAGGTGGATTGTCAGCCGCACTGTGAGGCACTGACACATCAGGGGGCGGTGATGTGGAGGGAGTAGTGGCAGCAGCATTCATCTGCGCCAGGCCTTGTGGCCGCACTGCCATGATGAGGATCTGCAGGGCATGGTAGATCCCTGCTACATCTCGCTGGTGTGCAGCCGTGGCAGCCATTCTTCCCGCCTGCATCCGCTCCATGTTCTCCATGTTCCTCCCCATGTTTGCCAACTCACTGCTGAGATCGCTGGAGCCACTCTGACTAGACAGTTGTTCTTGTCTACGAGTCATGACTCCGGCGATGTCAGCCATGGATTGTTGGAGACCATGGAGCGGACTGTGGGTGTCCGTTAGGGCCTGTAGGTGGTCCCTGATGGGATTTGGAAACCCACGTATGGCATCTAGTTTGGCTGCCATGAGGTCGAACCCCACCCGCACCTGCTCTGCCATCCCCTTCTGGCCCTGCGACACACGGCGTTGGAATGCCATGTGTTGCTCGTGGGGATCCTGGGAGACGGCCGTGGTGGTGGGTGCTTCCTGCTGTGTGGTCTGTGCAGGGGGTGGGTTCTCCTCCATGCAGCTGGGCTGCCCTGCTCCTGGGGGTGGGGTGCTGAGGGTGTCTATGAGCTGTTGGAGGGCGTCGGGGTCGATGGTGTGTAGGTCCTCTTCATCATCGGTGATGAGGAGTACGGTCTGCTCTGCAGGAGGTGATGATTCTCCCTCTGCAATGTGAAGGGGAGATGCAGTTTGATATTGTGTTCACATGTATGTTGACGCATTGGCCAAGTTTACAAACAGACTGCATGTCAATGTACATTGTGACTGTTTGTGTGGAGATGCCTATTTAATGCTGGACAGTTGACATTTTGCCACCATCACGGATGTGAGGTTGTATTTGTCCATTATCATCTCACAGTTTCCTGCTATGCCAAATGCGAATGGCCATTTTCTACACACAAGCGGCAGCAGTTGTGTCCTCTGCTCTGTTGTGAAAGTGTTGCAGTTTGGTCCACTTTGTTGTAAATGTTGAGGTGCTCTGAGTGTTATGTGTGTGTGCTGCATTGTTGGTGATTTGCCCCTTCAGCTCTGATTTGGCTGGCCCTTATCCCTTTCAGGCGGTGTGACTTTCACTTCTGTGCTTCTACAGTGCTGAGCTGTTGCAGACTTGGGTAAATTGGGCTCTTGGTCGGAGTTGTGACTCTTGGGCATGGTTTGTCCGCAGATGTGCTGTACTTACTTGTGCATGTGTGCCATTGTGCCCATCTCCCCCCGTCCCCCAGTCCCTGGTGGTTACTCACCCTGTTGCTGTTGTGTCAGGTCATGTTGAGCAGTGTCCCTTCCTCTGACTCCTGCCACCGTCTCCACACTGATGACTGTGGACACCATTTCCTCCATCTCATCCAGCTCCTCCTGTGGCGCAGGACTCCCACCCCCAGTCTGCATTGCTGCTTTGCGGTTGTTGGCGAGTTTCAGCTTGGTTTTGCACTTCACATCATTCCAGCGCCTCTTGACCTCTTCCATTGTCCTCCTCAGCACTCCGACTGCATTCACCTTGTCCACGATGGACTGCCATATTCCATTTTTTGTTGCCAATGACACAGTGGAGGTGAAGAACAGTTGTTGATGGTGTTCTGTCACCTCCGTAATCAGGATCCTGTTTTCCTGCGGACTGAACCGCGTCTTCCTCTTCTTCTTGTCCTTGCCCTTCCCTGACCCCGAGGTCCCAGGCTGGTCCTCCGTGGGGCTTGTGGGGTTCGGGTTGTCCTCTGTGCTTGCTCCGGCTACCTCCATGGTGCTTCGCAGTTGTTTGTGTTTTATTTGTATTTCATTTTTGCTGCTTTTATAGTGATTTTTCCCACCTTACTTGTGGGACTTGCGGGCCTGGCGCTGCTTTTCGCTGGATTTTTAGCGCAGTTGGGCCCATCGCAACTTTTTTCACGTTCGGGTTTCCTTTTTTATCGCCGTCGTGGTAGTTGTATCGCGGACATTTGAGGCGTTATCGGGAAACTATCGCATGTTACCGCCGTGTTGAGAATACGACGTTGACACAGAGTTATTTTCCCGCGATATGAAAAATTGCGTTAGCCTATTTTGGCGATGTTTATCGCACGTTCTTGAGAATATCCCCCGTAGTGTGTTAACTATTGATTTATGCCTGTGCTAGATGTATACAAAATGTGTGTCAACCAAACAGAAATCCAAAAACGTGCACTTATAATCTGTTCATTCATCTATTGTATCCACACAGGTCAACGCCCATCAAAAGCAAGCCATTTGAAAAGCCATCGCCTGGAAGGTGCGGACCCTGGGAGTCTAAGGTCGGCACAGCATCCATTACAGGAAAAGGAGGGAAGACCTGAGGCTCTGGACCCAGAAGATCATGGAGGTCCAGCTGGAGATGTCCTCTCAGCGTGGACAGGGAGCGCGTCGGACCCTGACCCCCCAAATGGCCCGCATACTGGCAGTGGCCTACCCAGCGCATGATGGGCAAGATGAGGGCCCAACAGCAGCTACAAGAGGGTGAGTCCTGACCAGAGTCATACATGTGACATTGCCAACTATGTGTGATAGAGGTAGGCATTTCCCCATCAATATTTGGGGAAGCCCATGTGTGGCGCACAAGAAGAGGTACTGTTTGTGTAGGTCTGGTAGTAAGTGCATGCTGATGTGCTTTGCCTTTTGTCTTTATGACCAGGAACACAGCAGAGTCCAGTCCACTACCAATTTCCTGTCTTGAGCAGACACAAGGCAGAGTAAAGTGATTAATCACCTTGCGTTCTTTGATGTTCTGGGTGACAATAGTACCAAACATGCCACTCGTCTTCATTGTGTAAGGAGTGATGCTCCCTCACTACTGTGTCTCGTGTGCTGGTAGCCCTATTACATGTGGCATGCCATACAGTGCACTTTTTAGGCAGTGACTGGACAACACTTCCCATTGGTAAGTTTGAATTCTACAGTAACATGAGTGTTCAAACATCACTGGTGCCATCAGAATTAGTGCCTACATGCTGCCAAGTGTACCTTTCCCTGTTGTTATTTCATCTGCAATACAGTTTCAAGATTCATTCACTGACTGGTGACATGCATCCGGGAGTGAGATGTAGACATATGTGAGTGTGTACACTCAGTCTTACAAGGAAATTTCTGTTTGCTATACCAAATAGTGCTTTGATGTGCCCTACCATTAGGACTGTAGTGATCCCACCTCTTCATGTCATAGATATTCACTAACACACAACAACCTCCAAAGGTGTATTGGCTTGTAGGAATGCAATCTGAGAATGGTGTTGTCACCAATACAAAGGAGGATTGGGGATGTTCATAGGGCTATAAGGACTCTTGTGCTGTGTGCATTTGGAGTATCCATCTCCCAAAACGCTCGCCCCAATGCCTCCAGGATACTTTTCTATGCTACATGTGATATGTAGCTAAACTACTTCAGCGCATCATTCATTAGACTTTTCTGGATGTGGACATATGCTGAAGTTTCAAGTCAAAAGTGTAATCAGTGTGCGATGAGCATTTGCATGTGACATGATTTCTGTTACAGCACATATTGCTGCTACATTGCTCTTTAACTTGAACTTCATGACATCATAATGTTGTTTAACATTTGGTGAATACTGGGCCTTGTATAAACAGTGTGGGAATGTATATTTAGTAGGCATCCTATTTGGTGACATCAGTTTACTATGGTATACTACAAGGGCCAAAGTATACAAGGTGATCAACTTTCCAAGTATGAACATTAGGCTGGAGTGTAGACAAGTCTGTTAATGGTATTGGAGCTGTCTGGGGTTATGACATCACTGTGACCAACTGTTTCCAGGTAATCTAGCATGCATGCATGTGCTCATGCTAATGTTGAAGCCTATATTGTGAACCATGCAGCTGGTGTGATCTGTGAACTTTAGAAATGTTTTGTGTTGATATTATGATAGTCAGGTGTGGTAATGCAGTTGCAATAAACCAATTTTATATATCATTTCAGATTTATCCAGGACAAGCGGAGGAGAAGGGACCAAAATCTTTGGGGCCACATCTGGTCACAGTGGTTCGAGTCGTGAGAGTACAGACACTGAGGGACCCAGTGACCAAGAGGGTGCCATGGAGGACGGAAGCTCCACTTCTTCATCATCAGGGTCATCCTCCAGTGGACACTCCTGAGTGGTGGCGGACCCCACAGGATTTGACCCACCTTCATCCTTGTCCACCACCCCCAGTTCCATCGCCACCATTCCTATTGTTCCCCAAGCAGTTGGCTGGTCCAGCTCCCCTAAGAGGGGAGCCATCTCTTTCGCTCCAGGTACCTCAGCCCCTGCCCCTGCCCTCTCCTGCTTGGAGTGAGGAGGCTATTGATCTCCTGAGGAACATCTCTGTGGGTCAGACGGCACTACTGCATGCCATCCAGGGGCTAGGCAGCCATCAGCAGCAGATGCTGCAATGTCTGGCCTACAGAGAACCTTTCAGGCTCTAGCTTCCTTCCTCAGCACAGCCTCCCTTCCCCAAACCTTGTATCCCTCCCCCACCCCTTATCCATACCAATACCCTATTCCCAAACCTAATTAAAGCATGCAAGCATCCAGTCATACAGACCCAAGCAGCACATCCACACATAAACAAACACCTCACAAAAAAACCAAGCACGCATCCAAACACACAGACACTGCACCCACAATCACAAACAAAGGCACCCCATCCCATCATAATCACAACCACCACTGGCAACACCACACCCACATACTCGCACCACTCCCCATCACATCTCCACACAGCACAGGTGACACCACACATGCATGCACACACCACACCTCCACCACCACATACCCACCCAGCATAGGCACCTGCATGCCCAAATGCGTCCCCACAACCCCTATCACATCCATACTGACACCACAGATATCCACACCCACCCACACCCACAGTCGCCACCACATCAGCAGTCACAACACACACACTCAGCACTTCCACTGCACCATCTACAGACACACCACTTGCACTATACACACCTAAGAAACTCAGATAGAAACAATCACACACTGAGCATACACCAGAGAAATGAGACACACCCATACTGGCAGCACATACACCTGACACACATGCACCTGCACCCGCAAAAGTTCCACCCCATTTGAGAGACACTGACACTCCCTCTATCTCCAAGACCTTACTCCCTTACAAAGCCCCTCCCAAGTTCCCCACTGAGGATCCAACCTTTCACCTGGCCCTCTGCCCTCCAAAACTACCTACCACCCTTTCCACGAAGGTTCCAAACTTTGCCACGTCTAAGATCACCCCTTACACCTCAAAATCCACCGCAGTCGACACCCATCCACCCCTTCCACTTCCCAGGGTCCCCCATCAAAATGTCGGTCCACCCCTTCCGACTCCCAACCCCCCCTCCTAAATGCCAGTCCACCCCTTCCTCTTCCAAGCCCAACCTTCCAAACTCAAGGACACCACTCCCAAAACCAAATGTCCCCTTCCCAAGTAACATCATCGAGCTGCCTGAAATGCCCAATGGATGCCCCTTTGTGAGGAGGTTCTCTGGCAGTGTCATGAAGGGCATGTTTAGTGGCACAGCAGTGTGCTGGACCACACAATGCGTACATTGACAGGCCATTGGCCTTTGGTTTACTCCATCTGGTTATTTTTGAGAAATAAATAAGTTGCTTAGTTTAGAACACATTAGTCCTGCCATTACTTTTCAAACTATTTGATGTTATTGGATAATTTGGGATGTGTGACTATAGTTGTGTTTGTTTCAGCCTGATTGATGATCCATTTGAAGTGGTTAGTATGATCTGACCTTGGAACCAGTGCTGGAGTACACAGGACAAGGGGAAATGTTTAATCAATGGATGAATTCCAATTGGGGCTGACACTGCATTGGGTGGTATTTGGCCAGTGTCAACATCATTTAGCTTGCACTTCTCCCTATGATGTAGGTTGGATATGTGTTTGATGTGTGCAAGTTAGTTATTTGTTTATCCACACATGGAGGGTGTTAAATTGTCATACAGTTATATCCCGCATAGAGGCCCTAATGTAGACCCGTTCGTACATGCCCTAAAATGGACGTATTCATATTTACCCTAATATGGTCATATTCGTACTTGCTCTATTATGGTCATAGCCGCATATGCCCATTTATGGTCATAACTGTACTTGTCCTATTATAGTCATGATTCCTTATATAGGCATGATCTTTCACCTACATTGGTCCCAGCTAGTACACAACGAGCTCTGAGGGCTGAACGTTATCTATCCTGTGGTTTTGAATACAGCAGGGTTTTTCCCAAACACAGGCCCTCACTGTACTCATAAATTATGCATGGCTTTCTAGCAATACACCACGTGCATAATATGTATGTACAAAGTTCACCCCTGACGTCTTCCTCATGTCCAATACAAACCATACTGAGGACCGAGACTCTTTAGGGTGTAAATACACCACATCTTGCCCCGGTAAGACAGAGGGAACCGAGACTTCCATGCTGACACACTGACCAGAGACGCTGAGGCTCCTGCTTGCAGTCGCTCCAGCTGACAGTGGTCTGACACAGCCCTGACGGGGTGTCCAACTCAAGACCAGGACGGGGTCCCACACTCTCTCTATTCAGGTATGGGGGTTCGACTAAATCCTAGAAGGATTCTTGGCTCTTAGGCTTTTAGACCTACACATATGCTAGGTACACTCAGGTACATCTAGTTAGGCATCGTAGGAGTATGCGCACTTGCATAATGCGTTTATATTCATGTATGTATTCATGATTATCGCAATATGGTAGAACTGTTCTATCCCTTTGCTTTTTTCGTACTGCTGATCATATATCTCTGCTATTGTCTGCTGGTTACCGCAGCACATATATTTTACACTAGAATAACAACTGTTCAATAAATACTTATTGAAACGCCCGACTGTTTATTCTGTGTAACTCTCTGAGACAAACCGAATAAGTGAGCACGAGTGACTGAGCGAAAGGTAGTACATTGTTTCCACGATTCTGAGGGAATCAGGGTTGTCATGATCTAAGGTTGCCAGAAACTAATCTCTCCCCGATAAGAGGAGACACTAGTGGCACTGCGAGCTAGCTAATGTAAAACTAGGCTAACATATACGGTGGGGGTGCACAGAGTCAGTCTGCCACCAAGCCCGCAGTATATGTTATCCAAACGCGCAGGTCCTGCAGGGGTACTATAGGAGCTACACGACATGGCGCCCAATGTTGGTTGGGTACTTATTTAACAGTAGAATCTGAGTAGTTCAGTCGTGCTATTCTCAGAGAACCTACTCACAAAACCCCAGAGACGTCTGGAGTGGGTGGGCACAAAATCCGCCGCAGCTGAGTAGTACGAGAATACTATTTATTGGCTGTTGGTTATTCAAGCTTGAAGGACATATAGTTCCGCCAACTGTGCATTTACACCTTATCTTAAAAATTCTTTAACCTTCCTTCTTCCAATTAAAAATGGTGGAAGAAGCAGAAGAAACAAGGAGAGTTACAACAGACATCTTCGGTTTAGGAGAAGAAGACCCTGAAGATGTAATACAAATTGCACCAAATTTCAGAAGGGCTGTCACCTTAAAACTTCTAGAACATTGCTTAAGAGCCAGGGGTGGTAATATAATTTTTGTGATTGAGGCACACGAATCCAATAAAACAGAGGTGTTCTATTCATGGGTTACATTCCCAGCAGCGAATCCAGTTACAGATGTATTTCACTACTACCTAGAAGGTGAAGCACCAGCGGACTATACTCCTTTTGAGGAATTAGAGATTCCGCTCACTTACCAGGAACATAATTACTGGTTTAAAGGTGCCCTACCCCACGTATGAGGAAGATCAAGATTAGGCCCGCTCGGAGGAGCAGGAGCCACATGGCCCATACTAGCGGCATACACACCGCATCCTGATATTGGCACAATGCCACAGCCAGACTTACTCATACAACACAGAGATTTAATTAAAATCTACAGAAACCTCACACAATTTGTGATGAGGACTTTAACAGTTCAGCCTGCACCAGCTGCAGCACAAGATACTCCAGTCCAGAGTACAGTTAATAAAATTACTCCACAAACATTACACGCAATAATGGGCAAAATGCCAGCAAAACGCAAACAAATCCCATTCTGGATAGCTCAGAAAATAACTCAGCTTGAAGCAGTATTCCCGAATACTACCACCTGTGATAAACACAGAATTCTAACAATCTGCTTGCCCATGGGTCTCACACCACAAGTAGAGGACTGCACCTCTTGGGGTTCAGTCTTTGCTGCCATATATACCAGAACACATGGTATCCCGTCAATAGCAGTAGTACCTGAAGTATTAAAACAGATACAAAATGAGTACGGAGCAGAGCCTGCCCTTAACTTAGGGATGAAGTTGCTAAACAACTTTGAACAGGTCTCAGCCATAATACTAGCTAACATTAAGGGGGAAGCAGCTTCAGTGGCGATCCGCCAACGCCTAAGGGAGTTCAGTCCAGTAGATCATCAACACGAACTACCCAAAATAATTGAAACTGCATATGCAGAACTAGGCAGAGACAGTTTGGGTGGGAAAGCATTAAAACCACAACTGGTGGGCAGTCCTGAAAAGGACACTACAAAGCAGACACCTACTTCTTCTAAAAAGAAGTGGGAAAATAAAAAACAACAAAAGTCTAAAGACAACAGATCTCAATCCAGAGGTAGATCTCCTCAACAGGAGCCCTCTGAAATGAGGGATAACCTCAGGAATAGGGATAATATTAAAAAACCTGACAGGTATCAGGATACTGATACTCGTTCCTCTCGTTCCTTTCAGGGTTCATCAAGAAACTCCGAGAGGGAAGGACGGTCAGAACACAGACAAGAGGAGCGTACAAAGTCCAGAGACACGCAACGCGCTGCGGGCTACGCACCTAAAAAAGAAGATAAACAAACATCAAAACCTCAGTTCAAAAAGAAGAAGGTAGCAGGTCTCAAGATCAGACATGCCCAGAATTCTGAGGACACAGCTTCTGAACGGGGAGTGAGCTCTGACGATGCTAGACAGCGCTGCAAAAGTAACGATAGCTCGCCAGAACCTGAAGGAATTTCTGGTGACAGCGGAGTTGAGTGAGTATATCACGGTGGAAACACCTGATACTCGGGTAAGTGTCCCACATAAGTTACATGAGATAAGAAAAGTTAAAGGTCTCTTTTGGAAAAATCTGTCATCTGGTTATGACATTCTATTAGCAGAACAAGACTGGCCGCCAGCATTCGTCATGGAGTGCCCTAGGGGAGAAACTGTAATTTTTCCAGCCTTTTCCGACCTCGTTCCCATTCATTTAAAACATGCATATGCGCAGGAGTGGGCGGTTGGCCTAGCTCCAGCATTGTACAAAAATCATGCTGGTTGGGATGAGGATTCAACCCACCACGTGATCCCGTTAAAAGTTTCCCCAAATGCTCAAAGGCAATACCCTATAAAGCAGGAAGCTAAAAAACAAGTCAGGGAGATTCTAGACCAACTAGGATACCAGGGGGTGATAGAAAATTGCACTTCACCTATGAACAATCCTTTGTTCCCCGTAGCCAAGCCTGAGAACAGATATCGTCTAGTTTTAGATTACAGACATTTAAACACTTGCACAAAGACATTTGCAGTTCAAAATGCACACAGTGCCGCATTAATGAATAACATTGTGTGGAAAAAATATAAAACACTTGATATCTCAAATGGATTTTTCTGCCAAAATATAGCGCCTGAAAGCAGGTATCTATCCGCATTCAGTGCGTTAGTGTCCCAACGGCAATTTTGCCGACTTCCCCAAGTGTATAAGAATAGCCCGGGGTTGTTTTCAGCAAGGGTAACAGAGTTACTCCAAAATTTGGATGAAGAAGCATTGTCCTATGTGGATGATATTTATCTGACGGACGATGACTTAAAGAGGCACTTGACCAGGGTGAGCACCATTATTATGGGATTCGCCTCTGAGGGCTACAAATTTAACTTTAAAAAATCAAAGATTGCCCACCTCAGTGTCCTGTTTTTAGAATACGAGCTGTCAAGTGAGGGAAAAAGCCTAGCAGCTAACTTTTTAGAAAAGTGTGCGCTGCTCCAACCTCCAAAATCATTAAAGAATTTACAATCAATTCTGGGATTCCTAAATTTTGGTCGAACATACATTTTGGATTACGCAGAAAGAGTAAAAAATGTCTCCAACTTAATAAAACCTGATTTTTCAGTCAGACAATGGACACAGGAACACACAAATATCCTGCGTTCCCTACAGGAAGACATGATAGCTTCACAGACACGCGTAAACGCACAGAACTTAGTGATCCGAGTAATAGCGGGTCAATGCGGGTACACGTATTTAACTTTTAATGAAGGTGAAACAGTACCAATCGCATACAAATTACACCTGTACACAAACGCAGAAATGCGTTTCACTTCAACAGAAAAAATTCTGACAGTAGTGCAGACCGCTGTAGCAAGAGAAAGAGCTCCGGCTCACGGTAAACGCATAATAGTCGTGACCCCAGTACCAGCTTTAGAAGCTGTTACAAAAGCTAGCATTCCAAATGCGAAAGCCTTACATCCGAGATGGATACAGTGGGCTAATTGTCTTACTGCAACGGATGTTGAATACAGATTTGATCCAAGTTTGAAAACACAGGCATTCCTGCAATACGAACAAGAATATCCTCTACCAAATGAAATTTTGCCTCTAGATCAGTATGAATACATTATTTACACTGACGGATCTGCTCAACCGGCCATAGGGAGTAAGCAAGCTTACAGCGCGGCGTGTGCGATTGTTAAAGGTCGCATGCACAATGGAAAGTTCCATCCGAATTGCACTAAAACGCAATCTCAAGGAGACTGCACGGCTCAGTTGGCAGAACTCAAAGCACTTATACTGGCACTTATAAATACGGATCACGAATTCCCCACACTTATTGTGTGTGATTCCTTTTACTGTGTACAGTCGTACAATGAATATCTACATCATTGGGAACAAAACGGGTTCAAAGATGCAAAAGGTGGCACAATTAAGCATAAAATGCTATGGGAACAGGTAGTGGAGTTGAAAAATGAACTACCAAGGGCTCACGTGATACATACACTGAGTCATCAGCGTGATGGCGTTCACGTTGAAGGGAATTTATTGGCTGATGAAGCCGCAAAGGGGGCTGTACGCACAGCCGCCGTAGCTGCAGTTACTCGTTCAAAAACGAGAATAGACGGCGAGATTATGGTAGCTGTCAATTCTTCACGCAAAGGCAGCACAGCAGTACCTAAAAAATATCCACTCAAGTACTCCTACAAGTTAGATGCACAAAACATTCCATATGCTCAGATTCCTGGAGTGGGGGATAGAGTAATACCAAATATGGATCGTAGGCTAGGCTTAATTGTGACAGCACACGAAGGAATAGGTTCTGTACATAATGGACTTAGGGAGACTGTTGCTTTGTTAAAAGAAGGCTACTGTGGCCCGTGATGAGAAGGCTGATTAGAGACTACGTCTGGAACTGCGAGATCTGCAAGCAGATGAATGGGTCCACCACAACACGTCCAGTACAGATACCATTGTTAGACAGCATTAGGTTGTCCGTTCGTGCGCGTCCAGCTCAAGTTTCCTCAAGGTTTGGCCTCAGCGCTCGGCTGACACTCTAACTGTTATAAAAGATTTGCGAGTCTTTATCGGCACATACGCAGTTGGCACGTTACATTCTGACCAGTGGTCGGGCGTTTAGCTCTCGGGCTTACAAAGAGGCCATGGAAGGAATGGGCGTAGCATTGCGGTACTCCTCTTCGTACCATCCTGAGGGAAATTCTGTTGTGGAGAGGAAAAACCAGGACTTAAAGCAATCTTTAACAGCTAGGGTATTAGGCAAGGGCGGTAGATGGGTTGATCACCTTTATGGGGTACAGCGGGCGCTCAATAACCAGCCAAGAAACTCTCTAGGGGGTGTCACTCCTTACGAGGTCCTATTTGGGACAAGAATGTGGGTACCTGATCTTGATTGTGAAGGCACAGTGGCGGATGAAAAACCATTTGATATCCATGATCGTTTGGCTGTTTTACAGGATCTAAACAAATCCAGAACACAACAAAGTAACGTGCTCCAGAAACAGGCCGCCACTGAGGAAGTCAAGGCAGTAACGGCAAGATCTAACTGGATCCCAAAAATCGGGGATCTGGTCAGAGAGAAGATTGCTAACAAGAAAGAATTTGGGCCATCCTACAGAAAGCCTGTACCGGTCCTAGCAATCCAAGGCACAAGAACTGTACTTCTGCCGCCTCTTGCCGGAAAAAAGGAGAAAAGATTTGTCTCAATTGACTTAATCAAACCACACTATGTGGCCGATACTAAACAGTAGGCCGCGTGGACTCCACAGTAGCAGACGCCCTCTTCTCGCTACTATCCAAGAAGTTCAAACAGAAAGACTCATCACTTTTGAAGAGCCACCTGTACGGAATGAAGGACTAAGCAACAATGCTATGGAACTCGTTCCACTTCAACAAGAAATTCATCTTCAAAATGAAAATCAACTTAACAACCAAGTTGCAATCAGACCGACTACAGACATCTACGTCAACATGCCTCGTCAAGAGCAAAATCCAATTTCAACAAATCCCGATGCAATTCCAACAATTGATCGAACTGCTTCTGGCTATTTCATGAACTTTGATACGTTTTCACTGGATCCAAGCGAGCCGGAAACGACGCCAGCCAAATAATCACTTAAACAGAAACTCATTGACTTTTTGAACTTTTTTAGAAAGACTTACCTGTTGTCACCTTGGATAGAACTATGGTATATCAATGGGATTTTCTTTTTTCTTTTCTGGCTAGGTTTAATTATAACTTTTAGTATGCTTATTAATGGACGATACCTCCAACAGAGCTCTACAGCCCAAAGAGTCAATTTGATTTTAAAACCACACCAGTCCTCACATCGTGAACCAAGAGACTTGTCTTCAGTGAACATTACAGCAGTTCCTATACCGGATGGTATAGTATGGGACAAGATTGATTATGATGTATTCGGTCTGACTGAACTTTTAAAGCTAAAACATGTATTTAAAATTTCTTTAAGTGATATCGTTACCTCCAGTACATTTTCTGATGATTGGGACACTGAAACTGTAAATGCTATGATGTCTGATTTAGAAAAAACTGCCGCATTTCCGAACAATTAAATGTTAGAAGGTACTTCAGACTATGATACATTGTACTGTTACCAGCAATATGGTCATCATTTCTTGCACAAATCTATAACACCTAGAAATGTATTTGAGTACCACCAGTAGGAACACTGCCCAACACCACCAAAAGGTAGTTCACAGGCATTTGCACAGAAATTCACATACTTCTCAGGGTTTAACACATCCGACCCGAAGTCATTTTATTATAAAGTGGCGAAAATTTCAGCTCAGAAAATTATGTTAACAAACACCAAACATATTTACTCAGCTTCCTTTATGGCCCAGTTGCCTGCACAGGGTTACGACCTATGGAAGAACACTATAGATTTAAAATCGATCTGGGATTTTAGGGACTGGCAAGTCCAGGGAACTGAAGCGCTATTTAGAACATGCCTCATTCCACAGCAGATCATATTTCTGAATGAAACTGTGAAACAGACATCCTGTCTTGGACTAGCCAAGAACAAGAAACTGAACTCACCCGGGTTTCCTACACCATCAACAGAATGGCTAATTCTTGGCCAAATCACTCTGCCGGTCACTACGTTTCAGTTCCAATATTGCCTTGAGCAAAGGCAGGCAGGCAAATATGTGGAAATGGGTAAGGGATACATCAAGGAAACTTGGGAGTTACCATATAGATACCGATGCCAGAATGGGGATCGAGAAGTGTATCTGAGTGGTATAAACTGCAAGAACGCTTTAAGCGGTTCTCTCATGTGTCAGGATATTTCTCTACACGGAGCCTGCAGTGGTTCAGTGGCGAACTTATCTTGTCCCATGTCAGGGACCCCAGCGGCCATGATCACGCCGGTTTTCCAGCTGCTCTCGAATGGGAGTTACTTAATGCTAAATGATCAAAGTTGTTGTGGGATGCTTCCGGGCGTCGCATATCTGGTCACTGTTAACTCCACGGTTACTTGCTGTATGCAAGTATTGTTTCCGCCACTGAACACAGTCAGGGAGGCGCCGCTATGGCCTTCGCTGAATGTTTCTTTTATACGATTTGATACTCTGAGCAGATTGAAAGCCATGCTTTTACAGCAACCCGTGCCCTTAACCTCCGCTCGAGAAACCTATGAACTTCAAGTTGCAAGGACCTCGACCGAGATACAGGCACTCATACGTACAAACTGCCCCATTCATTTCGCAGAAATGGTGGGAAGTATCTTCAATATGTCTGATACAAGCGGTATCGTACACCTATTTAAGACCATAGGGTCCGGACTGTTAAGCACCTTTCAGACAGTCCTCGGAGTAATCCCAAATTTTATATACTCCGTATTGGGAAGCGTATTTGGAGGATTCCCGCTCATCCTGTTCCTAATCGCGGGAATCCTGATTGTAATATTGCTGCTACGCAATGGATGGCCCACTTCCCGAGGGAATGGTGAACACGCTCCTGGAGCGGAAATACTGTGAACGCATGGTACAACTTCTGGGCATTTCTTGCCTGCGAGAACTCAATGCCTCCTGGTTTCTATCATTTAGACCAGTCTGGGTAGACTGCATCTTACCTGTTCTTCGATGCCTGTTCTGCGGGGAAGAATGCACGTTGGATCTCTGTCTAACGTTTCTATCGGATGCGCCTCCGGACACGGATGCAATGCTGGACCCCATAAAGGCCCATGCTCTGCGTTATCCTCAGCGGCTTCCAATTCTGATGAACGCATTCCTGGAGAATCCACAGGTGCTGTTTGCTCCTGCTGGGTTAGGTGACTCCTCCACAGGCACCCAGGTAACAACTGCCGCACAAGCTGCCGCAGCACCGACTGTTGGCAGTGCTACATTCCATCTATGTGCGATTGACGTTCTCTGTGAGGCGTTGGATTTGTCGTCTGCAGCAGCTAACACCGATAATGTTGTGCTTCCCAGTCAGGACACTTAATCTCGAATTGGCTCATCGTGTCCTGGGAAAGAATTCAGCTTCTCCCCTTGTTCTCATAATAAATGAGCAAATTTGGAACATTTCCTAAATTGACACTTTCGCTTAAGAAAGCATGGCCTTCTTCAGCTTTGAGTAATGCAACTTTTATAGAGACAATATTGACTTTTTTCAAGTGGCAACTGGAAATTGCTGAATTTTAATATTCCCCCCCCAACACCTCATTTTTACGATTTTTAGAACCATGTTTTTACTTGCTTTTTAAAAAATATTTTTAAATTGTCCAGATTTTAAGTATGGTCATTTTTATCCAATTCGGAAGAGGAGTGGGTGTTATATCCCGCATAGAGGCCCTAATGTAGACCCGTTCGTACATGCCCTAAAATGGACGTATTCATATTTACCCTAATACGGTCATATTCGTACTTGCCCTATTATGGTCATAGCCGCATATGCCCAATTATGGTCATAACTGTACATGTCCTATTATAGTCATGATTCCTTATATAGGCATGATCTTTCACCTACATTGGTCCCAGCTAGTACACAACGAGCTCTGAGGGCTGAACATTCTCTATCCTGTGGTTTTGAATACAGCAGGGTTTTTCCCAAACACAGGCCCTCACTGTACTCATTAATTATGCATGGCTTTCTAGGAATACACCACGTGCATAATATGTATGTACAAAGTTCACCCCTGACGTCTTCCTCATGTCCAATACAAGCCATACTGAGGACCGAGACTCTTTAGGGTATAAATACACCACATCTTGCCCCGGTAAGACAGAGGGAACCGAGACTTCCATGCTGACACACTGACCAGAGACGCTGAGGCTCCTGCATGCAGTCGCTCCAGCTGACAGTGGTCTGACACAGCCCTGACGGGGTGTCCAACTCGAGACCATGACGGGGTCCCACACTCTCTCTATTCAGGTATGGGGGTTCGACTAAATCCTAGAAGGATTCTTGGCTCTTAGGCTTTTAGACCTACACATATGCTAGGTACACTCAGGTACATCTAGTTAGGCATCGTAGGAGTACGCGCACTTGCATAATGCTTTTATATTCATGTATGTATTCATGATTATCGCAATATGGTAGAACTGTTGTATCCCTTTGCTTTTATCGTACTGCTGATCATATATCTCTGCTATTGTCTGCTGGTTACCGCAGCACATATGTTTTACACTAGAATAACAACTGTTCAATAAATACTTATTGAAAAGCCCGACTGTTTATTCTGTGTAACTCTCTGAGACAAACCGAATAAGTGAGCACGAGTGACTGAGCAAAAGGTAGTACATTGTTTCCACGATTCTGAGGGAATCAGGGTTGTCATGATCTAAGGTTGCCAGACACTAATCTCTCCCCGATAAGAGGAGACACTAGTGGCACTGCGAGCTAGCTAATGCAAAACTAGGCTAACATATACAGTGGGAGTGCACGGAGTCAGTCTGCCACCAAGCCCGCAGTATATGTTATCCAAACGTGCAGGTCCTACAGGGGTACTATAGGAGCTACACGACAATACCTTTTTAGACATTTTTATGGACATGTGTCCATTTTCGTGAGTGTACCTCATCACCTACTTGATCTAAATGTGGGACAAATGCTGTTAGTGCTGTGTTTGCTTTCATGACTTGCACTTAACATTTCCCATGGCACTTGGTTATGCTATTGGTTGTCTCTGATATACCTCAAACCACAGGTCCTGTGCACACAGAGGTTTTGAAGCTTTGTGCAAAGTGGACTGTGGCCCAGGGCCCCATCCTTTCTGGGGTCCCCCCTAGTAGAGTTAAACCTATTCTGCAGAGAGTCTTTACATTGTGACCTTTGAATGCTTCTCACACTGATTATTTGGAATCCCATTTACCTGACATTACCTTTTAATGTGGGTTATGCGTGAGAGTCAATTACAGAGATTTAGCAGAGAAGGTGTGCTTGAGTTTCATGACACTTCCATACAGATGTATCTTTGATATCACAACAGGACCTAGCATGTGAGCAATGTGAGGGTGTCACAGAGATTAATAGCTGTGATATTGATGAGGAGGTGCTGTTGTGTTACACAATTTAATGCACACATCACTATTCCCGATTATTAGATGTAAGCACGTCGACTTTGGTAGAGTTTTGCCTATGCAGTGTCAGTGACCTGGCCAAAGAGGGCATCATAGTGCTGTAATTAAATCATACATTCAAAACACTTCCGAACAGGGGCCCTAAAATATGTTTGGCCCAGGGACCCCAAACCCCTTGACATGTCCACGGCGGAGTATCTATTTGCTGAGGAGTCGATGGAAATGGGTAAGAGTGTGGCTTACCCTCAGCTGCATCCACGACGGTGTCGGTTTTGGATTTCATCAAGCAGCAGCGGCAGGGTGTGTAGGATCGGCTCCATGGCGGCAAGGGACGTGTGAAACTGAGTACAGGTGAGTTTCAGCATTATATCTGTCCCTTTCTGCCAACTCACATTTGGAGTTTGGACCGCCATAATCACGTCAGTGGGAATGCACATCATTATTGGGCCGGTAGTTACACAGGCGGTCAGCCCTCCGACAGATGCATTAGCCTATCCGGCTGAGATTTCCTGGTGGCAGCAGCGGTACTGCAGTGGTCTTTCCTCTATGAAACTGCAAGCATCGTAATAGGGTGGGCGGATCACCAACTGGGCGGTGGTGAATTCAACGCCATTTCGATGGCGGTACAATGGCGGCCAAACTCATAATCAGGCACTAAGTATCCAATTGAGAACCTGGAACACACCCAGGTTTGAATACTTTCAGAGTTGATTCAGCTTTTCACTCTTCCAAGGTTGGAAAAAAGGGGACAAATGAGATGGGTAATAAAGTTGAATGCACAGTGTATTCAATTTCAGCATACCTATCCCTGCAAAGGACAAATAATTGGCCCCAGGTAAGAACAGAATGTTGTCTCCCAACTATATCAATTAGAGATAACAAGGGACTGCAACCGTTATCCATGGTTTGACTTTGGGTACAGATGGCATTGTTGAGAAAACAAATTTTCCCTTAGTATTCGATAAAAGTTGAGAGGTACAATACATTCATCTATCATTCACACCGGTTGTAGAGGAATAGTTAATCTACTTAAAAGAAAATATTTTTTATACTAAATAATATACCACCAAGCCATAAATAAAGCTCAAAGATTATTTATTCTATACCATAAGAGCTTAAAGACCTTCTGGCAACAAATTTTAAATAGCACACAGAGGGGCCTTTGCCCTTATACCCTCAAATATATAAAATTCATATGTTGCATACAATTTTTAATCAAGAGATAATATACAGTCAAGGTTAAAATACGGCGAAAATATGTCACAATCAGAAAATCAAGAAAATCAAAAAAATCTTTTTCATAAAACCACAATAATCCAGTAAACAAAGGAGACCCTATCTACACAGTTACACACTAACTGTTGTGCGTATTGATCCAACACTTAGCATCCAGTTTGAATTCTGGTAGGTGTTATAATTTTGTTCCTTCCCAACAATTCCTGTGGTTGGATTCAAAGTCTTGTTGGCGTCGACGCGTTTCTGTGGTACACTTTATAATACAACCACCTTCATCAGGACTCAAAATTAAGGGAACTGTATCTCCTTCCAACATAAAAACCGTAATCACTTAAGGAGAAGTCTACTTATTAAAAAAGATATCCAGCTTGTAGTTATTTGCTCACAGCTGTGACTTAGCGTCTTGATTAAAATCGCAGAATCCCAATTTCTCTCTAATTGTGGTTGTGTGCATCACACGGTGACCTCTTCGTATTTCTTATTCTATTTATAGGGAAACTAGTTCTCCTATAATATGTCTGCCAGTAGGGACTCATGTGCCCTTACTCCAAATTCATTCCTTAGAGGAGTGGCTGTTGTTGGGTGCCGTACTATAGCTACGAGCGGCGTGTCTGCGTCCAAGTCTGAATGAAAGGACTTGGACGCAGGTACCGCCATATTAAAACATATACCGTTGGTAACCCGTAGTCAATTTTAACCTTTGCGCGCATTCAGCACACTTCCCACTTAGGACTCCCCCAGCACACCCGCATGCACCATTCGGCAGTTCGCAGAAGATCTCCGACAAAGTGACCCTTCGGGGGACCTGTAGGGCATTGCAGCGCCGGCTCGACGAGGAGCAACAGCCCGATGATGAAGCATGACATCCTTCGGGGTGTGTGAGGGCAACAAGGGACAAGACTTGTTCTTCCCCTCTCACGATTGAGTCCAGGGCCTAGTACACCTTGTATTATAAAGTGTACCACCGAAACGCGTCGACGCCAACAAGACTTTGAATCCAACCACAGGAATTGTTGGGAAGGAAGAAAATTATAACACCTACCAGAATTCAAACTGGATGCTATGTGTTGGATCAATACGCACAACAGTTAGGGGCCGATTCCGATTTCGGCCGGAAGGGAACCGAACGATGGTCGGAGCCCTTCCGACCGAATCGTAACGTGCCAGCCGGATTCCTTTCTGACCGAGCCATTCCGATGGGCTCGATCGGAAGGGAATCCGACTCGATTTCCGGATGGCTTACGACGGGCTCGGAGAGCCCGTCCGCCGACCGGGAATCCTTCAGTACTCCCCGGCCGCCTCTTCACGACCGAGGGAGTACGATGGCAGTAGTTCACTGCCTTTTCGTGCCGGTCTTTCCGGCACGAAAAGGCAGTCGGTAACTGTCTTTGGGGGCCCCCAGTAGGGCCCCCATGGGTGCGAGCCCGCCAAATGGCGGCCTGGGGGCACCATAGGTGCCCCTCTGTTGATCCCTGCACCCGGTGGCAGGCACCTTGGGGTGCCGGCCACAGGGTGCCGGGATGAACTGCACTCCTGCTTTTCACATGCAAGCATGCATTCCGCTCGGAATGCATGCTCCCATTGTGAAGTATACGAGTGCGACCAAACAGGGTTCGGTCGCATCGTACTTGCAGGGCCGTAACCGACGACAGCAGGTCGGTCGGTTACGGCTCCTGGACGATGTCGGACGGACCTGAGTCCGTCCGACATCGGAATCGGCCCCTTAGTGTGTAACTGTGTAGATAGGGTCTCCTTTGTTTACTGGATTATTGTGGTTTTATGAAAATGATTTTTTTGATTTTCTTGATTTTCTGATTGTGACATATTTTCGCCGTATTTTAACCTTGACTGTATATTATCTCTTAATTAAAAATTGTATGCAACATATGAATTTTATACATTTGAGGGTATAAGGGCAAAGGCCCCTCTGTGTGCTATTTAAAATGTGTTGCCTGAAGGTCTTTAAGCTCTTATGGTATAGAATAAATAATCTTTGAGCTTTATTTATGGCTTGGTGGTATATTATTTAGTATAAAAATATTTTCTTTTAAGTAGATTAACTATTCCTCTACAACCGGTGTGAATGATAGATGAATGTATTGTACCTCTCAACTTTTATCGAATACTAAGGGGAAATTTGTTTTCTCAACTGTTTAGTAGTGCCCTGTCCCCGCTGGCAGAAGGGCCACCTCTCTAGTTCCTTACACTACAGATGGCATTGCCCTTGATACCTGGGGTCTCAGCCAGGGGCGTATCTTTAGGAGGGTTGTGTAGCGTGGAACACCCTCCTCAATATTTATTGTCAGCCAGGTACGATGTTGCTGGTGACTGGTCGGATCAGTACATTAGAAAATAAGTCCAAACTATGCTGGGTGACTGTTTCCCTTTCTGAGGAGTACAAACTTGTGACAGAGACCTAGGGTAGACTGTGAGTGTAATCCTGGCATGGACAGGCCCCTTTCACAGTACTTGAAGGGACAGCACGTAATGCATCTTGGACAACAATTGTGTGAGTCAAGTGAAAGAAATGTACATCGAGTCTCCTCTTCCTGCAATAGCATTTGTCTGTGATGAAAAAAATGGGATTCAGTCATTCAAACTATATCATCTGAGTTGATTTTAAAGAGTTGGTAGCAGAGGCATACGTGCGTGTGCATACGTGTGTGTGTGTGTGTGAATGTGTGTTCGTTTATGTGAGAGTCTGTGCATGTGTGCCTGAATGTGAGTATGTGAGTGTGTGTTCATATAAGTGTATGTGGATGTGTGTGTGCACGTGTGCCCTTGTGTGTGTGAGCATGCACATAATAATAATGTGTTTTTTATATAGCTCTTCATACTACACCTCTGCTTTTTAAGAGCTTTAAACAGCAGATGTTACTATTACCCACTCCTGGTACTCAATTTAATGACCTTTGGGAGGATGGAAGGCTGAGGCGGCCTTGCCAGGACTGAAATTTGTGACCATCCGTTCACGACTTTGTTGCAGCAGTGATCATTTAGGTCATTGAGCTATCCCTCCACATAGGGATATGCACCTTTGTGCATATGAGTGTCTGTGTGCATGTGAGTGTGTGCACATAAGTATGTGTGTGTGATGGGAGTATCAATGTATGTGTGTGCACGAGTTTTTGTGTCAAACTTATTGTGCATCTGAGAGTGTACACGTGATTGCACAGTATTGTATCTGCACTGGAGTGGTTGTATGCGCACAGGTGTGTGCTTGTGTATGTGTCAGTGAGTGCAGGAATCTGTATTTGAATCCCGCCAGGTCCACTCAACTTTATATCATTCTGAGCTCTATAACATGAGCACAATTAACTTGAATAACAATAAACAACTGATATTTGGCACCAATATACACCAAGGGATGAATGTGCGTTTTTACAAATAAACATGTTATGTGTTTGTACAAACGTTGTGCATGTGTCTATGTGTTTGCTTGTCTGCACACCTGTCCATGTATATGTGGGTACAATATGTTTATTGTGAAACTTCAGACGTACACCCCCTTAATATTAATGAATTAGCCATGCCTCTGGTCTCTAAAGCTCCAATGCAGGAATTTTCAAAGCCATAGGAAAAATGTCAATTGATTATTTCGGCACCTACCTTTAGAGGCAATTTGTTATAATACTGCGCCCTCCCTTATGGTCTCATGTGGTAGCGCCATCAGGCCGAACAGTGGTTACCAGTGGTTAAAAAGGCCAAAGCAGTGGTTCAGCCAGACTTTCCATTAAAAAGGGATTATTCGATTTGCCTATAACTTTGGTGCCTGAATAGTGAGTTGCAAGCACAAGCACACACACACATACATATATTCTGAAGCATTCACAGTTACATTTCACATGTTTTACTTTGTGTGCTATATGTGTCCCTTTTTCCTTAGAGTGTTTTCTTCTCCCAGAGATATTTTGTTTTTGCAGTTTTGTTTTTCATGTAAAATATGAGTCTTTTGTAGTGCATACTCAGAACTGAATTGCTCATAGGTGTTGGGTGAGTTCAGGAAGTTGATGGGCACTCATGAGTTCAGGTAGAAGACTGTGCGAGTTTCTGACAGTACCAGTCACCCTGTCTTACAAGTGTTCTTAATGCATGCTCATCCAATCCTTGGTCTCTCTGCAGAGCTCACAGACAGACGGCCACATATGTGCCAATTGAAGTTATGATTCTGGGAAACAGCTCACAAAATATGGAAAGTCCCAAAGGAAAAATATTCTTGGGGGGAGAACTTCCCCGCTCTCCGCCCCCTTCTGAAACCACCTTGCTTCTCGGCTCACTGCGATCTAGCTTCGGAAATCTCGGGGCAGGCAGTGGGCGGTTCTAGTGATGGAAGTGCGCGGAGCCAGTTGGGGAAAGTGGGCAGCGACACCGCTACAAAGATTTTTACACCTTTGCATATTTATTATTTAACAAACTTAGCAGTGCACAGCAATGAGCGCTTCCTCGGCTACCTCTCAGGGATTGGTTGATCTGCAGTCCTTGCTGGCGACTGGTTCATTGTATTGTGTCCCAGTCCTGTATGCCTTTCCCCACTGGGAATGACTGAAGCCGCCTGTTGTGCGGGCACATCCGCAGTGGTGATGAATATCAATGGATTCGTGGCATTAATTTCTTTACATAAATATACAGAGCTTGCGGCTGCCAGGCCATTCAATATTTCTTTTCAGTGTGTGAGGCTGCTGTTTTGCGCTTAAGACCTTTGTGCTTGGAAAGCAAGACAGGAGAAAATGAATTGCCAGTGCCATAAAACGAGACGTGCTAACGAGGCCCTCGTGATCATTAAGCTGGCCCGGCATTTTATCCATTTACCACTGGATGGGGAGCCCGCCTGTGGAGCTGAACCCCTGCCTTCTTTTTTGTGTGCTTTGGCCCCAGCAGTGATAGCCCCATCTGTTATGAGGCAGCACAGTTTGCAACCCTTTATATCTCTCCACGAGATTCCACGTGCACGCTCGTTTACTGCCTGGTGGGGCAGATGGGAAATATTTCAGAAGCCTGTGACAGTGCAGAGGAACAGGTGCCTTGCAGCACAATGTCTTTCCTGGCAGTATCTGAGGCAACGATTATTACCATTTAGAACTGACTTGTAAAGGAATGAAGAGGGAGGGCAGAAAATATCACTCATTTGAAAGGAAAGGCCTCTGTCTAGAAATATGTCCTGCTTTGGGGCATTATTCCCTTGCTGTCCCATTCACTTGTCCCACGTGCTCCACCTCACAGAGTGCTCGAGCGTGTCTATGTGCGCCTCGTGTGTTTATGCTCGTGTGTGCTTATGTGCATCCACGTGTGTGAGCGCGCAGATGTGTGAAACACACGTGTGGTTTTTATTATTTACTGTTTCTCATGTTGACATTTGGGGGCAGATTTACAAGCCCCTTACGCCACTTTTGCGCCGCCGTTGCGTCACTTTTGTGACGCAGCGGCGGCGCAAATCATGCGCCATGCTGCGGGGGATTTATAACGTGACGCATCTAGGTAGATGCATCACGTTGTAAAGCCCTGCGCCACATGAAACCTGCGTCAGGTTTCATGTGGGCGTGCCGGCGCAGGGGGGGGGGCGTTCCTGCGCAAGGAAGCCCCGTAAAAGTGATGCAGTGAAATCTACAAGATTTCACGGAGTCACTTTTACGTCTCTGCTGCGTCAAATCCTTATGCCTGCTTCAAGCAGGCGTAAGGAGTGACGCAGCATGTTAGGTATAGGGCACCCCTGAGCAGTACTGGAGTTACGTCGCACTTGCGACACGACTCCAGTACTGCGCCACCCTTCCGCCGACAGATGCATCACGCATCTGTTTATCCTTGCGCCATGATGCGCCGCATTGTAAATGCGGCGCATCTGTGGTGGCGCAAGGGTAAACTTGCGTCACGCATCTTCCCTGGCGCATCCCTGCTGATTTGCAGGGATGCGCCAGGGAACGTAAATCTGCCCCTTGTTCTTTATCAGATCACACAGTCTAAACCTTGATGCACTAAAAGAAAGTAAATTATTTGTGACTGACTCCATCTAATGTTTTTTTAACACATCCATCTATATTAGAGGTGAGCGAGCCCAGGGCTAGTTCCAGGGTGTGTGGGGTCCCGGGTACAATAGAAACATGCGGGCCCCTCTAAGATGTGACATCACAGGAAGTGACATCAATTGAACATTAATTTCCTGGCATTGTTGAAGCAGTTTTGGAAGAAACCACCTACCCAGGGTGGATATCAGAAAAATGGCTAAAAATATAAATAATAATCCTGATAAAATAGTTATGGATATTTTAAAGCTGTACTATGTGGCTGAAAAAGCTAGGCTTAGGTCTTTCTTAAACTGATATGATTAATATGATGTGCACTAATTGTTTGTAGATTAGGTAGGGCATGATTAAAATTTCGAGTCAGACTGTCCCAGAACTATACAATGGGACTTCAACTTCCCTAATGAAAAGGGGGGGCTGGCAAGTCACTTGAAGATAAGATATTTGATTTTCAGCAGGCATGGGGGATCAACACAAAAGATACATGCTAGATCGGGTGAGTGGCCTGCAAGAGCTGCAGCCAACAACAGAAGGCTCAGATTCCAAAATATAAGAAGAGGCGACAGCACAAATGTCATACATAGGTAGGGTGGCTAATATATTGACAGGCAGAAACAACAAAGGCTGGAGCATGTTCAGGCACATGACAATGAGACAGCTGGCTTTGCAAGCACAGTCAGACTCACTGTGTGTGCACCAACCTTAAAGCTGCAGCAGCCTTTTGGGATGCGCACAAGCGGGCAAGCCAGCCTAAGCAAGGAGCCCAGTTTATCCACAGTAATAAAAATATACCTCACCAAGTGGCACGGCCATAGGTCCATTGGTCAGCTGTGGATTCTCTGCTTTCCTACAGGGGATGGAAAACAAATTTATGCCCAGGCTCCTCGCTGTCTTCTCCTGCACTCCAGCCTTAATGTTGCATGAGGAGCTTGGCATGGGATATATCTCTGATCTTATTGCTGTCTCGCCTTTACTGCACTGGATGAGAATCTGGTCCTGCCCAGCCACCACCTTAAATCAACGTGTTATAGCGGATTGCACTGCACTTGAGGGGGCTCTGTCTACCCCCTGGTTAAAGTACATAATGGAGCAGTTGAGGTGGCTAAGCCGCCCTGACCTGTATACCAACCCCAGGACGTTACGCACAGTAGATATTGGGAATATCAAACATTTGTTTCTGGCTAGGCAGCAGGGGGTAAGGGAGGGCAAGGAATTAGCTAAGCCAATGGTGAGAAACAAAATCAGTCCCTTTTAAAAGGCCTAGCTAGGCTGGATGAATAAGGTGCTAATCTGGTTTGATTAATATGACATACTGTGTTTGAGTTCCAATACCTTTATCATCTCCTGAAGTAAGCTTTGATTGCTCGTTATTGCCACTTTTGAAGAGACAAGTTTCTAAAAAGAACAACTCTTATCCAAATGAAACTAAATAGTCAGTTCTGAAACAACAATCGTAAACAACAGTATCCTTAACAGATGTTACCAATTAATGATCTATTGGCCCTGACCCAAAGAAAATGTCTCGCAAAATAATTCTGCTTTTTACCTATTATAGAAAAATATTGTGGGGCATTCAAGAAAAGGGTAGCAAAGAAATGTCAGAAGAAGCGGAGAAGTTTTGAACCTGCTGAAGGTTTTCAGAGCAGAGAAACAGCCACAGCTTTTTGAGTTTTTACATTGGTAGGACCTTATGATGAGGCAAGCAAGATATTGCAAAGGGAGTTCAGGGCAGGAGCTGTGATCTCTAGATCTCCAGACAGGACATGTGGAGGAACCGATCCCACTGAGAGTGAGAATTAATAGTAAGTGCCAGTTAAGTAATTGCGTACACAGAGAGAAGGCTGACATTCAGCAGACACATTGAGGATGGTTGAAAATCACAACCCTCTGAAGGATGACACAAACATCTCAAAACAAAGCCAATTTATCTACATTTTTAACATGGAAAATAAAGAGACAGGAAATTGCAAACTTCGGCAGAAGGCTCCCCAGACTTAGCAGCACACTCTGGATTAATGGCATTTTTACTTCTTCTCCAGTCTCATACTTTTTTAGCTGATTCTGACCACTTTTATCCACCATGCTTTACTTTTCACCTCATCTCTTCCCAACCTATTACCTACTCTTGCTGGTTCAGCTCTCTATTATATCCACTTCACCCCAGCATTATCTTTTATTCAGAGCTCATCTCTCCCCAAGCATCTTACCACCTCTTTCTGATTCTGTCACTCTTACATCCAGATTCCCCCTTAATGCTCTACTCCTTACCTCTCATCTTCCCACCCAGACTCTCACCTTCTCTTGCCTCAACCTTTTTTGCTGGTTCTGTCCCCTTCAACCTCTCCCTTTTTCCCAGCCTCTTCCTGCTAGTTCTACCCCTCTTACATCCACACCTTGCTCTTTACCACTCTTCTATCCCTAGCCTCTTACCTTGTTTCAGCGGTTCTCCTCCTTTCCATTCATCTCTCCCCTTCTACTCTACCTCTCTCCAAACTGTTTTTACTTTTTTGCATGGTTTCTGCCCCTCTTAACATTACTCTCTTTTGCATGCTATTATAGGTTGACAAGTTACTGAAAACTCAAGCAGAAGCATAGCTCTGGTCAGCTCAAGGTCCTCTTGGAACCTTGAGCCCAAAATGTGTCAAGCTTTCACAGAAGGCGGTGTGACCTAGTGGCTACAGCTGCCCACCATGCACCATGGGGAGCCAGGCGTGTATCCCAGCCGCAGCTCAGCATCCTGTGAATACAGTAAAATTTCTATGCTGGAAAAAAAATTAACGTAGTCAGTGTCTATTGTAAAAAGCAGGTTCTCCATCTTATTTACCTATCACAATGTGTACATGTTATTATAACTATTTGATCTACAATTTGCTTCACTATTGAAATATTAAAAAATATAAAAAATATATATATAGTTAAAAAATACACAAATGGATTGGCTTGTAGTGCAGCAACACTCACGTCTGAGTTTATTAAATACAACCTAAATCTTGATATATTATTTTTCTTATACATGTATACCCTCCATGTGCTTATGGATCTATATATTTATTACTTTACTTCTACTATAAAAATGTTTTTGACTCCAATGCACTACCCTATGTTTCACCCTATATATACCTCTCTCTATATATACTCTACCTCCACTTGCTGACTCATCCCAAAAACCTCATTCTACTACTATGATCTCCCAAACAACCCTTTCTAAATTCTTCCCTCATGTGTCCCTCCTTTGATTCATCCCAAAACTAAATTACTACTATGATCTCCCTAAACCATTTCCAGAGATTCTTCCCTCCTCCATCTCTCCTTTCACGCATCTCAATCCTCATCTTTCTACTATAATCTCCCAATAAACACTTTCTCTTCTATCCCTTCATTATCCTTTTCAATCCAACTAACAGACTCACATATCCACTGTTCAAATCAACTCATATTTCCCTATACTAAACCAACACTAATTCTTTTGGGTTCCAGAGTAGCGTGTTACTCGCCGAAAAGAGCTTCAACACTTCACCAGGGGTAGTGAGCACTATATAATTACAATTACAATTATGTCCATAGGCAAGGTTTGTTCTATGTAAAACTGCCAAAAACACAATGTGGACCCTGCCTGTGACACAGGCTTTTGTCTCACCCTCCAAGAATTAAAGACAAATCATTAAGCTTTAATATCATAAAGAGATACCCATATAGTGGCTCAACTGCGCAGTGAGATACTGGAAAATCTAGGATCGAGCACAAAACAAGCCTGTGCAGCCTCTCTGGTGCAGGGGGGCTCTGACCATCAGGGGTTCCCACTTATCCTAAATTTCATGAATATCTGTGGGATACCGGAGTCTTAGGGGCCACTCACTACATTTTTCGGGTGCCATCATTTTATATTACACTACTGCACTATTTATTTTGATGGTGTTTTCTCCCTTTCCCACCATGAATACTGCTTTACTCCTGACATTCACAGGAGTAAATCCATGGACATCTACAAGGTGAGAAGGTACCTGCCAGAAGTTTTTGCATACACACGGTCACAGCATTATGGGTGTTCACAGAGCTGGCCTTTGATCAGATGGTGCCCTGGTAAGGAACATCTTTGGCACCCTTTCTAGTGCTGGTGAGCAAAATAAGGCAACAAGGAGCCCCTTTTGTGATTACAGCTCAGTTCCTGACTGATTACACTAGAGCAGTGAATGACTTTTGTGATCACAGTTCAGTTCCTGACTGATTACACTAGAGCAGTGACTGACCTCTGAATATAAACATCTCCACTCCAACCAGGGCTTTAATTGGGATGAAAAAAGTGAGGGGTCTCTAATAGGGACTGTGGGAAAGTCATCCTTTTTGCCCTGATCACCTGCATTGTTTGACTGATACTGGTGGTAACTGACTCTGACTGTGCCCTGGGCCCTGCTAACCAGACCCAGGGCCAGTGCTCTGATTAAAAAGGTATATGGTAATTAGGTGTAATTACAATTGGCATTGACAACCTACCTGTAAGTCCCTAGGATATGGTAGGGCATGCAAGTTTAGAGGCCCAGAAGATTTAATTCCTTAAGCGTGCACTGCTGTGTTGCCTGCTGTCATTTTTAAAAGTCAGCCCTGCTTTGCGAGCTGCTTTTAAACTGAAATTATATGGAAATTCGACTTTGGATTTAAAGGTACTTCCAAAGTAGTAATCTACCTTATTTACACATATAAGTCACCCGCAAGGTCTTACCTAGGGGCTCCAGGGGTAAGGTGCCACGTAACTATAAGCAAGGACACTATAAAAGATATTTTATATGCCCTGGTGAGGGAAAAACTGCCCTTTTCGTTTTTCCCCATTGTAGACAATTAGCTCCATAGGCTAACATCAGAATATTATATTTAAGTATAAATATTGATAGGAACGATCTCAAAATATCATTCAAGGACTTAAAATGATAGTTATGATAAATCCAACAACCTGCAACAATTAGATTTATAATAACTATCACAGAAAATAAGTAATTACACTTTTTTTTCTGTAAACCAAAATCCAGCATTCCAGCTGCCCTCTCCTAATTGGCTAGCCTCTGCCAGGCTGAGCGGTGCTGTCTTAATGAGGTATGAAGTGGCCTGCTAGAGAAACAAACTGATTTCCTGTGGGAGGAGAACTGAAACTGCAGAGGCAGAAGGCACGATAAGGGTGGAGTAGCCAAACTGGTCTTCAAAGAGAGGATGACACTTTAGGACAGCACAGGCACACCCCCACATCCTACACCCCCAGCCACACAGGAGCTCCTGCAATTAGATTAGCGAGAGGGGCGGAAGGGGAGTGTTAGGGAATTCTAGCCAGCCAATAGGTTTGTTTAGCCTGATCTAACCTCCAAGGAGAGATTTTCTCCATGTTGGATTTTGAAAGAATAGTGCTTTCTGGGACAAGAATATTCCCCACTTTGGAGAAAGTGGTCATACACCTGGGTGGCCCCTGCATCCATTGGTCAGGGGTGCCTACTCCTTGACTCCCAAGAACACTGCATAAATATGGAAGAGCTGCATGGCAACTCAGATTTACTGCCTGAAACTACAAGGAGAAGAAGGGCTGCCCTGGTGGAAGGCCTGCACCCCAGAGGATTAGACTCTGAAGGGTAACACCTGCTGCACACTTCGAACTAAAGCCCGAAGGACTTTGCCTTGCTTCAAGAAGGATTAAGGAGTAGACTCCCTGCAAGCTACAGATTAACTGAGCTCACCTGCATCTACTCCACCAAGCCAAGAAGTCCCCATCCTGGAGTGCGTCCAGTGGACTTTTAAGGATTTGGCTAGGTGCATTTTGGGGATTGTATTCCCAACATTCCAAGGACCATCTCAGAGATTCTAGACCCCGGGAATGATGTTGTGGACACTTTGAGTCCTCAAGGAGGAACTTCAGGAAGAAGTTCCAGAAATTTGGAGAAGTTTGGGGCAACCTTTGTACTCCATAAGCTGACCATGTGCATTGTGGGAGTTGTAGTCCCAGACCCCAAGAGGCAAACCAGAGCATCTGAACCCTTGGCTGGTGATGGGGACTACTTTCCTGCACCAGGAAACCCTTCTGGTAGTAAGTGTAAAGAACTCTTTACTTTGTCCCAGTCCAGCAAAACATTTTTTGAACCCTTTGAGTACTATTTACTTCTAAGCGATAGTTTTTCTTTAAAACTTTAAAAAGTCATATTTCTGGTTCCCTACATTGGATTTTTGTCATTTTGGTGTCTATTGTTCATAAAAATATAGTCTATTGTTATAAATAGTGTGGATTTTTATTTATTTTATTTATTAAGGTTGTGTCTTCCTTATTCAATGTATTGGTGTTTTTAAATGCTTTACACACCTGTCTCCTAAGTTAAGCCTGCTGATTGTTGCCAGCTACGTAGGGTTGAGCAAGGGAATAATTTATTGAGACCCTAACTGAACGTTTATTGTGTTTGTGGCCTTATTGCTAGTGGTAAGTCACTACTTATCACTGCTAATAAACCACTTTCCAACAGGGACAAGACCGAGAAGCAATGTAGCCTATGGGCCCGAATAGGATGTCGGGCGGACTTTCCATCCAACATCCAGAGTATCGGTCTGTCCGCCGGATTACAATGCTGGCGACATGAGTGTTTTGGATTGGGGGAAAGACTGCCACCTCCGACAGGATCAAGGAGCCTGTCAGGGCGGCAGTCGGAGCATAATCCCTACAATGGGGCGGTGTCTGTAGAGGCACCGCCATAGGGATTAAGATGTCCCTTTCCCTCTGCCTTTACATGGCCGTCCGACTGCCATGTAAAGGCAGACGGGAAGGGACTTTGGGGTCCCCTAGCAGGGCCCCGTCCCCCATGGGCTTCCGCTATGGGGCCAGGGGGGCACATGTGGTGCCCCTCAAACATCAATGCACTGTGTGCCAGGCACCACATGGTGCATGGATATTTGAAAACATCACTTTTTCTATTGCCGCTAGTGCTGCGGCCCTTTTCGAGGCTGCAGCACAAGCCACAATAAAAAAAGGCATGCTTATGACTGCATGCACAGCGGTCGTACTGTAATTGGGCTGTTGGGACCGCTGACTCCTTGTCGGACGATCCCGTGCCCAAAACGATGGCGGTCTGACGCTCGTCCGACCGCCATCGTAATGAGGACCTACATAATTAAGGGTGTTGCTTAAAACACGTAGACTAAAATCCTGTGCTTCCCATAGCATACCATTAAGCAGGTATTTTGGTGCTTTCTGTATTGCACACAGACATATCACACAGTAACGTACATGCACCTAAAACAAGCCAAACCTATTGGCTTTGTTAATGCTTGCTAACAGTATCAGATAAATAACATCAATGATTTTGTTGTAGATCATTAGAACTGAAAAAGTTTCAATTAAAAAAATATTAGACTGTGAATTAAACATTATAAGTCCTGTGGAGGTGGTAGTAGTCCTCGGAGAGTCTCAGTCGCTCCTGTTCTTCCCTTAACCCGATATTCCTCTTTAATCCTTCTTAGACACTTATGTCCTTTGTCTCCCGCATCTTTCTGAAGTCCTCCATTGGGATATATCACACCTCATATTTTTCCCCTAAAGCAACGTATTTTCAATCTCTTCTGCATGTACTTCGTTACCTCTCCTTTACTTCACAATCTCCCTACACACACAACGCATTCACTCACCTGTAAGCACTGCATTTTCTTTTACTTCACTTTGTCAATATTTTGTCACCTGTGTTCCTCCTTCACACACTTTCACATATAATAACAACTTCACTGTGTCACTATTTTGTCAGCTGTGTACCTCCTTCACACACTTTCACATAAAATTACTATTACAATTGGCACTCGTTACTATTGCTCTGTGCGATCAACAGAGGGGCCAAGGACTGAATGAGCATGTATTCTGAACACTTTTATGACCCAGTGATAAGCACTGTTAGAAAATCGCACTGCCTTTAGCCTCAACTGCAGAGCTATCGGTTGTAGCGGTTATAAACTCCCACCCACAACATAAACTCACACAGACACCTAGAGGTGACTCAATTCACAGCATGCACAATACAAGAGTAATATGCTGCATGTAAAAAATACAGAAACACAACACTGTGGAGAAAGCAAACACTATCATGGGATGCAAGATTAAGTATAACATGAAATGTAGTCAGGAACTACATTAACTGTTTATACAGTTGTCTTTCAGAAATTGATCACTGTTTTTGCCTGCAAAGTTAAGAACATGAACATAGGGCATGATAGGAACCCGTTTAAATGTCAGGTTTTAATTACTGCCGGGTCTGAGACCCAGAGGGGCCCGCCCTGCTTAAAGTCCTGACCCCAACTCACCTGAATCACCCACATATCACACAGGTGCAAGTTGTTGGTGAAGGGCAGGGTGAGGATGGAGGACTATTGGGGAGGAGCTAGGGTTGAGAGAGAGTGGAAGGAAGGAGGTGGATGGGGTGTTAAACATGGGCGCCTGAGGAATGTAAGCTTAAAAACAGGAGCCAGATCAGAGGCAGTCTGCTGCATGCATGATCTTAATGCATGCAGCTATGTGTGCCCCTCTAAAGGGTGGCACTCAAATATGGGCCCAGTTCACCCATGCCAAAGGCTGGCACTGGGCGTTCGCCAATTCCAGTAGGCATTCCCAACTAGAATATTCTCAAACTCCCCCTGATATTATCACAACATAGAGGTTAAAATTATGTGTAAGCTAATCAACGTATGAATCTAAATTGAATGCTAAATGTAAAATAATAAATTTAGATGTTTAACATAAAGTGCAAATACCTTTGTGAATCAGGCCCTCAATTTATGGCACATACTTCTTGCAATGCCTATTTAAAATGAATGTTATAAAGCGCTTTCAAAGCTCATTAGTTAATTGATTAACTAAGTCTCAACTTCAATTAATGAAAAGTGTATAATTATTTAGAAAAGCAAGTGTATTTATTTGCTCTCGGTATTTCTAATAAGTATGTTTATTTATAAAGTTTTATTTTCTTTATTGGCCACAGCTGCCACCATGTCAGAAAGTTGTAAGGCAATATTTGCTCCCCTGTTGAGACAGAGTGTGGTACAGATTGCGTTGTTCACCCTAACTCAACCTGCACCATCATGAAATGGGATCATTATCTACTCATGATCAGGAATTACACTAAAACATGGAGGCGCAGTGTGAAGACACCAGTAGGGATCCTATTTGATGTTGTAGCCCTGGCTGTACAACTTAGGGGCCGATTACGATGTCGTTCAGAAACTCTTCCGACAGAATCGGTTTCGGAATCGTTTCCGAACGAATCAGGTTCTGCGAGTCCGTCCTACCGATTATGATTCTTCCGAACATTGTTCGATCGGACTCGCATTGACTTCAATGGGAGCCTGTGTTCCGAACGAGAATACAGGCTCCCTTTGAAAAAAGGGGTGGTTGGTGAAAAACCTTGCGCCCTGTGGCGGGCACCCCATGGTGCCTGCCTCACTGTGCATGGGTGTAAAGAGGGGTCCCATGGGTACCCCCACGGGCCACATCCGGAAGCCTACGGGTGAAGGGGGGGTCTGCCATGGGCCCCTAAAGTCAGATTGCGACAGTCGTTTCGTGTCGGACAAACCGACTCGAAAAGGCTGTCCGAATCGGTCATCGTAATCACTCGTTGAGAAACCGCGTTCATAGAGCTGTACGATTCGGCTCCGAATGACTCGGGCTGTCCGAATACCGTTCGGAACCGATTCGGACAGCCCGAACGATTTCCTTGCATTGTAATCCGTAGTTCGGAAATGTGTCCGATTCGGTCAGAAACATAGGTTCCGAATCGGATTCACCGAATCCGAATCCCGTTCAGAGTCTTTCCGGACGGCATCGTAATCGGCCCCCTAGTGGGAGTCTGTAAGTCGAGGCTGGTGGTGAAAAAACGCATCACAAAGTGACAGGTTCTATAAGGAAGTAGATCGCTCCCACACACCAAGGAACTCTTGAAATCCCAAGTAAATTACATTACCAAAAGTTGCCACTTGACTGATATTCATTTTGTCAGTGATTGAAACATATCACATGCTTGCCATTCATATGCAAGTATGATAGTGACATCTTGGAATGAACAAAAAAGTCTGTCAAGTGTCTAATTTAAATTGAATTAAAGTTGCTCAATGGAGAGTTCTGGTTTAATCTGAGAGCAAAAATACATTGCTTTTGTTTTTCACCAATGATTTGAGATTGATTTACATTTAAGTACAACTTCCTTTCAATGGCCTTCTGGAGTCTATTAATCCGAACAAAGCACAAGCTAGTCAATACACAAATCATTAGAAAAAATATCCTATTCACAGACTAAAACTAATTGTGATGGCAAAGGTTTTTGGACAGAATAAAGGTGCCTTACCGCAGAAATCCGTTTGCCCCAGCCGAGTGACAGCAAAGACAGAAATGGAATATGCTGTGTCATGTACAACTGCTTACACAAAGGGCAGGGCAGATTCTGTCTAATTATCACTATAAGACTAGAATAATATTTGTACTCTATCGTACACTGGATAAAAGTGTTGAGCGACAGATGTATGATGGAACAACAAATGCCTTTACCACGCATGCCTTAAAAACGTGACCTGAAAAACGAACCTACCTGTACCATGCACGTATTAACCAAGCATGTCACTACCATGCATTTACATAGAAAAATACTGAATGCAGCCTTAGAACGCAAACCATTACCACGTTTTCCATTACCACACATACCGTTACAACACATATATGTTGATTTTTGTAAAAATAAGGATTTTAATATGAAAAATGTCTTTAAAAAAATACAAGTACAAAAAAAGGTAAATAAGGCACTCGGTTATAATTCACAAAATATATTTCACAGATAAACATTTTTTAAAAACCATGTCGCAAATCACCTAATTCCTGCGCAAATACATTTCAAGTATCCTGCTTTCTCAACCATCCTCCTTGGTTTTAATCATATCTATGCTACTTCTCCCAAATTAAAATGGCTGTCGATGTATATGTGGAAGGTGAATAAACATCATAATACATCAAACAAATTAAATATACATTCTGTCAGAATTTAAATCACGTTAAAAAATACAGCCCAAAACATGTTTTTGTTTAAATTATAGAATACCACTGTAAAAACATATAAGTTCAGGCGTCTACCATTTTGTGATCAGTGGTTCACTGACATTCCTTGTAGTCACATGCATCAGCAAGAGCTAAAGACCAACAACATTTTGCTGAAGAGAGACTGTAAAAGTAAATACGATGTTAACACAAAGCACCTACAGAATAAATCATTTAATTCCCATAAACATATATTAATGTTTTTTTCAAAGTTCACAGTTTTTCCAGATTTTCTCCACAGCATTTCCCAGCTACATTTACTGGACTCCTATTAATGTAAGGCAGTATTTAAAACAATTGTACAGTATTGTAATACAGATTTTAGCAGGACAGTTTTAATTAAAAAAAAATGTTATTCAAAAAAACTATTTTAGACATGGTTTTTAAAATATGACTTTTCTCAAGACAGATGCTACACAGTGGTTACTGTAAAATAAAGTAAACTAACTCCGCTGAGGGAATACCTACGGGCAGGTGCTGGACAGTGACTGGGGGCCAAATTACTATTGTAACTCCACCGGGGGCATACCTCAGGGCAGGTGCTGGACAGTGACTGGGGGCAAAATTACTATTCAAACTCTGCCGGGGGCATACCTCAGGGAAGGTGCTGGACAGTGACTGGGGGCAAATTTACTATTCTAACTCCACAGGGGGCATACCTCAGGGTAGGTGCTGGATAGTGACTGGCCAAAATTACTATTCAAACTCGGCCGGGGGAATACCTCGGGGCAGGTGCTGGAGAATGATTGAGGGCAAAATTACTATTCTAACTCTACCGGGGCATACCTCAGGGAAGGTGCTGGACAGTGACAGGGAGGGTGAATAAAATACTAAAATCTAGGACATTATCTACCTCCTTTTTACGCAGATAAACAGAAACATGAACCAACAAAAACACAGGAAATTAATTGAATTACAGCAAAAATTAATCACAAAAATCACAGTTTTTGAAGTAAGTAAAGTGAAAAAACATAGCAACCGCAAGTTTATCACAACAATTTCAAAATGTAAAAAACAAATAACATATTTCATTTTTTTCTCCATGAACAGACAGCAACATAATGGAATTTTACAACATCCAAAAAAAACCCTTCCAAGGCCAAAAGTTCAACTTCCAGATACTTCACTCAAATAGCCACAACAGACCAAACTTCAGGTAAAGAAACCTGACATTACGTTACTCCGAACTTAACTATACACATTTTTTTAGGTGACACAGGTAACAAACAATCAAACCTCGCATTTCAACAGGGCATCTTAACTGTTTACTTTCTCCACAGAAAGACAAACATAACAATCCATTTTCTTTTTTCTAAGCAGGCAAAATAGCGAAGGACAAAAACGAAAACAGTGCAGTAAACATACAAACTTATACTTTTTTCCATTTCTTTTTCTTAACAGAACCAACAATATTGTATTCAGATCGGCAAACAAGATTTGTGAAGTCCAGAAGAGGTAATAAGTATGGTGGCTACCAGTATTGCAAGGATAGGTTAACTGAGCCCAGGAGTCATTGGAGCTGTGCACAGTATTTTTTATCCCATTGCACAGGCAGAGCGGCTACTTTGGGTGACACTGTTAAAAGTACCTCAGAGCATAACTACACCGCCTCTGCAATGGAGATTGAAGTTAGAGAAAATATAAAAGAGATAAAATTACTAGCGGCCACCTCCAAAGACCCCTGTGGCTCCGTTTTGAGGGAGGTACCCCAAAACATTCTCATGCATGTGCCAGTAGTATGCCCACAAAACTAAGGGTGAGCGGTAAACTCCGCTCCGCAGGCGGAGTTCATGGAGTTTTGTCCACATTGCGCTCTGCTTGGAGTGCGAAGTTTGGCGAAAACTCCGCCACCCGCTGCTGAGCGGAGTTTTCTGCCCACCCCAGCCATTAGCTTCAAGTTGCCATATGCTGCGTGGTTTTAATTCTGAAAAAAGGAGACGTGTTTTCATCACCTGTAATTCCGGAAAGTAGAATTGCACCACGTGTTGTTTAAACTGGACGCTACAGGTCCATCACATATTTCGACTCTGTGACATCACTTGAGGTGGGGAGTCTTGTGCTCTGATTGGCCCCATTGTAGAGGAGAGGCAAATGCCCTGGTGGGGGCGGCCTTGCCTCTGCTTTGTTACTGACCTGGGCTGGAAAGAGGCGGCCACGGAGCTTGACCTGTCCTCCTTGGGGAATGAGCGGCACATACTTGTCGGCCAGGGTCTATGGGTGGCTGCGAGCTGTATCTGGAGGATTAATTTATAGTCACACCAACCTGGGAGTTGGAAGCCTCAGCCAGGCCTGGCCGGTCCCAGACACACCAGCTGAAAAGCTCTCAGCCCCCCTGTGGAGCTGCAAGTGTCCACGCTGCACCATGTCGGACCCTTCCTCCAGTGTGGATGACTCGGAGCTGGATGGCAGGCTTCCACCGTTGGACTCGATGCTGCAGCCCCAGCTCCGTGTGCAGTGAGGCTCATCAGGAGCAGTTGCAGCACGAGGAGTGTCGGGCTCCCACCATTCGACTCGGTGCTGTAGCCCGAGCCCCTTGCGAAGTGAGGACCATGAGGAGCAGGATCGGTTGCAGCGCGAGGAGAGCGACCGCCGTGTGGCCTGCAGCTCTACTCTTCATCATCCGCTGCATCGTGCACGCCTTCAATACCACCGACATGGCCCGGTGGCAGCAGAAGGTAGGTGGAGCACTGTACAACTTATTACAGCACAAGCACAGCCTTCCACTGACTACTGTACTACTTAAAGTTGAACCATTGTCTGTGCCCTGCCATGTCTACAGCACAAGCACTGTCTGCAGCTGAGCGTTATACCGCCATTGCATTTTCTTCTTCTGATTACTTACTGACTGTCCTACGCTTGCTTTGATACTGTGCTGCCCTTGTCCGTCCACTGCACATCTGCCACTCATTACTGTACTAATGTGCTGATTACCATTCTCTGCCCCTGATTACCGTACCAGCCCTGCTCTTTGACATCTGCGGCACTGCCCCTGTGTGTGCCTCTGGGGGATAGATAGAACCAGGTTAGTTACTCAGTGAACTTCCTAGAGCTAGTGTGCACATTTATCAGCAAGCCGGACCGGAATTCCGCCATGCACGGAACTCTGCGGAATTTTGCGGAGTTTTTAGGTGATTCTGCGGAATTCCACTGAGTACAACTACGCAAACTCCACCCACCTCTACACAAAAACCAATCTTAGGAGGATGATACAGAGGCAAAAACAGGCGAATTATCCCTAATGAGTAACCCCACAACCCTATTCAGACTTTAACATCCCCCGGAACTAACCATTACTTCTACTAATGAACCTTTCCTTTTACATGACAACGAAAACCCTCAGAAAAGAATAGTAATATTTAGCACAGTCCATAAACCTGGTAACCCTTAAGAATAGTGCTATTTGGATGATGGATGGGACTTTTAAGTCCACACCCATCCATTTGCCCAAATATAAACTATTCATGCTAACATAAATAATACAACAGTCTCATTAGTGTACAGCTTACTCCCTGACAAGCAATCCTCAATGTACACTGAATTTTTAAGAATGATTAAAACCAAAACATTGAATAAAAGCCCTAGGAAAGTGATAATTGACTTCGAATTGATAATGATTATCACCACCCGCAAAATGTACCCTACCACACAAATTCAAGGATGTTTTCTTCACTATTCTCAGGCATATTGGCATAAAATTGAAAAAAAAATCCTTAGTTGAGGATTACATGTCAAACAGTAAATTGCAATTTGAATTAAGAAAACTAAGAGTGTTATGCTTTGTACCTCCTGAGTGTGTGGACGAGTTCTATACCTCAATTACTGAATCAAACTTCTTTACCCACAACGAGGACAATTTGGCCCCGCTACTAATGTATTTTGAGGACACCTGGATTGGCCATCTAATCAGGTCGGGTCACAGGAGTAAGCTAAGGTTCCCCATTGACTGGTCGAACTGTTACACGGCCTGCTTAGGGGGAGGTGCAAAGACTAATGATGCCATTGAGGTATGGCACGACTCCTTCAATAAATCTATTTGCAAACGTCACCCAAACCTTTTTCATTTCCTGGAAATTTTGAAGAAGGAGCAAAGTTTCCAAGAGAATAGAATAGCACAATCTATGACAGGTAGCCTGAACCCCCAGGTTTCTCAAAAAGTAAAGAAATGTCTGAAAGACTATTGGCTAAAATGAATGATTTTTCATTGATGGGTGCTTCAGACTAACCTGGACAACATTGCCTACAACTTACACTTCTAAAACACTCTAACAACCTCAAACATTACTTGCCTGTTTTAACTACTCTCCAATTAAATTGCCATTTTGTTTAATGATTTTTTTTTTTAATTAAAGGATTTTTAGGGTTTCTAACTGTAGGCGTCTTCTTTTTTTCAATTCTTGGTGACTTTTTTTCAAACCACCTATCACCAAGAGTCTTCTGTACTCCATTAATCCAAACAGGGTATCCAACAACCAAGGAAAATAAGAAATCCCAAAAATGTCTTTTTTGAAAAATTGCCTTTTATGCCAAACAAAAACAAATTCCAAACTGCAAAAAGTGAGGGCCAAACCCTTATTACAAAATCCCTTGGAAAAAGTGAAGTTTCCTCCATCATCATTGCAAAACCGTAGGCCCCCCCTAAAAACTATATGATGTCTCACAATTTCCAAAGTAGTTAAAAAACACGTCACAAAAAATTAAAAGTGTTGGTTTTATTTCAAATACGTTAAAAATGTATTAACTATTTTTTTGTAACTTTTTTAAACCTGTGTTGGAAAAAAAAACAACCGTCCAGACATGCATATGAACGCAAACTGCATGGGAATGTAAAAGTGGTAAAAACAGCGAAAAAATACTGTATGTTGTTATGTTATAACAATTTATTATGCGCACTACTACCCGGAGGTGTCTAGGCGCTCACGGTCTCCAAAGAAGTGTCAGAAAAGCTAGTTTCTAAAAAGCCATGTTTTGAGCAGTTTCCTCAACTCAAACAAGGAGGAGGACTTCCTGAGAGGGAGCGGAAGGGCATTCCACTCCTTAATAGTGCTGTAACTGAAACTCCTTCCCCCCCAATTAGTCCTTTTAATTCTGGGGGTGAGCATCAGGAAGGCATTGGCTGAACGAAGCGATCTGTTGGGAGAGTACCAGCTGAAAAGATCCTTCAGAAATCGTGGTCCTTCTCCATGCAGGGCCTTAAAGGCCGTGCACAGTGCCTTAAATTTGATCCGTTGGCCGACTGGTAGCCAGTGTAGTTCCCGAATGCCTGCACTAATAGACTGATATTTAGGGGCATCCAGGACCAGTCTAGCCGCGGCGTTCTGTACTGCCTGCAACCTTCTGAGTAAATTGGATTGTAGATTGATATACAGTCCATTACAGTAATCCAATTTGGATAACACAAGGGAGGTCATCACAGTTTTTCTAGTGTTTATAGGAATGAAAGGCAGAATTTTCCGTACCATTTTAATAGTGAGAAATGCGGAAGAGACCACCTTTGAAACTTGGGACTTCATGTTGAGTTTATCATCTATAATGACCCCCAAATTCTTAGCCTTGGTCACTGGTGTAGGAGTAATGCCCAGTGTGTCCGGCCCCCAAACTGGTGACCACTGAGGGGAGAGGTTACCAAATAGCACCACCTCAGTTTTTCCTGAGTTCAGCTTAAGGCAGTGCCTACCCATCCAGTCGCTCAGGGAGACCATACAATCATGAAGTTTGGTTGAATAGTTGATGTCCTTATCCACTGCTGAGATGACCAACTGAGTGTCGCCAGCATAAGAAGTTGGACATAGGTTAAAACTTCTAATCAGAGAGGCTAGTTCAGAGACATAAATATTAAAAAGCGTGGGGCTCAAAGAGGACCCCTGCGGCACCCCACATGGCAGGATGAAGGGTGCAGATTTAAAATTGCCCAGTTGCACAGTTTGTGTTCGGTCCGAAAGGAATGACGTTAAAAGGGAAAGGGCCCTTCCTCCTATCCCAATGGTTTTTAGACGTTTGACCAGGCTCGTATGGTCCACGGTATCAAATGCCGCGGACAGGTCGAGGAGAACAAGGGCTGCCGACCCCCCGCCGTCTAGAGTTTTTCGGATCTCCTCAGTGACTAACATATAACTACCCCCCCTCTTTCCTTGCAATAGAGTTAGCCACCTATATACTTAAAAATGTAAAGAAATGTGTTCTTAACTCACCGCAGCTCTTCCTTTCTTCCGATATTGACTGCGATGCGCCACCGACTGTAGAAGGAGACACACCACCACGAATGTTATGGCTGGAAGTAAAAAGGAAAAAAAGACAGTTTCCCACATTGAAGTCAATGTGAAAGCATGGGAAAAAAGTGTCAAAAATTGGAAAATATATGTTATGGTATAGGTAGAAATTTGCTTTTTTAAATTAAATTTTATTTTATAGAATTTATTGTATTTTTCTCAGAATTTAAAAAATTGCTTTAATAAATATTTTATTAAAAACAGGATGTGGTTGTTTATCAATCTAAATTAAATTATTAAAAATGTTGATTTTTTAAAATATTGTTTTAATGCTATGTTAATTTTTTCAAAATGATTTAAATTTTAGGAGTCACAACTATCAATTTAATAATTAATTTAGTTATAAAATGGGTAGTTTTATTATTTTTAAAACTAATACTCATGCATTAAAATTAATACCTGAGTATTAATACATTTCCCCACCCAATACCCCTATATCAATACCCTGAATGTTAGTGTTATATTTAGTTAAACATTTTTTTAAAATAATATTAATATATTAAAATATATGAATATTATTGCTCAGCTATTACAATTATTACATGAGTATTAAAGCACTTCCCCTCCCAATACCCCTATTTCCTTTGCAACCTGTGCCTGAAATTTTTGTTACAAATAATGTAAAATATCTTTATTAATTATTAATAATTTATTATTTTATTTAAACATTAATGCTCAGGTACCTGAATATAAATAAACTACCCCACCCAATACAGCTATGTCCTTTACAACCCATGCCTATAAGTTAGTATTACAACTGTTAATGAATTGTAACTATAGCACATGTTTACCAATATACTTACCTATATACTTACACATATAATGCGTGGTAATGGCATGTGTGGTAATGAAATTCATGGTAAAGGCATATGCGTGGTAGTGGCATGCGTGGTAAAGTTGCTAGAGTAGTCATAACTTCGTGGTAAAGGAATTTCATGGTTGAGGCTTTGTTGTAAAGATTGTTTCCCAGAACAAAATACAAACAGACAAAAACAGAATAAAAGGTGCTTTACCACAGAGATCCGTTTGACCCAGTTGGATGACAGCAAAGACAGAAATGTAATTTGCTGTGTCATGTACAACTGCTTACACAGAGGGCAGGGCAGATTCTGTCTAATCATCACTATTAGACTAGAACAATATTTGTACTCTATGGGACACTGGATAGGAGTGTTTAGCGACTTGTGCTGTTATTATGAATTGATGTTTTATGTGACACAGTGGGAACCAGCACTTGCAGCAGCAGCCCTAGATGCATTTCCATTCTTGCTTTGTTCCCAGGTGCGGCCCGTGCAGGTAAAAGCGGTGTGGCGGGATGGGGGCTGGAGTCGACAGACGAGGGAAAATAAAAATTTTAAAAAACCCACTTACCTTGCGCTCGTCGCATCGCTGACTCGGTGATGCGGTGAGTGCAAGGTAAGTGGTTTTCTTTTTAATTTTTTTGATTTTTTCTTGTGTTCCATCGACTCCCCCCAGCCCGCCCCGGCCCACCGCTCTTACATGCACAGGCCGCTTCTGTTTGTTCCAGGTTTGTCATTGCACAAGAACTGGTGTCAGAAGGCCCTTTTGAAGCATATCCTGAATAAACAATTGGCCACATTTTTCCCTCAGTCATGGCTCCTTGAAGAACGAAATGTATTTTACAAGTGCTAGTCCCAGCATTATTACAGTGTACAAATTCAGCGCAGCCTCATCCACAAATAATTTGAAAATAGCTCCATATTTCTGTAGTCAACACCGTATCTGTGTATGCAGTTGTGCTAAAATGTGTTATATTGACCACAGAATAGTACATGAAGCCTCAAGTCACTTGATCTAATTAAGAGATTCCACTTATTCGAACTCACATAAATGTTATGGCTGCAGAGCTGGGTTGGACCATCAATCCTTCTGAAGGCCACATATCACATAATACACTTAAAAAACCTATAAATAAGTACATAAAAAATTACAAGCCCTCGGATAACAGTTATTTTGTCAGCGCAGCATACAATTGTTAACGACCTGAACACATTGAACCACTCCCAAGAACATTATGGATTGACTTGAGAGTGCCATATTCAACCAAAGGAAACCCTTCAGAGGTAAGGGGACCATTAATAATAGCCTCAGTCTCTTGAGAGTTATAATGTGGACAAATATTCCTGATTTATTGAGAATTATTTTCTTGTTTATTTTTAAAGTGACGCCCCCCGCAAAGCTTCTTGGTAGTGCTTGGTTGGGGGTGTGGGGCAGGGTCTGTTTGGGGATAGCAACACTGTATATGTTATGCAAACTAGGAGAAGATATGTCAATGTTTTGTTGACCTTTTTCACAATGTTCTCAAGAGCCGCCATTTTTAGGGACAATAAAATCTTAATTGCACAAAGCACCTTCAGAGATCTTTGGTACTGTTTGAATGGTGGCCACCAGAATGATCATCGGCCTATGTTCACCAGGATAAGCAGTTCATGTTTCAGGTATGGAGTTGAAGAAGAAGGGAATGCTGGGGAAGAGGTCTGGGCATGTGTTGACATGAAGAGGAGTTTTCAATCCTCTTCAAAATCATAGTAAATCGACCATAAGTCTAAGAAGTAATGGAGTAGCATTTAAGAATGCAGAGTCATGGATGTGGAGATCCTATGATTCTGGCTGGGTTCTCAAGGGTACCTTTCAAACCATACGAATTCCATCATTTTCCCCAGTTTAGAACATTTATCTGGAGGACTATGGTGCTACACGAGCACCCTGGAGCTCAAAATCGCTAACCAATGGAATAAGGCACATAACCAGAAAAAAAGCAGAAGATCAGCATCACTATCTGTGACAAATGGAAAGAATAGGAGTAGGGCACTACCGAGCACCCGGAGAGAGGAAACAATTTCTCCAAGGAAGAACTGCAGGAGCTTAAAAAAGAGCTACGTGTGTCCAGAAATACACACAGAGATACAAAGGTCCAAACCTCACCACACAGCAGAAGAACATGGTTTGGGCTTGAATACTATTGAAGGCAAGTGCATTTAGGCAGACCGACGTCCAAATAAAAGTGACATGATCTTACATGAGAGTCACTAGCAAAAAGATGGGCAACTGGTTATCATAGCAAGTGGCAACAACCGAAAAGTGCCACTGGTGATGTCTTATTAAGCACCTGCCACAGTTATGACAAAGGAAGAGATGCAGGCAATTGAGGATGAAGACAAAGCAGTACATGTAAAGGAGAGGGTGATGGTGATGAAAGAGCAGTAGGCACTCCATATGACATTTGCAGAGAGTGAGAATGGTAGTAATGGAAGAACAAACATAAGACAGCAGCAACACAACAGCACCCTGAAACAAACACAAAAATAAGGTGATGTACTGTGACATGGAAAACATCGTTTACATCGCATGCCATTACAACGCGGTTGTTACAATGATGGCGTTGTTACATCGCAAACCATTACAATGCAAGTCATTACAACGACTTGCTGTAGGGGGCAGAAGGTGTTGGATTTAAAATCCAACACCTTCCCTACTGTTGCACAGGCTGGAGTTGGAATAGTAAATTATACTATTCCAACATCCAGCGCCCCCTACAGCAAGTCGTTGTAACGACTTGCGTTGTAATGGTATGCGATCTAACAACGCAGTCGTTGTAACAACCGCGTTGTAATGGAATGCTTTGTATCGTGGACTATTCCTGTGACATAATACTTCAACCTAACAAAAGCCTTTCATGTATGAGAGTAATAATAGTTAAATAAAGTCACAATGATGAATGGTTTCATGATCATTATTGAAACGTACACTAAATATTATACCATTTTTGCTAATTTTCCCTGTTTCCTTTCAGACAAATATACAGCTTGTAAGGTCTTTACTATAAACATTCATCTTACTTTTCTATTTCTTTTTTTATGCCATCTATCCTACTCTTCATCTGTCTTTAAATGGCAGTTAAACTATTTCGCCTTGGCCCATGAGGCTGCGTTTTTCAAGTATGCTTTAGGACATCACGGCATGTAATAGAAAGGAGGCAGCTATGTTCATAATACACAGAAGGTGATAGGAGGAATACTTGCAAAAAGTCTAACCTCTGAAAATCGCTCGGGTAGCATTCCACCCCATTAAATTTTAACCACTATGCTACTATAGAAAAGGCCTGCCTTATGCAAATTAGTGCTGACCCTGCTCCTCGTGGCAACAGTCCATTCCCAACATCCAGGTGAGACCCATTCCAGAAGGGACCATAAGCAACCCTAGACTGGTTTTGGCCTATTTAGGCCTTGTTAGTGAGGTATAGCTTGGCTCCTGTGGCACAATGAGCAAGTAATGGACATCTGGACATACCCCTGGCCACTTAGGGTATTACATAATACACACAAAAGGTGATGGGAAGAATGGTTGCAAAAACCACAAGCAATCGCTCTGGGTAGCATTCCAACCCATTGTTTATCACCCACTATGCCACTCTAGACAAAGACACACATTATTCAAATCAGTACGGACCCTGCTCCTCATGGTAAAAGCCAATACTGAACTGCCAGGAGAGACCCCTTCCAGAAGGCACTGCAACCAACCCCAGACAGGTTTAACCCTACTTAGGCCTCATCGGTGAGATACGGCTTGAATCCTATGTCAAAGTGGGCAAGGGATCCAGGTCTGGGCATATGTCACTGAGGGCATTTCATAATAAACACAAACGTTGATAGGAGGAATGCTTGCAAAAGTCCAACCACTGGCAAACGCTCAAGGTAGTATTCCAACCCACCTTTGTTTGTCCACTGTGCCACTCTTTTTTAGCTTGTGGCATTGTTAAGCTTTTTCACATCTGAGACCCAACCATACCTGACTTTAAAAGTATTTCTGATAATCTGCCTTTTTCTAGCATTGCGGTCAATGACCCCTTTGTTCTATCATCACATACTGAACATCATTGGGTGTTGCCTCACTTATGCCAAAATATCACTCCTCTTTGTGTTGCTTTATTACTGAAGATAATAGGGCAGCTAGGATACAAAGCAGATGATACACCATGTGCGTCATGTGAATATACACCAGTGTGTTAGTCTAAATGGAAATTGATGTGCCCACTGTCACATATATACTTCAATTCCAGATATAATAATGACAGCAACAACAACAAAACCGCAACATTATTATTAGTATTACTACTATTAGTAGTAGAAGGAGGTGCAGCAGAAGCATTAGTAGTAACAGCAGTCTTAATTGTAGTAGTGGTGGTACACGTAAATCTAGTACCAGTAAGAAATGTGCAGAGGGTGGACGATACAATATGCTGCACATTTGTTAACACTTGCACTTACCCTCTGCAGGTGCAGGCACTGACATTTAGTTCTTCCTGGGTCAGCAGCTACATATAAAGTGTGCAGAATCTCTTTGACAATAGCATGCAATTTACACATTGGCAAGATCTTCTGCTGGCCATCCATCTATGTACAGTTATATTATGTTATGTTTACCTGTAGAGGACACGATTCACCCAGGTGGTATCCAGACACAAATAGAATGGGTATATACTATTTACAAGGGCAACCCGTAATCCGATGGGGACGTGGGTATACAAAACATAACATTGTACCCTGTATTATATACCAATAGTTTTCAATAACTTTGGTAGCGTTAATAAACAAGCATTTGCAATGCAATAGGTCTCCAATTTACGCGAGACCTATTGCATTGCAAATGGTTGGCAACTTGGCATCACGGACAACGGGAGGGCAGGGGGGAGAAGACACGGACATCGGTATGGAGGGAGAGCGGGGGGAGAAGGCATGGACAACGGGAGGGTGGGAGGGTGGGGGGGTGGGCAGACGAGAGTAGAAGGCACGGACAAAGCTGCGTGACGCTACGTGTGCACGAAGGAAATAGTACATGCCCCGTGTAACAACCAAGTAAAGGGGCCAGTAGCCATGGGAGGATACTAATGACGACATGGCTGTACTAAGGAGGGACTAACAAGCCTCATAATGAATCAGAAGCCAGCATTTACAAAGGACAAACACTCAAGCCAATGAAAAATAAGGGCGGGGGAGTGGACGAAGCTTCTCTCCGTACTCAACTACCACAGCTCTTCGCAGAGCAGCGCTTGCGCGCTGGCTCACGCTCGACCTAAAAATACTGGCATATAATACAGAGCATAGATACAGCTTTACAAGTGTCTTTATTTGCATGCAAAAGAAGTAACTCTATTGAAGATCATTTTGTACCTGCTACCAATGCAAAGTACAATACTACCAACACACTGGAGAAATGTGTGGCCTCCAACCTTTCCATGGCCATTATTGTTGTGTGAACTGTGTGCCTTGCCAGCTCACTACTATTTCAAAAAGGTTTATACATGACAGAGTGGATGTTGAGCTGAAACAATTTTACAATTGTAATACACAGAGCGTTATTTATTGCATATGGTGTCCATGCCGATATAGATTTAAAAAGTAAGGTTTGGACTACACGGAAGTAGGATTACATGTAAAGTTATGGTGACACACTTCATTGAAAAGAATCACTCTGCAGCTGTGCTTAGTTTGTAAAAAAACATAAGTGCCAAGGCGCTCGTCAGTGGCCCACTGCAGCTTGTACCACCAATTGCTCCTGCCATGCTGCCAATGATAGTAACAACACAACTACTAACCATCACACTCCTACAAGTGTGACAGTTTGGACTATTTCACCCCTCCAAAGCTATAGGAATGGCTTGGGCGGCAGGTAATAATAATTTTTAACATATCTTAAATTAATAGTTAACTGTTGTGGTGGTCATCTCTAAATTAGCCAGACAGCGCCACTTTGTGGCAGACTGTCACAAGTGGCAGTGTTGACAATTATGTGCCGGTGCCGAGCACCACAAACAACCGACTCAAATTAAGCACTGCTCCGCAGATGATATAATGTGGCAAGTGTTTGATGTGGCTCGACCACTAGAAGGTGGATATGTGCTGCACATACTTCAGAGGATGGAATGCAGATATGCAGAGCGCTGTGATTCGATTTCATAAGGACTGAACACCACTGAGGAATGGTGAAGCTATGTTGCTGGAATCAGTAATTAAAAATGACTATTACGGACTACACAATTAATAGGTCCCCGATGGCCTATACTGGAAACACATCAGACAGACATGGACATGAATTACAGAATAAATAATTATTGTGCTTGATGGGTTTTTCCATGTTATCCGCAGTGGTTTGAGTGTAATTAACAATGTCTGGGTCACTTCTCGAATTAGAACATCCTTAAAGCATAATTCTGCATGTGTAATCTGTGCCCGATATAGTTCTTGTCTTTTACCTGGACAGGCTGTGTTCCAATACGTCCCATAATTGAAACTCTGATGAATCTAATGTTTGCGATGTATGCCTTTACTATCCTCAATGAACACATAATCACACATCTGCTGAATATCATTGAATTACTCACCCCTCATTAAGGGTTGTGTATGATCACGAGTTAGAGGCTTTGTCTAATGTCTCTTTCATGAGAATGCAATCTAGGTTCTAAGCCTCAATCCGGAGCGCATCACTCTCAAGCAGGGCACAAGTACTAAAAAAAGAAGTGGGGGGACCAACCAGGTTAGGCAGTATGCAAGTGAAATCATGACACGTGCCATCACAGCTCATGATGTCACGACACGTGACATTGCAGGAAGTGACCTCACTGGAACTGACATCACAAGAAGTGACATCAGAAATTAAAACCTCACACATATGTTTATCAGGTATATCATGAGTACATTTAAGCGCATTCTGAGATTTAACAAATGAGATTTGGCATTGGGATTGTGCCAACAAAGTGGCGCAATCCCGACACAAAATCTGGGCCTCAACTAATACATTTATTTTTTTAAACCCTGCCACAAAGAAATTGGCTACAAGGAAAAGCATGGTAGTAGATCTGTTATGCTTAATTGGCTGCAAAGTCTACATTTTAAAATATTTGATTGGGTTAAGGCATCTGCTGTGAAGGTGCCCAGCAAATCTCAGGGAATAGTAATGATGGTGAGATAACTCTGGTGGTTAATGCACTTGCTGGAGAGATCTGTGTTTTGTGAAGTCCCAGATTTGAATCAAAGTAGTATAGAAGGTAAATGTGTCTCCTGCATAGCCCATCCTCTAACACACAGATGACAGATTTTTATTTTATGTAGCTAGTAAAGTGGGTTACTGCTTTTAACACAGAGATCCTTTTGTTACCTGCAGTTCATAAATTGTAATCCTTCTATAAGACCACAGTGAGGTATGAAGGACATGTCACTCCTACACCTTGTAACCCTCACTGTCTCATGTAACTCATCTTGTACATTGATTCACACATGTACATGATTTATTTTCAATGTATAATGTGTATGTTATGTAAAGAGCTCTGACACCCTGCATTGGGTTGCATAGCGCTATAAAAGAAATAAAATAGTGTTATTGAATTGTGCTATTGAAATTATTTGTGTAAATACTGGGACAGACCAAAGCACTTGACATTCTTACAGTGCATGCATCTATTATATACAGTGACTGAACAAAGGCAAAAGATTGCCTCTCTTAAGTACCTGTGAAGAAATAACAAGCTGTGTGCATTTGTTTTCCCTCTGTGGCATTTACATTTAAGTGTGAGGTTCCAGGCCGCCTCCAGTCAGGATATTCAAACAAAAGGAGGCCTGATGGCCCCTTAACTTCGGCCCAGCTGGAGGTGAAAAAAAGCCCCCTCGCTGCCTGCACGTTGCTGCTGAGAATCGGGCGCTGCTGAACGTGTCCCGGTGTATGAAAATTACACCGGGACAAGTTCGGCATTTTTCTGTGGGGCCCAACTTCTTGGCAGGGGGGATGGCGTCCACCCTGTGAAAAGAGTGGGTGGACGCTGTGTACCTGCGTGTACCCCGGACTTGTGGCTTGCTCTCAAAAGGAAGCATATTTCAGCATCTTCCTCTTTGACTCTGACAATCGCTGGCTTAAAGTAACAGAGCCGAGCACGCTGCTTTCCCTGGTGCGAGCGTGCACCTTGCTGTATTGGCAGTGGATTTTCTATTTAGAATTCCACTTCTCTTGGTTCAGTCACCAAAACTCTCCTTGGGGTGAGATACTAGCCCTGTAGTTCCCCTTGCTGGTACCACCAGTGGTAAATCCTTGTGTTGTTATTATGACACCCTGCATATTGTGAACACAGTTTTGCAATGTGGTTCATGTTCTGTTATGTTGCCCCCACAGATTCATCCTGAGTACGCACCATTAATATTTTCTATCTGGATCTTCATATTGGGTGAGTTTCACCACACTACCCTGCTTAATTTCTGACAGAAATATAGTGTGTTCTCCTTGGAGGTATGTTTATTTGTTCCACCTCCACTTTCATTCACTGCTACCTCTGCCATGTCTCCCGGATTCTAATAAATTGCTCATATGTATTTTGTAGGCTGTCCCATAATTGTCCTGCTGAGACTCTATATCTAGCAGCAAGGGTCGAAACGTCGTTGACACTGCATGTACAAACAAACACAAAAAGCCTGATTGTGAAACAGGCAGAGGCACACAAAGCCTATGGACTGAGTGTTTAGGGTTGTTTGTTGTCTGTAATACATGCTTTTGCTTTTTGCACTGTTGTTTATTGTATTTACTGTTGCTTAGTGGCTCTGGTCACTTGGGACACACTGCACTGCACTGTATGGGTGGTTTTTGATACTTGATGTTTAAACCACTGCAGAATTTATATAATGAAGGGATAGTTTCTTTATAAATTGTGTGCATTAACTGAGATCAGTAATTGTTGTTGATTATTCGTAAATGATATTTATTTATGCCAAATGTTACTTTAAATTACAAATAGAATGGGGGCTGCGCTGGCCGTGCCTGTGTCCTAGGTAAAGAGACATTTCTTCAGTTTCTTGTGGAATTCAAGGACTGAGAAGGTCTCCCTAAACTATGTGTAGTGGGAAGCTGTTCCAGGATTTAGGAGCGAGGGTGGAGGAAGCGCGACCTGTAGCTCTCGCTTTGCGTATGCATTTTCTGGTAGTGGTGTAGAAATTGATGAGGCTCTTGATGTAGAAAGGGCCTAGGTTGTGCAAGGCTTTGTATGTGCGTGTGAGGTGCTTGAAGAGTGCATGTTTAAATAATTATAGAGCTCTTCGGTTTACTAAAGAATGTCACTCACATGTCTGAATCATGTCATACTTTTGAAAATTAAATCTTAACCTTGCAGTTCACCCTACAGTTCAGAACATGCAACATGGATTCTGCATTTGAAGAAATTAGACTTCTAAAGAGCATCTTTTTGGAACTTCTTGCTGACATTCAGGGTCATTGTAGGTGTCCAAATGCCAAGGTGCCCCCGCATAGGGGGAGCTGCGCCTATGGTGAGACGCTGGACCTGTCTAGGGGTTGAGGGGCTGGAGGCTGCGGCATATTGCACCACCACCACCAGCCAACAGGGGCTACGGCTAGTGGTCTGTCAGGCGCGGCGACCCGGAAGCAGTTGGAAATGCTTCTGGGTCACCTCTGTTGTTTGGCCTGCTTGATAATAGGGGCAGCAGGGTGGTGAGTCGGTCTCTTTCCGCTCACTGCTCCGGCAGCAGAGACGCTGCTGGTACCCCCGTCCAGGGGCACCAGAACAGTCACCTCTCTAAGCTGGGTAATGAGATATTTTCTGGAGAACATCCTAGCCTGGTTGATACATCGGCCAGTTGCACATGACCTTTTGGGCAGGGGAAGGCCAGATAGTGGGTGAACTATACTGGCCTGTGGCGGGTGAGGTCATGATTGGTCGGGTACTTCCGGTACATTGAAGGCATCCTTTTAATTTGGATAGGTTGAGACAGAGATCTCAAAGGGCCCTCCAGGGGGTGCTTGCAGCAAGTCAGCCAGAGGGTGCGGGGTGTGGGAGTGCACACTGCCAACAGGCCCTTACGGCCAATCCCCGCACGGACACGTAGGCACCAAGCTAGTAGCACAGGCCCTTGGGGTGATAATGAGGGCATAGGGGGTGCCTGAGGTAAGTAACCTGGTGGGCAAACGGGCCCCCTATGCAAGCTTACCCCGGGTGGTAGGCAAGGTGATGGGCCCCCTCCCCTTAAAGAGGGCCCAGCGTAGGGGGTGCCCAATGTAGGAAACCAAAAGACACACAGATGATGGACGGAATGCAGAGCAAATCAATCATTCACCCCCAGTCAATAGATCTGGGTTAAATCCATCATTCTTTTGCTCACCATGCCACCCCAGTCTGGGCTCAGCCATATACAAATCAGTCTTGATCCTGTGCCTCATGGGAACAGTCCAGCCCGAACTGCCAAGCCAGGTCTTCCCTGGACCGGAAACAAGCATCCTGGGACTGGTTTTGGGGCATCACCCCTCATCAGCCAGGCTAGCTTGAATCCAGTGACACAGTGAGCCCGGGACCCACGTCTGGGCATACCCGGTGCACTTAGGGCGAGAAAGCAAAAGACACACAGATGATGGACGGAATATTTAGATACACAGATGATGGACGGAATGGTTTAGACACACAGATGATGGACGGAATGGTTTAGACACACAGATGATGGACGAAAGGTGTAAAGAATTTGTGCAACACACAGACACAGACACACACACACAGTAACACAATGAATACACCACAAATAGACTCCACACCAGTTTAGAAAGATATCATACTATATTCTGAACAAAACAGGACCAAAACGATAAAAATACAATATATGTTTCTCAAGATATAAGCGTTTAAAGATAATACTCTTTGTGCTGAAGCAAACAAGGTTAGAATTATAAAGATCGGATGTACAGTTCTCAAGTTATGAGCGTGTTTCAAATGCGATCAGAAAGAGAGTGCTTTACGGTTCTGGTTGGATCCCCATTAAGGATCTTCAAATATATGTGAATGAATTACTACGGGTACAGGTGGGCCCAGATCATGAACACGGGAGATCTGGACTGAGTCCCCCTAGGCCGTCACACAGAATGCAAAGCAGCGGTCTGCTTGGAGCACAACATAGCTGACTGGGACCTCTCGGGTCCGTTTGCAAGACAGTACCTTCATACCAGCCCACGGGAATGGGACAGCCTTCAGCGTCGCCGACCTCCAGGATGGAGTTTCCAAAGTGGTGATGATCTTACTCAGGCCACGGTGGGTCATGCTGATCGGGCTGAAAGCGGTTGGGGTGGAGATAACTTCGCTGCTGCACTCAGCGTTACCCTGACAACAGGTCAGTCCAGGGGAGTCGACTTCACTCAGCCTGCTGCACCAAGGCGGTTGCTTCTCTCCCATGGTGTGTGGGTACTCACAGTACGGACCACTCGTCTCCTGTACCGCGAGTGCTGGGTGTAGGTAAATCGAATCGCTCAACCTTCCGACAAACAAAGCGCCAATTCTGGTAAATCTTCTGCTGCAGGACTCAGAGTAAAACAGCAGTGCTAGTACAACAAAATTCTTTGATGGCTCTGAGACGTTTAGGAACAGGAGGCAATCCAACAAGCCCTTGGAGAAATATTTAGGTCAGCCACATCTCAGAGGTAGCAGGTAGTAGGCCAGCACAGCAAAGCAGGTAGCAAAGTGACAGTACCTCCTGTCACTTAACAAACAGCAGGCTAACACAGAACCAACAGTACGCAGATGCAGCTGAGTGACCTGCGTTTGTGGTGTTCTAGAGGGAATGCAGAAAGTGTAGCGGTCACCCAAACCCAGACGTGTATTGGAGACAGGCGGCAAGGCACAAAAAGAGCTAAGAGCAGAGAAATGGCTACTTTCTAAAAGTGGCACTCCTAAACTAGTAATGACAAATCCAACTTTACCAGTAAAGAGGTAATTAACAATACAAAGCTATGAAACATAAAGCAGCTACTTCACACAATCAGGAATGACAGCTTAAACTTATTTTATAGAATTTCCAATGTTAACCAATAAGAGGAACAGGCCTCACAGTAGTGAAAAACGAATTTGGGTGTTTGGTCCCTACCAGGACATGTAAAACATACAGGCACATGTCCTACCTTTTACTTACATGGCACCCTGCCCTTGGGGTCACTTAGGGACTACCTTAGTGGTGACTCATATGTAATAAAAGGGGAGTTTAAGGATTGGCAAGGAGCTTAAAATGCCAACTCCAAGTCGAAGTGGCAGTAAACTGCACACACAGGCCCTACAATGGCAGGCCTGAGACATGTTTGAAAGGCTACTTCTGTGGGAGGCACAGTCAGTGCTGCAGCTCACTAGTAGCCTTTAACTTACAGGCCCTGGGTACATGGTGTACTACCTTACAAGTAAATTAAACATGGCAATCATGTATATACCAATTACACACATGTTTAGATGAGAGAGCACATGCACTTTAGTACTGATCAGCAGTGGTAAAGTGCTCAGAGTCCTAAAGCCAACAAAAAGAGGGTCATAAAAAGAGGACGAGTAGGGCAAAAATATTGGGGTAACCAGGCAAAAAGGGCCATTTCCAACACTGCTCTTGATGTCATGCCAGAGGATAAAGACTTTTCAGCAGGGCCGTATTCAGTGCCGGACTGGCCGTAGCGGGCACCGGGCGTTTCCCAGGTAGGCCGCCAGGGTAGGGGTCCGTTTTAGGCCCTTGGGGGCCGTTTTTGTTACCGGGGGCCGGCAATATCGGCCCCCTGTAACAAAATCGGCCAAAATCGGCCGTAGCAAGCAGATCGACTGCACCCCCCTCCTCACACCCAGGGGGGCCGGCCGAGCAGTTTGCCAGGGCCGGTTTCGGGTCACAGTCCGGCTCTGGCAGTATTAATATGTTTATTATGAAATTAATTTCGGTGTCACAGCCATGTTTTTTGACCAGCACTAACTCGAATGTCTGTGTTTCCACCTTGCTCACCTGCTGCAGTGCTGTATATCCTTTCAGCTGGTGTTCTCTACTTTTACTTCTGTGTATAGACTGCAGCGGGGCATTCTATAAAGCATCACCATATTTTTTTTTAAATTAAGCCGTGGAATTTTTTCAAACCAATCTCTTTATATTATGTCTTAATTAAGGGATTGCAAGGTGTAAAATTTAACACTGGAACACAGCAGAAAAAATAATGTTCGCCATTTTATAACAATGTCGCATGAATTGTTGCAAAGAAATGTTTCTTAGGATTTTGTCGAATGCCATGTTAAATAAAACCTTGGAAATTACTAAATCAGACCACGCTTAAAGTGCCTCAATTTCATTTCATTTCCATCAATTACATTTTCAAGCAGATTACGATAGCAGTTTATTTTTAATAAGAAGTGTAGGATCTTACTTGTCAGCCCTGGCAGCTGCAATTTTTCTAGCCTGCCAGTTTTAGATGACGATTTGTAAAACAAAAAGAGGCAAGCAATGTGCAACATTGACTCGGAAGACAACAGTAAGACTGTACCAAGCTCTCATCAATTTTACCAAGTATGACAATTGTTTGAAAACAAGACAGCAACTCCTTTTTGCTTAAAGGACATACACAAATATTTTCAACAAATTTCCTCTATACGGAAAAAAAACAATCTCTCGGTGTTTCAGTCAACATCTCAGCATCCTTTTCACATTCATGGGCAGTAAAGAACAGATTGCCCTCGAGGAATCCTATTGGCTCGTCCGGCCTCTGGTACCTTACCACACGCAGAGCTTCCTTTTACTCCCAGACATCACTCAGCGCCTTCCTCCCATTCTTTTGCAAACATCCCCCTTGTCTCACACATTTATGACCCATTGACTGGTTTCTGTGGGTGGCTGCGGGCATCTGGGGCGCAATCCTTCGGAGTATGTCCCGTGCCTCATATTAAGCAATAGGGAGCAGGCCGAAAGGCTGCCAGCATTGTCCTTATGCAAATACCCGCGAGGAATAATGGAGCTGCTTAGCATGTACATTCATTACTCACAGTCAATTAACGGCACAAGTGACGGTGGGCCTGTCAGTCTGAAAGATGCCCATGTGATTGTTACATCAGTGCAGGCGATGGTAATTTTCATTCTGCGTGTCAGGCCTATCGGGGCCAGCTGCCAGGTTTCCAGAGATGTCTTGTGTGGTAAAGTACTGTCCCAGCTGACTTTGTTGGAGGTCACACTTCTACGGCCCCCCTTTACTGGCGTGACCAATTCTGCAGTAAAAGTCCCCCCAACCTAAAGAAATTAGATTGACTCGGTGCACAACTGCAATTTAAGGTTTTGCAATGCCAATCCTTATGGCAGCAAGTAGGTTATTGAAAGCATTTACTTTTAATGCAATTAACTTACAATGTACGCCTTCTTATAAAATGTGGTAAGAATGTTAAATGATAAATTTGGCAACAGAAAGAGTTTCAAGGTATAGTCCAGTGATGTAATTAGAGCCCATAGCATGATGCACGCCAAATGTACTTCGCAATATCGAAGACAAAATATATCGAGCTACAAAAATACTGACTCCAAAATGTCTACCACCATTTTGTCAATGTAATTATGTATAAGTAAGCTGATATTTACTATTCTCAACACCACAATTACCTTGAAGTTACGTTTAACCACTAACTTTGGTTCTCGAGCAGGGTGCTGCCCAGCGTCAAGTGCTTCAACACCTCATTAGGGGAAGTAAGGGGCATATTATCAAGGATTAGCGATATTTATCGTTAACCGCGCTTAGCGCGTTTTTTGTTAACGCCGCCTATCGCTGGAAATTATCGCTGAGATAACACCGTATTAGTAAGGTTTATCTCCATAGCGATAATATTTCCAGCAATAGCGGCAAAATGCGAGAATATCGCTGGAAAACCAGCGATATTCTCGCATTAACGCAATGGTGGATTTAGCCTGACAATCCACCCCCCATGCTACAAACAGGTAAGTCACCCTCAGTAGCAGGTGTAAAAATCTAGCGATAAACGCGCTTAGCGCGATTTATTTTATCGCTTCGCCTGCCTTGCTAATAGGGGGTAGTTGTGTTAGCGACTGTTTTCAGTCGCTTTTAGTAGGGAACGCCTACCTTGTATGTCATTAGCGATAATTATCGCTGACATGCAAGGCGATGTGAAAACCGGCCGCTATCGCTTGAAAGCTGTCGCTAACGCCTGTTAGCGACAGCTTGCTAATAGGGCGATAAAAATATCGCCGCTTTAGCGGCAAAAAGTGCCGCTAAAGCGGCGATAAAGCCCTTGATAATATGCCCCTAAGTTCTATATAAATCCTTTTACAATGGCAATGTATATCATCAGGCTACCCAGATGTGGAGTTAGAGACAGTAAATCTATACTTAACTGTATGTACTTACCATTTTGAGTGTTATTCCCACTTGAAGGGCTAAAGAAAATCTAAAGATACTGGTCACGTGTCTTTGTGTGTGTTTGTGAGTGTGGGTGTGTGTAGTAATAGTAGGCTTCATGTTGTATAGTATCAGATTACAGAAGCAACAACTAAAACGTTCAGACTGTAAAACGTAACGTAAAATATTGCATATGATTAGGAATGTAAACAAATAAGCATGACTAAGCATTCTCATGAACTAAATTCTGTTTCTAAAGATTTATCTAGATTCAGATCCATTTACATACATATACATTTATAACAACCAGGCTAATGTATTCACATGTGCATTGGTAAGAAAATGGTAGTCCATACTTCCTCTTCTTGAATTTTTCATTTAATGAATTAGTTAAAAGTGAATTGAATGTTAAATATCACAACATTCTTTGCATGAGAATAGCAAACATCTAAGGTTTACTCATGTATTCCTAATCAGAAAGTTCAATGACTCAGCAGCAATTATATTGTAGTTACAATACTCATATGTGTCATTGGAAAGAGACAAAAGAACGCTCTAATGTTCTTAGGATATAGCAATGAAACACCACGAAGGATGTGGTTGGTAAACTATTTTGATATAGGATACAGAATTACTGACATTTCATGTACTGCAGCAGTGCCTTGCGTTACTTTGCGCATAACCTACGTTACATGGGTTTGCGCCAAAATGGTGTGCCTACCCGACAGAGTGGTACCAAGGAGAAATATATTTTCTTTATTTCTCCTCATTCCTTCCTCTTCCCATGTGTGCTGCATTCTGCAGCATACATAGAAAGAGAAATATGCATTTAAGGATTGATTTTGTGCAGGAAGGTGTAGGTGCAGGAACAATCCTGCCCGTGATGCAGGCACCCTTGCACTATGGTGCAAGGAGGCCTGTGGTGGTGCCAGGCAACACACAGGGTGCCAGAGCAAGGAGAGAGCAGAAATGCTCCAGATCATTGTTAATATTTCAGCTCTCATGCCTCTCACGCAACGCAGCGCAGTAAGTTATCCTGCTTCACTGCATTGTGTGAAATAATAGCAAATGTGCCCCTTACTGTGCTGCGTTGTGTGAAGGAGAAAACACAGTGTAGCGCCATATCTGCAGAGATTGATCTGCTGCTGGTTGTATCCCTTGCACTGGCGCACAAACATACTGTCTTGTGTGATGCACAGCCTTGTGCGATTACAGAAAGGAGAGTGTGCACGGTCTTGTGTAGGATTTGTACTGTTGGCATACTCTTCCTTATTTCCCATATGTACACAACTGCAGAAGAGTCTGATGTATAGAATGTCTGCTGTACACCGCAGCACACATTCAGTGCAACAGTTTGTTAGTGAAATCAACAACCTTCTCTCGTTTATGCATGCTACTAGTAGGATTTAATTTTTGCGCTTCTACACTATTTTGCATCACACTAGTGCTGACACAAAGCTTTAGTAAGTCCTGATATCAATGCATTGGGAATATCTTCTTAATGTAGTTTGAATACAATAAGTTAGCATGTTTAAGGGGTACAAGGCATAAAGACAAAGCATGATGTGTCCCAGACCACACCATTGAGTGATCTAAAGGAACTGTTGCTAGAACTCAGAAGATTGATTATTGATTAGAAACACAGCCGCAGTTTGCTTAATTCTGCGTCTTCACTACAGCCTGTGCATATCAGGTTTGTGTGCTCGGTTATCAAGTAATTGAGCTGTCTCCAGTGATTACACTAATCGTCAAAAGTAAGAACGGGCTGTAGAAAGCACAGACCAACAAAGTGGTGGTTCATCTGCTGCGCCATCTTTCTTTGTTTTTCTGCAAGGATCCCTGAACCCTGACAGGGGCCTTGAAGGCCAACGCGAGGATGGGTGCAGTCTGTGACTGCAGTCACTCATTCCGTGACGTTCGGAGCCCCTCTATTTGGGGTGCAGGGTGTCCCTGCATAGTTGATGATTGTTCTGTCTGCTAATAGAGGGGGTTACAGCCTCCATTTGGAAGGAGGTGGAATGGACCGTACCCTGACAGGGGAAGCAGTTCAGGGTAGCACAACTACGTGGGTGGTTCTGTAGAATTAATCAAACCCAATATGCCCTTTATCAAAGATCACTCTGGCAGGGTCAGATAAGTGTGCTTGGCATTTCCCTCCCGGTCGTTCTTGCCCATGCACGTACTTGGGGCAAATGCATTACATCAATTGTGTTGGGACATGCCCTCTTGACAGTGCAAGTAAAGGCAGCACAACATGTTGAACGCCTTTGTACTACCGATTTGACCAAGAAGTCTAAAAATACCTTTAAATGACTGCTGAACTCCTGGGGCAATTTCAATAAAAGGTCATATGATGTTCTAATTGCACAACAAATAGCTGAATCAGAAGACTGCATCTCTATGTGATTTCAGTAAAGCCATAGCACCTTATCACTGTATCATGAGTATAAAAATTATCCAGCCCTCCCAGAACACTCCACTCAACAAGTTATGCATTCAGGCGATGAATGTGGGTAACCGAGTGCAGTAATGTACACAAGATGAAACACAATATGCACTGTAGGTGACTGGAGAAGAAATCATGCATGAGAGAAAATGTCTACATCTTGCTCTGGCTTCATGGGTTAGATGGCTCATCTCTATAGCAATTAATGTTTACCCTATCTATACTATATAGGAGGTCTCCACTTAGCTTTGCAATGTGCTCATTATCCCCACTCTACAACCTTCATATACATCTGATATTATTTCCGTCCTTTTAAACCAACAGTATATCACTGACCTTTTGTAGGATGTTGGTAGCTAACAAATCAATCCAGGGATCCGGGGTGAGCATTTCATATATATAGGAAGGGTTATTAAGTTTCGCCTCTGAAACATCTTTAGCTGTTCACCAGAATCCTCCATAAGATATATATATATGTGTGAAATTCTCACATGGTTCAGGCACCTCTGTGCGGTATTGCAACACTAGCAGCCCTATTCAGACCGACTGGATCACAGTTCTGGCTCTAGGTGTCCCAATATACAGGCGTGAGTAGACTATCAGGCACTTTGTCTTGTATCTACATCGGCACTAGTCCGATAGCACGACATCATCATTCACCGTTAAAATGACTCATCATATAAAAGACTCACTATTACTAATTAGATTAGTCTTGATCTACCTTAACTTAAAGGTTATTGCTTTTGTTAACCTTACTAGGTTTAACACCTGTAGTCCCTGAGACGTCATGCCACTTGGCGATTGCAGACCTGAGCACTTTCCTGTAGGTCCCCCGTCTTGGGTTACACGTCTTTAGAACCATCCATGTTCGTAAATACTTGTTACCGGACACTTGTCTAACTAGCTTCGTTTTGGAGAAGTCTTTGGTCGTACTAGACATCTTTACTATATTACCAATGTGCTGCTTTTGTGTATAAAAACATATGCATGAATTTGTACGTTACAAAATGGTCGCTACTTTTACCCACCATTGTGAATGACATGTATCTGAAGTCCTATGTTCATGTCTTTTGTTTATTTATGCACGCACTTCCGTCAAACTCTTCGTGTGATCAAGACATTCATTTGTCGAAACGCGTAACGTTTGAGTAATAAAGAGCAATCTGCTTAATGCACTAGGACCTTCGAGAGTGCGCTTCATTTCATAACTTATTGGATTACTAAAAGTCTGATTTGGGTTTTAACGGCTACGCGCACCACCTGACCATGGGCTCGATCCCGGAAGGACCCACTCTCTTGGATGAATATATATGTGTGTGTATATATATATATATATATATATATATATATATATATATATATATATATATATATATATATATATCTACTGGCGGTCGCCAGTAGATAGTTATAGTTAAAACCTATTATCCATAGGAAATCCGCGACATTCTATTTGAAATAACGTTGGCGCCGGTTGACGAATCTTCGCGAAAGTTTCCAACTTGTTGGGGCGCTCCGGTCCGCTCCTATCCTGAAAGTCTCGGGGTGATACGTCAAGCGGGGGCCGAGAAAAAGGGGGTCCCAAAACGCGTTTTCCCCATTCATTTTTCCATAGGAACCTTTAGTCGCAGCTACAGCCCGAACTGCTGAACGGAATTACACCAAATTTGGCAAAGAGGTAGCCCTTGGTTCAGTGTCGTGCCTTTTGCTTAAATGGTGTAAATCCGTTCAGTAGTTCCTGAGAAAATCAAAAGTAAAGTCACATATATATCTGGGCGGAGCCTAACCACACATGTCATCGTGAGATCTGATTGGCTGTCAGCACTTCATCCTGGAATTGCTGGCAGCCATCTTGGGACCAATATAAATGATAGTACCTCATTGAAATGCATTGTAGTGAATAGAAGATTTTGAGGGTCACCAAAAGGAGAACTATAAAGGGTGATAACAGGCTTTAGTTACATTAGAATTTATTTGTTGATGGTACCATACTAATTTTAGGAATTGTGGTGTATTCTAAGGTGATTTTACCATGTGAAAAACCTTCTGCTGGGATATCATGAATCATGTTTGAGAGAACACTATTTTCTCATGCTTGTCCCATGGAGGTTTGGAAGGTGCTCCAGAAGCTAAAATGAGAGCATATTTTCTGTAAATTCACATTATCTTTCTCACTCATGTGAGAATGAAGTCTGACATTCTCAGTAAAACATGTACATCCAACAAGGGCAGAGACTGTCAGTTGATTCCTTTGTGTTCTACTGCAGCTTCCCAGAGTGTTCTAAAGAACAACTAGAGTGCTAACAGCCTTACTTATGACAAAAGTATGGCACACCTGAAGCCATCTTGATTGGAATAAACTGGTAACACTTAAACAATTTAATTTAAAAAGGAACAAAATGATGGGGTTCATTTTGTCATAGAAATTATGGTTAGTGCTGTAGAAAGAAAAATTAGGACATGTTTCAAGTGTGATCTCAAATATCTTCCTGTTATATTTCAACAGGAGCAGCCTGCCAGTTGATGCCTTTGTGTTCTACTGCAGCTTCCCAGAGTGTTCTAAAGAACAACTAGAGTGCTAACAGCCTTACTTATGACAAAAGTATGGCACACCTGAAGCCATCTTGATTGGAATAAACTGGTAACACTTAAAACATTTAATTTAAAAAGGAACAAAATGAGGGGGTTCATTTTGTCATAGAAATTATGGTTAGTGCTGTAGAAAGAAAAATTAGGACATATTTCAAGTGTGATCTCAAATATCTTCCTGTTATATTTCAACAGGAGCAGCCTGCCAGTTGATGCCTTTGTGTTCTACTGCAGCTTCCCAGAGTGTTCTAAAGAACACCTAGAGCGCTAACAGCCTTACTTATGACAAAAGTATGGCACACCTGAAGCCATCTTGATTGGAATAAACCGGTAACACTTAAAACATTTAATTTAAAAAGGAACAAAATGAGGGGTTCTTTTTGAAATAGAAATTATGGTTAGTGCTGCAGAAAGAAAAATTAGGGCATGTTTTAAGTGAGATCTCATATCCTCTTCTATTTCATTAGAAAATTCTGACATGCAGACTGAAACAATCACTTTCAATACCAGCAGCAGACTACCAGTTAACTCACTGGTGAGCAGTAGCTTTACTCCAGTGATCTAATGAGCAACTAGAGTGCTAACATTCTGAATTTATGGCAGATGTGAGACACATCTGAATGCCTTCTTGATGGAATCAAAGTAAAAAACTGAAAGCATTTCCTACTGAGAAGACTGCAGTAAATGAAGAAATTAGGAAACTTCATAACAAAGAAGTCTTCCAAGAAGGCCACCAGTGAAAAAAGAGCCCAAATGTAGCACAAATATTACCCAGATGTAGCCCACATATAGCCCAATGACAAAAGTGTGCAAAACACTTTTTATTTTTAGTTTTTTTGCAGTTTTATGTAGTGCAGACTGGTCAGGTATTGGAGCATTGCATCTTAAAACCGGACCCCCCTACACTACAAAAACACCACTGCACTACCTTAAACCCTAAAACACTACCCCCAGCACGACCCCCTACACTACACAAGCACCACTGCACTATCCTAAACCCTAAAACACTACCCCCAGCACGACCCCCTACACTACCCAAACACCACTGCACTAACCTAAATCCTAAAACACTACCACCAGCACGACCCCCTACACTACCCAAACACCACTGCACTACCCTAAAACATGACCCCCTACACTACACAAACACCACTGCACTACCCTAAACCCTAAAACATTACCCCCAGCACGACCCCCTACACTACACAAGCACCACTGCACTACCCTAAACCCTAAAACACTACCCCCAGCACGACCCCCTACACTGCCCGAACACCACTGCACTGCCCTAAACCCTGAAACACCAGCCCCTGCATGACCCCTACACTGCCCGAACACCACTGCACTGCCCTAAACCCTGAAACACCACCCCTAGCACGACCCCCTACACTGCCCGAACACCACTGCACTGCCCTAAACCCTGAAACATCACCCCCAGCATGACCCCCTACACTGCCCGAACACCACTGCACTGCCCTAAACCCTGAAACACTACCCCCAACAAGACCCCCTACACTGCCCGAACACCACTGCACTGCCCTAAACCCTGAAACATCACCCCCAGCAAGACCCCCTACACTGCCCGAACACCACTGACCTAAACCCTGAAACACCACCCCCAGCACGACCCCCTACACTGCCCGAACACCACTGCACTGCCCTGAACCCTGAAAGACTACCCCCAGCATGACCCCCTACAGTGCCCGAACACCACTGCTCTGCCCAAAACCCTGAAACACCAGCCCCTGCACGACCCCCTACTGCCCGAACACCACTGCACTACCCTAAACCCTGAAACATCACCCCCAGCACGACCCCCTACACTGCCCGAGCACCACTGCACTGCCCTAAACCCTGAAACACCAGCCCCAGCACGACCCCCTACACTGCCCGAACACCACTGCACTGCCCTAAACCCTGAAACACCAGACCCAGCACGACTGCCTACACTGCCCGAACACCACTGCACTGCCCTAAACCCTGAAACACCAGCCCCAGCACGACCCCCTACACTGCCCGAACACCACTGCACTGCCCTAAACCGTGAAACACCAGCCTCAGCACGACCCCCTACACTGCCTGAACACCACTGCACTGCCCTGAACCCTGAAACACCAGCCCCAGCACAACACCCTACACTGCCCGAACACCACTGCACTGCCCTAAACCCTGAAACACCACCCCGTGCATGACCCCCTACACTGCCCGAACACCACTGCACTGCCCTAAACCCTGAAACACCATCCCCAGCACGACCCCCTATACTGCACGAACACCACTGCACTGCCCTAAACCCTGAAACACTACCCCCAGCAAGACCCCCTACACTGCCCGAACACCACTGCACTGCCCTAAACCCTGAAACATCACCCCCAGCAAGACCCCCTACACTGACCGAACACCACTGCCCTAAACCCTGAAACATCACCCCCAGCAAGACCCCCTACACTGCCTGAACACCACTGCACTGCCCTAAACCCTGAAACACCAGCCCCAGCACGACCCCCTACACTGCCCGAACACCACTGCACTACCCTGAAACACCACCCCCTGCACGACCCCCTACACTGCCCGAACACCACTGTACTGCCCTAAACCCTGAAACCCCACCCCCAGCAGGACCCCCTACACTGCACGAACACCACTGCACTGCCCTAAACCCTGAAACACCACCCCCTGCACGACATCCTACACTGCCCGAACACTACTGCACTGCCCTAAACCCTGAAACACCACCCCCAGCTCGACCCCCTACACTGCACGAACACCACTGCACCGCCCTAAACCCTGAAACACTACCCCCAGCAAGACCCCCTACACTGCCCGAACACCACTGCACTGCCCTAAACCCTGAAACATCACCCCCAGCAAGACCCCCTACACTGCCCGAACACCACTGCCCTAAACCCTGAAACACCACCCCCAGCAAGACCCCCTACACTGCCTGAACACCACTGCACTGCCCTAAACCCTGAAACACCACCCCCAGCAAGACCCCCTACACTGCCCGAACACCACTGCACTGCTCTAAACCCTGAAACACCACCCCCAGCACGACCCCCTACACTGCCCGAACACCACTGCTCTGCCCAAAACCCTGAAACACCAGCCCCAGCACGACCCCCTACACTGCCCGAACACCACTGCACTGCCCTAAACCCTGAAACACCAGCCCCAGCACGACCCCCTACACTGCCCGAACACCACTGCACTGCCCTAAACCCTGAAACACCACCCCCAGCACGACCCCCTACACTGCCCGAACACCACTGCACTGCCCTAAACCCTGAAACACCAGCCCCAGCACAACCCCGTACACTGCCCGCACACCACTGCACTGCCCTAAACCCTGAAACAACAGCCCCAGCACAACCCCGTACACTGCCCGAACACCACTGCACTGCCCTAAACCCTGAAACACCAGCCCCAGCACGACCGCCTACACTGCGCGAAAACTACTGCACTGCCCTAAACCCTGAAACACCACCCCCAGCAAGACTACCTACACTGGCCGAACACCACTGCACTGCCCTAAACCCTGAAACACCACCCCCTGCACGACCCCCTACACTGCCCAAACACTACTGCACTGCCCTAAACCCTGAAACACCACCCCTCAGCACGACACCCTACACTGCCCGAACACCACTGCACTGCCCTAAACCCTGAAACACCACCCCAGCACGACCCCCTACACTGCACAAACACCACTGCACTAAACCCTGAAACACCACCCCTGCACAACCCCTACACTGCCGGAACACCACTGCACTGCCCTAAACCCTGAAACACCACCCCCAGCACGACCCCCTACACTGCCCTAACACCACTGCACTGCCATAAACCCTGAAACATCACCCCCAGCACAACCCCTACACTGCCTGAGCACCATTGCTCTGCCCTAAACCCTGAAACACTAGCCCCAGCACGACCCCCTACACTGCCCGAACACCACTGCACTGCCCTAAACCCTGAAACACCACCCCCAGCACGACCCCCTACACTGCCTGAACACCACTGCACTGCCCTAAACCCTGAAACACCAGCCCCAGCAAGACCCCCTACACTGCCCGAACACCACTGCATTGCCGTAGACTCTGAAACACCAGCCCCAGCAAGACCCCCTACACTGCCCGAACACCACTGCACTGCCCTAAACCCTGAAACACCAGCCCCAGCATGACCCCCTACACTGCCCGAACACCACTGCACTGCCCTAAACCCTGTAACACCAGCCCCAGCATGACCCCCTACACTGCCCGAACACCACTGCACTGCCCTAAACCCTGAAACACCAGCCCCAGCACGACCCCCTACACTGCCCGAACACCACTGCACTGCCCTAAACCCTGAACCACTAGACCCAGCACCACCCCCTACAATGCCCGAACAACACTGTACTGCCCTAAACCCTGAAACACCACCCCTGCACCGCCCCCTAAACTGCCCGAACACCACTGCACTGCCCTAAACCCTGAAACACCACCCCCTGCACGACCTCCTACACTGCCCGAACACCACTGCACTGCCCTAAACCCTGAAACACCACCCCCTGCACCACCCCCTACACTGCCCGAACACCACTGCACTGCCCTAAACCCTGAAACACCACCCCCTGCCCCGCCCCCTACACTGCCCGAACACCACTGCACTGCCCTAAACCCTGAAACACCACCCCCAGCATCACCCCCTTTACTGCTCGAACACCACTGCACTGCCCTAAACCCTGAAACGCCACCCCCAGCACGACCCCCTACACTGCCCGAACACCACTGCCCTAAACCCTGAAACACCACCCCTGCACGACCCCCTACACTGCCCGAACACCACTGCACTGCCCTAAACCCTGAAACACCACCCCCTGCACGACCCCCTATACTACCGAACACCACTGCACTGCCCTAAACCCTGAAACACCACCCCCAAGACAACCCCCTACTCTGCCCGAACACCACTGCACTGCCCTAAACCCTAAAACACCACCCCCAGCACGACCCCCTACACTGCCCGAACACCACTGCACTGCCCTAAACCCTAGAACACTACCCCCAGCATGACCCCCTACACTACCCGAACACCACTTCACTACCCTAAACCCTAAAATACTCCCCCCAGCACGACCCCCTACACTACCCGAACACGACTGCACTGCCCTAAACCCTAAAACACTCCCCCAGCACGACCCCCTACCCTGCCCAAACACTACTGCACTGCCCTAAACCCTGAAACACCACCCCTCAGCACGACACCCTACACTGCCCGAACACCACTGCACTGCCCTAAACCCTGAAACACCACCCCAGCACGACCCCTACACTGCCCGAACACCACTGCACTAAACCCTGAAACACCACCCCCTGCACGACCCCCTACACTGCCGGAACACCACTGCACTGCCCTAAACCCTGAAACACCACCCCCAGCACGACCCCCTTTACTGCTCGAACACCACTGCACTGCCCCAAACCCTGAAACACCACCCCCAGCATGACCCCCTACACTGCCCGAACACCACTGCCCTAAACCCTGAAACACCACCCCTGCACGACCCCTACACTGCCCGAACACCACTGCACTGCCCTAAACCCTGAAACACCACCCCCTGCACGACCCCCTACACTGCCCGAACACCACTGCACTGCCCTAAACCCTGAAATACCACCCCCAGCACGACCCCTACACTGTCCAAACACCACTGCACTGCCCTAAACCCTAAAACACCACCCCCAGCACGACCCCCTACACTGCCCGAACACCACTGCACTGCCCTAAACCCTAGAACACTACCCCCAGCATGACCCCTACACTGTCCAAACACCACTGCACTGCCCTAAACCCTAAAACACCACCCCCAGCACGACCCCCTACACTGCCCGAACACCACTGCACTGCCCTAAACCCTAGAACACTACCCCCAGCATGACCCCCTACACTACCCGAACACCACTGCACTACCCTAAACCCTAAAATACTCCCCCCAGCACGACCCCCTACACTACCCGAACACGACTGCACTGCCCTAAACCCTAAAACACTCCCCCAGCACGACCCCCTACACTACCCGAACACCACTGCACTGCCCTAAACCCTAAAACACTCCCCCAGCACGACCCCCTACACTACCTAAACACCACTGCACTGCCCTAAACCCTAAAACACTACCCCCGCATGACCCCTACACTACCCAAATACCAATGCACTACCCTAATCCCTAAAACACTACCCCCGCACAACCCCCTACACTACCCAAAGACCACTACACTGCCCGAACACCGTACGTACCTAAACACCACTGCACTGCCCTAAACCCTAAAACACTACCCCCGCATGACCCCCTACACTACCCAAATACCAATGCACTACCCTAATCCCTAAAACACTACCCCCGCACGACTCCCTACACTACCCAAAGACCACTGCACTACCCTAAACCCTAAAACACGACCTCCTACACTACACAAACACCACTGCACTACCCTAAACCCTAAAAACTACCCCAGCACGAACCCCTACACTACCCAAACACCACTGCACTACCCTAAACCATAAAACACTACCCCCAGCAGTACCCCCTATGCTACCCAAACACCACTGCACTACCCTAAACCCTAAAACACTACCCCCAGCAGTACCCCCTACACTACCCAAACACCATTGCACTACCCTAAACCCTAAAACACTACCCCCAGCAGTATCCCCTACACTACCCAAACACCACTGCACTACCCTAAACCCTAAAACACTAACCCCAGCACGACCCCCTACACTACCCAAACACCACTGTACTACCCTAAACCCTAAAACACTCCCCCAGCACGACTCCCTACACTACCCAAACACCACTGCACTACCCTAAACCCTAAATCTACCCCCAGCATGACCCCCTACACTACACAAACACCACTGCACTACCCTAAACCCTAAAACACTACCCCCAGCACGACCCTCTTCACTACCTAAACACAACTGCACAATTTGTTACAGGCATTGCAACGCAGGCCTGTGGTGCTTACTGGAAGTACCTGGTGGGCTAGTTGGGCCCCAGGGACTCTCAGGATTCAAGGTGACCTAATCCCCCAACTTAAAACGCGCCACGGGCGCGTTTGCACAGTGGTGAAGGGAGGGGGCGGGGCCTCAGGTGACATGTGCGCAAACACGCCCTGTGGTGCGTTTTAAGTTGGGGAGTTAATTCCCTTTGAATCCTGGGGGCCAACTAGCCCACCAGGTACCTTCAGTAAGCACAACAGAGTTGCTTTGCAGAGAGGTGAAAAAAGGTGCGTGGCTTCGGAACGCCTCTCTGCAACTCAGCTCTGTGGTCCTAACTGTAGGTACCTGGGGGGCTAGTTGGGCCCCAGGGACCCTCAGGATTCAAGGGGACTTAATCCCGCAACTTAAAACGCGCCACGGGGCGCGTTTGCACACATGTCACCTCAGGCCCCCCCTCCCTTCACCACTGTGCAAACGCGCACTGGCTCTGGTTAGTCAGAGTCAGTTACCACCAGTACCCGTCTGAAAAAGTTGTGGGCACAGGATGATTTTGCAACAAGGCCTCTTTCTGCTCCTCTGTTGGTTCTTTCTGCACATCTTTTGCTTCTTTCTGTGCGTTTTTCTTCTTTCTACACATGTCCTACCTCTGTTGGCATAGTTAGAAACTAGCATTTAAAAAACCTTTGAAATTCACTTAAAAAATCATAGGTTTCAGGCACGTTATAGTTAGAAATTAGCATTTAAAAAACCTTTGAAATTCACAGAAAAAACCATAGGTTTCAGGCACGTTATAGTTAGAAATTAGCATTTAAAAAACCTTTGAAATTCACTGAAAAAACCATAGGTTTCAGGCACGTTATAGTTAGAAATTAGCATTTAAAAAACCTTTGAAATTCACCGAAAAAACCATAGGTTTCAGACACATTATAGTTAGAAATTAGCATTTAAAAAACCTTTGAAATTCACTGAAAAAACCATAGGTTTTAGGGACAGTTATAGTTAGTTGGACATTGCACTCGTACAAAACCCGTGAAATTCCCCTGTTATAGTTAGTTCAGCTAACTATAACTCGCGCCCCGCAATGCACTGCTGATGACGTCACATATTACATCACTCATGACATGGTCAGTGACATCACTGATGACGTCACTGATGACATCATCCATGTGATAATTTCATGCATCTTCTCACACCCTAATATAACTTTTGATACACCCACTCTAAATTACAGACTGCCATTCTCAAAACCATAGACACTCCAACACCAAAAACTACATACCCACTCACTGATTCTTAGGTCTACACACACATCCACTCACTCACCTGTACAGTCACTCATACTTACAGTCACTCAGTACAGGACTATCATATGCACTCATACACCTATATAAACACTCACACACCGCCACTCATCCATAGAGGTATTCACACACCTAGTCAGTCATGCAAAAATTAATCACACACCCATTTACTCACCTATACAGTTATACACACACCAGCTCACTTACTCATACAAATACTAGCACATTCTTACGCTCTTATACAATAACTGATACAAGCACACACGCATCCATACAGCCACTCTCACAATAACACACTCTCACTTATAGCCATTTAAATACTCTAACACACATATATACTGCCTTTTACATATGTAGTTACTCGCACATGTACCACTGAGATATACATTCACTCACTAACACACCCATACACACACTCACCCACCCAAGCAGTCCATCACAGATGCACTCTTGAAATCATGCACCCAGTGAATCACCCACTCACACATCTATGTATAGAGTGACACACACCCCACCCACACAAACACTCAGGCAGCCATACAGATACTCAGAGAACCAATCAATAACCCATATAGATACTCATGTAGCTATTCGCAAATCCATGCATCCACTTACACACCAACAAACAGACGGATACAGACATTCACACAGTTTAGTCACTAACCCATGCATTCAGTAAGATACGTTTAATCACTCACTTGTAGAGTCAGTCACTCACGTACTAAATCATCCATTCAGACACTTATACACCCACTCATTCTTCAATACGCCTTTCCCTATATATATTAAACATATTTAAACTTTACAGAAACACAGTCACTGGATGATGTCATCAGTGATGTCATTTGAGATGTCATCAGTGATGTCATCAGTGATGTCACTGACCATGTCATGAGTGATGTAATATGTGACGTCATCAGCAGTGCATTGCGAGGCGCGAGTTATAGTTAGCTGAACTAACTATAAAAGGGGAATTTCACGGGTTTTGTACGAGTGCAATGTCCAACTAACTATAACTGTCCCTAAAACCTATGGTTTTTTCAGTGAATTTCAAAGGTTTTTTAAATGCTAATTTCTAACTATAATGTGTCTGAAACCTATGGTTTTTTCGGTGAATTTCAAAGGTTTTTAAATGCTAATTTCTAACTATAACGTGCCTGAAACCTATGGTTTTTTCAGTGAATATATATATGTATATGTATATGTATATATATATATATTCACTGAAAAAACCATAGGTTTTAGGGACAGTTATAGTTAGTTGGACATTGCACTCGTACAAAACCCGTGAAATTCCCCTTTTATAGTTAGTTCAGCTAACTATAACTCGCGCCCCCGCAATGCACTGCTGATGACGTCACATATTACATCACTCATGACATGGTCAGTGACATCACTGATGACATCACTGATGACATCTCAAATGACATCACTGATGACATCATCCAGTGACTGTGTTTCTGTAAAGTTTAAATATGTTTAATATATATAGGGAAAGGCGTATTGAAGAATGAGTGGGTGTATAAGTGTCTGAATGGATGATTTAGTACGTGAGTGACTGACTCTACAAGTGAGTGATTAAACGTATCTTACTGAATGCATGGGTTAGTGACTAAACTGTGTGAATGTCTGTATCCGTCTGTTTGTTGGTGTGTAAGTGGATGCATGGATTTGCGAATAGCTACATGAGTATCTATATGGGTTATTGATTGGTTCTCTGAGTATCTGTATGGCTGCCTGAGTGTTTGTGTGGGTGGGGTGTGTGTCACTCTATACATAGATGTGTGAGTGGGTGATTCACTGGGTGCATGATTTCAAGAGTGCATCTGTGATGGACTGCTTGGGTGGGTGAGTGTGTGTATGGGTGTGTTAGTGAGTGAATGTATATCTCAGTGGTACATGTGCGAGTAACTACATATGTAAAAGGCAGTATATATGTGTGTTAGAGTATTTAAATGGCTATAAGTGAGAGTGTGTTATTGTGAGAGTGGCTGTATGGATGCGTGTGTGCTTGTATCAGTTATTGTATAAGAGCGTAAGAATGTGCTAGTATTTGTATGAGTAAGTGAGCTGGTGTGTGTATAACTGTATAGGTGAGTAAATGGGTGTGTGATTAATTTTTGCATGACTGACTAGGTGTGTGAATACCTCTATGGATGAGTGGCGGTGTGTGAGTGTTTATATAGGTGTATGAGTGCATATGATAGTCCTGTACTGAGTGACTGTAAGTATGAGTGACTGTACAGGTGAGTGAGTGGATGTGTGTGTAGACCTAAGAATCAGTGAGTGGGTATGTAGTTTTTGGTGTTGGAGTGTCTATGGTTTTGAGAATGGCAGTCTGTAATTTAGAGTGGGTGTATCAAAAGTTATATTAGGGTGTGAGAAGATGCATGAAATTATCACATGGATGATGTCATCAGTGACGTCATCAGTGATGTCACTGACCATGTCATGAGTGATGTAATATGTGACGTCATCAGCAGTGCATTGCGGGCGCGAGTTATAGTTAGCTGAACTAACTATAACAGGGGAATTTCACGGGTTTTGTACGAGTGCAATGTCCAACTAACTATAACTGTCCCTAAAACCTATGGTTTTTTCAGTGAATTTCAAAGGTTTTTTAAATGCTAATTTCTAACTATAATGTGTCTGAAACCTATGGTTTTTTCGGTGAATTTCAAAGGTTTTTTAAATGCTAATTTCTAACTATAACGTGCCTGAAACCTATGGTTTTTTCAGTGAATTTCAAAGGTTTTTTAAATGCTAATTTCTAACTATAACGTGCCTGAAACCTATGGTTTTTTCTGTGAATTTCAAAGGTTTTTAAATGCTAATTTCTAACTATAACGTGCCTGAAACCTATGATTTTTTAAGTGAATTTCAAAGGTTTTTAAATGCTAGTTTCTAACTATGCCAACAGAGGTAGGACATGTGTAGAAAGAAGAAAAAACGCACAGAAAGAAGCAAAAGATGTGCAGAAAGAACCAACAGAGGAGCAGAAAGAGGCCTTGTTGCAAAATCATCCTGTGCCCACAACTTTTTCAGACGGGTACTGGTGGTAACTGACTCTGACTAACCAGAGCCAGTGCGCGTTTGCACAGTGGTGAAGGGAGGGGCGGCCTGAGGTGACATGTGTGCAAACGCGCCCCGTGGCGCGTTTTAAGTTGCGGGATTAAGTCCCCTTGAATCCTGAGGGTCCCTGGGGCCCAACTAGCCCCCCAGGTACCTACAGTTAGGACCACAGAGCTGAGTTGCAGAGAGGCGTTCCGAGGCCACGCACCTTTTTCACCTCTCTGCAAAGCAACTCTGTTGTGCTTACTGAAGGTACCTGGTGGGCTAGTTGGCCCCCAGGATTCAAAGGAATTAACTCCCCAACTTAAAACGCACCACAGGGCGTGTTTGCGCACATGTCACCTGAGGCCCCGCCCCTCCCTTCACCACTGTGCAAACGCGCCCCGTGGCGCGTTTTAAGTTGGGGGATTAGGTCACCTTGAATCCTGAGAGTCCCTGGGGCCCAACTAGCCCACCAGGTACTTCCAGTAAGCACCACAGGCCTGCGTTGCAATGCCTGTAACAAATTGTGCAGTTGTGTTTAGGTAGTGAAGAGGGTCGTGCTGGGGGTAGTGTTTTAGGGTTTAGGGTAGTGCAGTGGTGTTTGTGTAGTGTAGGGGGTCATGCTGGGGGTAGATTTAGGGTTTAGGGTAGTGCAGTGGTGTTTGGGTAGTGTAGGGAGTCGTGCTGGGGGAGTGTTTTAGGGTTTAGGGTAGTACAGTGGTGTTTGGGTAGTGTAGGGGGTCGTGCTGGGGGTTAGTGTTTTAGGGTTTTAGGGTTTAGGGTAGTGCAGTGGTGTTTGGGTAGTGTAGGGGATACTGCTGGGGGTAGTGTTTTAGGGTTTAGGGTAGTGCAATGGTGTTTGGGTAGTGTAGGGGTACTGCTGGGGGTAGTGTTTTAGGGTTTAGGGTAGTGCAGTGGTGTTTGGGTAGCATAGGGGTACTGCTGGGGGTAGTGTTTTATGGTTTAGGGTAGTGCAGTGGTGTTTGGGTAGTGTATGGGTTCGTGCTGGGGTAGTTTTTAGGGTTTAGGGTAGTGCAGTGGTGTTTGTGTAGTGTAGGAGGTCGTGTTTTAGGGTTTAGGGTAGTGCAGTGGTCTTTGGGTAGTGTAGGGAGTCGTGCGGGGGTAGTGTTTTAGGGATTAGGGTAGTGCATTGGTATTTGGGTAGTGTAGGGGGTCATGCGGGGGTAGTGTTTTAGGGTTTAGGGCAGTGCAGTGGTGTTTAGGTACGTACGGTGTTCGGGCAGTGTAGTGGTCTTTGGGTAGTGTAGGGGGTTGTGCGGGGGTAGTGTTTTAGGGATTAGGGTAGTGCATTGGTATTTGGGTAGTGTAGGGGGTCATGCGGGGGTAGTGTTTTAGGGTTTAGGGCAGTGCAGTGGTGTTTAGGTAGTGTAGGGGGTCGTGCTGGGGGAGTGTTTTAGGGTTTAGGGCAGTGCAGTGGTGTTCGGGTAGTGTAGGGGGTCGTGCTGGGGGAGTGTTTTAGGGTTTAGGGCAGTGCAGTCGTGTTCGGGTAGTGTAGGGGGTCGTGCTGGGGGAGTATTTTAGGGTTTAGGGTAGTGCAGTGGTGTTCGGGTAGTGTAGGGGTCATGCTGGGGGTAGTGTTCTAGGGTTTAGGGCAGTGCAGTGGTGTTCGGGCAGTGTAGGGGGTCGTGCTGGGGTGGTGTTTTAGGGTTTAGGGCAGTGCAGTGGTGTTTGGACAGTGTAGGGGGTCATGCTGGGGGTAGTGTTCTAGGGTTTAGGGCAGTGCAGTGGTGTTCGGGCAGTGTAGGGGGTCGTGCTGGGGGTGGTGTTTTAGGGTTTAGGGCAGTGCAGTGGTGTTTGGACAGTGTAGGGGGTCGTGCTGGGGGTGGTGTTTCAGGGTTTAGGGCAGTGCAGTGGTGTTCGGGCAGTGTAGGGGGTCGTGCAGGGGGTGGTGTTTCAGGGTTTAGGGCAGTGCAGTGGTGTTCGGGCAGTGTAGGGGGTCGTGCAGGGGTGGTGTTTCAGGGTTTAGGGCAGTGGTGTTCGGGCAGTGTAGGGGGTCATGCTGGGGGTGGTGTTTCAGGGTTTGGGGCAGTGCAGTGGTGTTCGAGCAGTAAAGGGGGTCGTGCTGGGGGTGGTGTTTCAGGGTTTAGGGCAGTGCAGTGGTGTTCCGGCAGTGTAGGGGGTCGTGCAGGGGGTGGTGTTTCAGGGTTTAGTGCAGTGGTGTTCGGGCAGTGTAGGGGGTCGTGCTGGGGTGGTGTTTCAGGGTTTAGGGCAGTGCAGTGGTGTTCGGGCAGTGTAGGGTGTCGTGCTGAGGGGTGGTGTTTCAGGGTTTAGGGCAGTGCAGTAGTGTTTGGGCAGTGTAGGGGGTCGTGCTGGGGGAGTGTTTTAGGGTTTAGGGCAGTGCAGTCGTGTTCGGGTAGTGTAGGGGGTCGTGCTGGGGGGAGTATTTTAGGGTTTAGGGTAGTGAAGTGGTGTTCGGGTAGTGTAGGGGTCATGCTGGGGGTAGTGTTCTAGGGTTTAGGGCAGTGCAGTGGTGTTCGGGCAGTGTAGGGGGTCGTGCTGGGGGTGGTGTTTTAGGGTTTAGGGCAGTGCAGTGGTGTTCGGGCAGTGTAGGGGGTCGTCTTGGGGGTGGTGTTTCAGGGTTTAGGGCAGTGCAGTGGTGTTCGGGCAGTGTAGGGGGTCGTGCAGGGGTGGTGTTTCAGGGTTTAGGGCAGTGCAGTGGTGTTCGGGCAGTGTAGGGGGTCGTGCAGGGGTGGTGTTTCAGGGTTTAGGGCAGTGGTGTTCGGGCAGTGTAGGGGGTCGTGCTGGGGGTGGTGTTTCAGGGTTTAGGGCAGTGCAGTGGTGTTCGAGCAGTAAAGGGGGTGATGCTGGGGGTGGTGTTTCAGGGTTTAGGGCAGTGCAGTGGTGTTCGGGCAGTGTAGGGGGCGGTGCAGGGGGTGGTGTTTCAGGGTTTAGGGCAGTGCAGTGGTGTTCGGGCAGTGTAGGGGGTGGTGCAGGGGGTGGTGTTTCAGGGTTTAGGGCAGTGCAGTGGTGTTCGGGCAGTGTAGGAGGTCGTGCAGGGGGTGGTGTTTCAGGGTTTAGGGCAGTGCAGTGGTGTTCGGGCAGTGTAGGGGCGGTGCAGGGGGTGGTGTTTCAGGGTTTAGGGCAGTACAGTGTTGTTCGGGCATTGTAGGGGGTGGTGCTGGGGCTAGTGTTTCAGGGTTTAGGGCAGTGCAGTGGTGTTCGGGCAGTGTAGGGGGTCGTGCTGGGGCTGGTGTTTCAGGGTTTAGGGCAGTGCAGTGGTGTTCGGGCAGTGTAGGGGGTCATGCTGGGGCTGGTGTTACAGGGTTTAGGGCAGTGCAGTGGTGTTCGGGCAGTGTAGGGGGTCATGCTGGGGCTGGTGTTTCAGGGTTTAGGGCAGTGCAGTGGTGTTCGGGCAGTGTAGGGGGTCTTGCTGGGGCTGGTGTTTCAGAGTCTACGGCAATGCAGTGGTGTTCGGGCAGTGTAGGGGGTCTTGCTGGGGCTGGTGTTTCAGGGTTTAGGGCAGTGCAGTGGTGTTCAGGCAGTGTAGGGGGTCGTGCTGGGGGTGGTGTTTCAGGGTTTAGGGCAGTGCAGTGGTGTTCGGGCAGTGTAGGGGGTCGTGCTGGGGCTAGTGTTTCAGGGTTTAGGGCAGAGCAATGGTGCTCAGGCAGTGTAGGGGGTTGTGCTGGGGGTGATGTTTCAGGGTTTATGGCAGTGCAGTGGTGTTAGGGCAGTGTAGGGGTCGTGCTGGGGGTGGTGTTTCAGGGTTTAGGGCAGTGCAGTGGTGTTCCGGCAGTGTAGGGGTCGTGCAGGGGGTGGTGTTTCAGGGTTTAGTGCAGTGGTGTTTGTGCAGTGTAGGGGGTCGTGCTGGGGTGGTGTTTCAGGGTTTAGGGCAGTGCAGTGGTGTTCGGGCAGTGTAGGGTGTCGTGCTGAGGGGTGGTGTTTCAGGGTTTAGGGCAGTGCAGTAGTGTTTGGGCAGTGTAGGGGGTCGTGCAGGGGGTGGTGTTTCAGGGTTTAGGGCAGTGCAGTGGTGTTCGGCCAGTGTAGGTAGTCTTGCTGGGGGTGGTGTTTCAGGGTTTAGGGCAGTGCAGTAGTTTTCGGGCAGTGTAGGCGGTCGTGCTGGGGCTGGTGTTTCAGGGTTTAGGGCAGTGCAGTGGTGTTCGGGCAGTGTACGGGGTTGTGCTGGGGCTGGTGTTTCAGGGTTTAGGGCAGTGCAGTGGTGTGCGGGCAGTGTACGGGGTTGTGCTGGGGCTGGTGTTTCAGGGTTTAGGGCAGTGCAGTGGTGTTCGGGCAGTGTAGGGGGTCGTGCTGGGGGTGGTGTTTCAGGGTTTAGGGCAGTGCAGTGGTGTTCGGGCAGTGTAGGGGGTCGTGCTGGGGCTGGTGTTTCAGGGTTTAGGGCAGTGCAGTGGTGTTCGGGCAGTGTAGGGGGTCGTGCTGGGGCTGGTGTTTCAGGGTTTTGGGCAGAGCAGTGGTGTTCGGGCAGTGTAGGGGGTCGTGCTGGGGGTGGTGTTTCAGGGTTTAGAGCAGTGCAGTGGTGTTCGGGCAGTGTAGGGGTCTTGCTGGGGGTGGTGTTTCAGGGTTTAGGGCAGTGCAGTGGTGTTCAGGCAGTGTAGGGGGTCTTGCTGGGGGTGGTGTTTCAGGGTTTAGGGCAGTGGTGTTCGGGCAGTGTAGGGGTCTTGCTGGGGGTGATGTTTCAGGGTTTAGGGCAGTGCAGTGGTGTTCGGGCAGTGTAGGGGGTCTTGCTGGGGGTAGTGTTTCAGGGTTTAGGGCGGTGCAGTGGTGTTCGTGGCAGTGTAGGGGGTCGTGCTGGGGGTGGTGTTTCAGGGTTTAGGGCAGTGCAGTAGTGTTCGGGCAGTGTAGGATGTCGTGCAGGGGGTGGTGTTTCAGGGTTTAGGGCAGTGCAGTGGTGTTCGTGGCAGTGTAGGGGGTCATGCTGGGGGTGGGGTTTCAGGGTTTAGGGCAGTACAGTGGTGTTCGGGCAGTGTAGGGGGTCGTGCAGGGGGTGGTGTTTCAGGGTAGTGCAGTGGTGTTCGGGCAGTGTAGGGGGTCGTGCTGGGGCTGGTGTTTCAGGGTTTAGGGCAGTGCAGTGGTGTTCAGGCAGTGTAGGGGGTCTTGCTGGGGGTGATGTTTCAGGGTTTAGAGGCAGTGGTGTTCGGTGCAGTGTAGGGGGTCTTGCTGGGGGTGATGTTTCAGGGTTTAGGGCAGTGCAGTGGTGTTCGGGCAGTGTAGGGGGTCTTGCTGGGGGTAGTGTTTCAGGGTTTAGGGCAGTGCAGTGGTGTTCGTGCAGTATAGGGGGTCGTGCTGGGGATGGTGTTTCAGGGTTTAGGGCAGTGCAGTGGTGTTCGGGCAGTGTAGGGGGTCATGCACGGGGTGGTGTTTCAGGGTTTAGGGCAGTGCAGTGGTGTTCGGGCAGTGTAGGGTGTTGTGCTGGGGCTGGTGTTTCAGGGTTCAGGGCAGTGCAGTGGTGTTCAGGCAGTGTAGGGGGTCGTGCTGAGGCTGGTGTTTCACGGTTTAGGGCAGTGCAGTGGTGTTCGGGCAGTGTAGGGGGTCGTGCTGGGGCTGGTGTTTCAGGGTTTAGGGCAGTGCAGTGGTGTTCGGGCAGTGTAGGCGGTCGTGCTGGGTCTGGTGTTTCAGGGTTTAGGGCAGTGCAGTGGTGTTCGGGCAGTGTAGGGGGTCGTGCTGGGGCTGGTGTTTCAGGGTTTAGGGCAGTGCAGTGGTGCTCGGGCAGTGTAGGGGGTCGTGCTGGGGGTGATGTTTCAGGGTTTAGGGTAGTGCAGTGGTGTTCGGGCAGTGTAGGGGGTCGTGCAGGGGCTGGTGTTTCAGGGTTTTGGGCAGAGCAGTGGTGTTCGGGCACTGTAGGGGGTCATGCTGGGGGTAGTCTTTCAGGGTTCAGGGCAGTGCAGTGGTGTTCGGGCAGTGTAGGGGGTCGTGCTGGGGGTGGTGTTTCAGGGTTTAGGTCAGTGGTGTTCGGGCAGTGTAGGGGGTCTTGCTGGGGGTGATGTTTCAGGGTTTAGGGCAGTGCAGTGGTGTTCGGGCAGTGTAGGGGGTCTTGCTGGGGGTAGTGTTTCAGGGTTTAGGGCAGTGCAGTGGTGTTCGGGCAGTGTAGGGGGTCATGCTGGGGGTGGTGTTTCAGGGTTTAGGGCAGTGCAGTGGTGTTCGGGCAGTGTAGGGGGTCGTGCTAGGGGTGGTGTTTCAGGGTTTAGGGCAGTGCAGTGGTGTTCGGGCAGTGTAGGGGGTCATGCAGGGGCTGGTGTTTCAGGGTTTAGGGCAGTGCAGTGGTGTTCGGGCAGTGTAGGGGGTCGTGCTGGGGGTAGTGTTTTAGGGTTTAGGGTAGTGCAGTGGTGCTTGTGTAGTGTAGGGGGTCGTGCTGGGGTAATGTTTTAGGGTTTAGGGTAGTGCAGTGGTGTTTGTGTAGTGTAGGGGGTCATGTTTTAGGGTAGTGCAGTGGTGTTTGGGTAGTGTAGGGGGTCGTGCTGGTGGTAGTGTTTTAGGATTTAGGTTAGTGCAGTGGTGTTTGGGTAGTGTAGGGGGTCGTGCTGGGGGTAGTGTTTTAGGGTTTAGGATAGTGCAGTGGTGCTTGTGTAGTGTAGGGGGTCGTGCTGGGGGTAGTGTTTTAGGGTTTAAGGTAGTGCAGTGGTGTTTTTGTAGTGTAGGGGGTCCGTGTTTTAAGATGCAATGCTCCAATACCTGACCAGTCTGCACTACATAAAACTGCAAAAAACTAAAAATAAAAAGTGTTTTGCACACTTTTGTCATTGGGCTATATGTGGGCTACATCTGGGTAATATTTGTGCTACATTTGGGCTCTTTTTTCACTGGTGGCCATCTTGGAAGACTTCTTTGTTATGAAGTTTCCTAATTTCTTCATTTACTGCAGTCTTCTCAGTAGGAAATGCTTTCAGTTTTTTACTTTGATTCCATCAAGAAGGCATTCAGATGTGTCTCACATCTGCCATAAATTCAGAATGTTAGCACTCTAGTTGCTCATTAGATCACTGGAGTAAAGCTACTGCTCACCAGTGAGTTAACTGGTAGTCTGCTGCTGGTATTGAAAGTGATTGTTTCAGTCTGCATGTCAGAATTTTCTAATGAAATAGAAGAGGATATGAGATCTCACTTAAAACATGCCCTAATTTTTCTTTCTGCAGCACTAACCATAATTTCTATTTCAAAAAGAACCCCTCATTTTGTTCCTTTTTAAATTAAATGTTTTAAGTGTTACCGGTTTATTCCAATCAAGATGGCTTCAGGTGTGCCATACTTTTGTCATAAGTAAGGCTGTTAGCGCTCTAGTTGTTCTTTAGAACACTCTGGGAAGCTGCAGTAGAACACAAAGGCATCAACTGGCAGGCTGCTCCTGTTGAAATATAACAGGAAGATATTTGAGATCACACTTGAAATATGTCCTAATTTTTCTTTCTACAGCACTAACCATAATTTCTATGACAAAATGAACCCCCTCATTTTGTTCCTTTTTAAATTAAATGTTTTAAGTGTTACCAGTTTATTCCAATCAAGATGGCTTCAGGTGTGCCATACTTTTGTCATAAGTAAGGCTGTTAGCACTCTAGTTGTTCTTTAGAACACTCTGGGAAGCTGCAGTAGAACACAAAGGCATCAACTGGCAGGCTGCTCCTGTTGAAATATAACAGGAAGATATTTGAGATCACACTTGAAACATGTCCTAATTTTTCTTTCTACAGCACTAACCATAATTTCTATGACAAAATGAACCCCATCATTTTGTTCCTTTTTAAATTAAATTGTTTAAGTGTTACCAGTTTATTCCAATCAAGATGGCTTCAGGTGTGCCATACTTTTGTCATAAGTAAGGCTGTTAGCACTCTAGTTGTTCTTTAGAACACTCTGGGAAGCTGCAGTAGAACACAAAGGAATCAACTGACAGTCTCTGCCCTTGTTGGATGTACATGTTTTACTGAGAATGTCAGACTTCATTCTCACATGAGTGAGAAAGATAATGTGAATTTACAGAAAATATGCTCTCATTTTAGCTTCTGGAGCACCTTCCAAACCTCCATGGGACAAGCATGAGAAAATAGTGTTCTCTCAAACATGATTCATGATATCCCAGCAGAAGGTTTTTCACATGGTAAAATCACCTTAGAATACACCACAATTCCTAAAATTAGTATGGTACCATCAACAAATAAATTCTAATGTAACTAAAGCCTGTTATCACCCTTTATAGTTCTCCTTTTGGTGACCCTCAAAATCTTCTATTCACTACAATGCATTTCAATGAGGTACTATCATTTATATTGGTCCCAAGATGGCTGCCAGCAATTCCAGGATGAAGTGCTGACAGCCAATCAGATCTCACGATGACATGTGTGGTTAGGCTCCGCCCAGATATATATGTGACTTTACTTTTGATTTTCTCAGGAACTACTGAACGGATTTACACCATTTAAGCAAAAGGCACGACACTGAACCAAGGGCTACCTCTTTGCCAAATTTGGTGTAATTCCGTTCAGCAGTTCGGGCTGTAGCTGCGACTAAAGGTTCCTATGGAAAAATGAATGGGGAAAACGCGTTTTGGGACCCCCCTTTTTCTCGGCCCCCGCTTGACGTATCACCCCGAGACTTTCAGGATAGGAGCGGACCGGAGCGCCCCAACAAGTTGGAAACTTTCGCGAAGATTCGTCAACCGGCGCCAACGTTATTTCAAATAGAATGTCGCGGATTTCCTATGGATAATAGGTTTTAACTATAACTATCTACTGGCGACCGCCAGTAGATAATGTATATGTATATGTATATATATATATATATGTATATATGTATATATATATATATATATGTATATATGTATATATGTATATATATATATATATATATATATATATGTATATATATATATTCACTGAAAAAACCATAGGTTTCAGACACGTTATAGTTAGAAATTAGCATTTAAAAACCTTTGAAATTCACTGAAAAAACCATAGGTTTTAGGGACAGTTATAGTTAGTTGGACATTGCACTCGTAGAAAACCCGTGAAATTCCCCTGTTATAGTTAGTTCAGCTAACTATAACTCGCGCCCCCGCAATGCACTGCTGATGACGTCACATATTACATCACTCATGACATGGTCAGTGACATCACTGATGACATCACTGATGACATCACTGATGACATCATCCATTGACTGTGTGTTTCTGTAAAGTTTAAATATGTTTAATATATATAGGGAAAGGCGTATTGAAGAATGAGTGGGTGTATAAGTGTCTGAATGGATGATTTAGTACGTGAGTGACTGACTCTACAAGTGAGTGATTAAACGTATCTTACTGAATGCATGGGTTAGTGACTAAACTGTGTGAATGTCTGTATCCGTCTGTTTGTTGGTGTGTAAGTGGATGCATGGATTTGCGAATAGCTACATGAGTGTCTATATGGGTTATTGATTGGTTCTCTGAGTATCTGTATGGCTGCCTGAGTGTTTGT